>BSBM01000321.1:11675000-11995000 GCA_027924585.1 Larix kaempferi
ATCCTAAGCACAGCTATGAGAAGGGAATGGCAAGGAGAGCCACTCAACCACTTGGATTGATACATTCAGACCTCATTGGTCCTCTTCCCACTCCATCATATGATGGATCAAGGTATGTACTCACATTCATAGATGACTACTCTCGATTCTGTTGGGTTTACTTCCTTAAATTGAAATCATAAGTGTTTGAGAAATTGAAGATTTGGAAGGCCTTAGTGGAGAATCATAGTGGTCATAAGATAAATATCCTTAGGATTGATAATGGAAAGGAGTATGTGAACAATAACATTCAGCATCTTTGTGAGGAATGTGGCATCCAAATGCAACATTCAATCCCCTACACACCTCAGCAAAATGGTGTGGCAGAGAGGAAAAATAGATCTCTCAAAGAGATGGCCACTTGCATGATTGAAGCTAGGGATCTAAGCCCTAAGCTATGGGCTGAAGCCATCAATTGTGCTGCTCATATTCAGAATAGAGCCTTTCACAAATCAGTCAAAGGAAAAACCCCCTATGAGGCATGGTTTGGCGAAAAACCAAATGTGTCAAATTTCAGAATTTTTGGGTCTAGAGCATGGGCTCGAATTCCATCAGAAAAGAGGAAGGATTTGGAGCCACAAAGCAGAGAATGTATCATGGTTGGATATGGTGAAGACACAAAGGGATACAATCTCTTTGACACATCCACACTCAAAACTTTCATTAAGAGAAGTGTGCAATTCGAAGAAGAACCAATTCCTGATTTTGAGCTTGCACCGGGGGAAAGCTCTTCTCCTCCACACCTTAATGAAATTAGTGATGATTCCAGTTCTTATTTTTCTGATATTGATGAATATGACATGGCTGAATATGACATTTCTGTACATGAGTCACCATCAAGGCCCAAGTGGGATGAAAAAATCATACAAGCTACAGGTGAATTGGCAGGCAATCCCCAAGAGCCTAGGAAGACTAGATCTCAAACAATCAATGCTTCCTTTACAAATGAAAGTGAAATTGCTGACCACTGTTATATGATTATTGGATCTGATCCAACATCATATCAGGAATCTCATCATGATCCAAGGTGGAGAACAACAATGCAAGAAGAATTCCAATCTCTCCAAGAGAACAAAACATGGGATTTGGTGCCTCTTCCTCCCAAGAGGAAACTTGTGCAATGTAAGTGGATTTTTCGAACCAAACCTGTTGCTGATGGTTCTGATATGAAGTATAAGGCTAGGTTAGTGGCTAAGGGCTACTCACAAATACATGGTGTGGATTATATAGAGACCTTTGCACCAGTTTCAAAGATGGACTCAATTAGACTAGCTCTAGCCATGGCAGCTAGTAAGGGTTGGGAAGTTCACCATATGGATGTTAAAAGTGCATTCTTACATGGTGAGATATAGGAAGAGATCTATATGCAGCAACCTGAAGGATTCCAAGAGGATCCCACACTTGTTTGCAGGTTGAAGAAGTCACTCTATGGACTCAAGCAAGCCCCCAGGGCTTGGTATGCCAAAATGGATGCTTTTTTTCTCTCAATTGGTTTCTGTCGACTCAAGTCTGATCCATATGTTTATTTTCAGAAATGTGATGATAATTTGCAGGTCATTGTACTGTATGTTGATGATATTTTAATGACAGGGATCTGCAACAAACAAATTGGCTCAATCAAAGCTTCTTTGCACAGTGAATTTGCCATGAGCGACCTAGGATTGCTAAGGCAATTTTTGGGTTTGGAAATTGAGCAATCTGAGAGAGGTATATTGCTGAGTCAACCTAATTATGCTTCAGACCCATTATTGAAGTTTAAAATGGCTGAATGTAAGGCAGCCAAGTGCCCATTCCTTTCAGGCATAAAACTAGGTGAATTTGAAGACTCTCCATTGGTGGATTGCACACTCTACAGGCAGCTAGTTGGAAGCTTGTTGTACCTTACACATACAAGACCTGATTTGTCTTATGCTTTAAGTGATATAGCAAGATATATGAATCAGCCACATGAGATCCATTGGAAGGCAGCCAAAAGGATCCTTCAATATGTCCAAGGAACAAAGAGCTTTGGGGTACACTATGCAGCTGGTTCTTCACTACAACTAGCTGGATTTTCTAATTCCGATTGGGCTGGAGATCCCATTGATAGAAAGTCCACTTAAGGTTTTGTTTTCATGTTTTCTGAAGGTCCCATTTTCTGGTCAAGTAAGAAACAACGTACTATTTCACTTTCATCAGTAGAGGCCAAGTGCAGGGCAGCAGTGAACGCAACCACACAGTGTGTTTGGTTGCAAGGCATTCTTCGGGAGTTTGGTGTTTCTATTGATTCTCCAACCAACATTTGGGTGGATAATCAAAGTGCCATCAAGATATCTACTGATCTAGTATAGAGGCAAAGAACAAAGCACATTGAAATCCATATGCACTACATTCGGGGCTTGGTGCATGACAGGGTGATTTCGTTGCAGTATTGCCCATCCACCGAGCAAACTGCAGATATTTTCACCAAGTGTTTTACTGAGAAGACCTTCACTCACTTGAGAGATTTGCTTGGGGTGAGTGATGGATGGTGATTGCTGCAATTTTATTGTATGTTCAACCCCATGTCCATTTTAGAGGGAAGTTTTTATCCCATGTGGTTTTACTTCTTGTCCTCGGTTTATATGGACAAATAAAAATTATGTTTGTAATGAGGTGACTTGAGCCTTTGTTTCCAAGGCCTCCCACTTATTTTCATGAGTTGTACTAAGTTATGGTTAAGGGGGGGTGTTAGAATAGTAATCCATACTTAGTACCATAGTCCATAACCATAGTCAAATTTTATTGCTCATGTGCTTCATCACACCATAGTTTGGACTAGGTGACTTTAGTTGGTAAAATACCCACATTTGAGAGTGTTCACACCCACTTCCAAGCAAACCAGTTCAACCAACCTCCTATTTTGTCCACAAGTGCGCCCTCATTAAATGATGGAGCACTCTGTCTCCTTGATTTGGGGAATTACTATTGACTAGGACCGCTAGGGTGGATTTTGCCCAATTTTGGCTAGATTTGGAGCATTTATTGCTCCCTTGGTCCTCCCAAACACCTCTATTTGCTCACCCATGCCTACCTTGGCCTCATTTATGACCCAGCATGCCTCAGCCACCTTCACACCTGAATTTGTGACTGTTTGGGATGATTAGGACTGAGTTGGACCCACCTAGGGGGGATTGAGGCCAATTTGGAAATTTTGACTTGTACACTCATCTTGAGCTATCTAATGCTCTCGAATTTCTCATGGATGTAATAAAAACCTGTTCTTAACATTTTCATATGTTAGACAGTCAGATAATGCAAAGATTAAGTTCACATTGTGTGTAAAATTGTCTCCTTTTTCAAGCTTTTTCACTGGTTTTGCAAATAATTCGATTTTGTGAGGTTCTCCATAGCTCCTAGATCTTACTGTGATCAAAATACTCATAGTAATGGAATATGGTTTTCCTACATATTTGATGTTCATGTTGAATAGAGATGTCATATAAATCACCATCTTAATACATTGCATAGAGACTATATGGTTATGAGGAAGTGTAGTCAACACTTATTCAATATTGTGCATGTAGATACATATTCCTTATAGAAGGAAATTGTAATGGTTTGTAGCCTCATGCATGGACTATGATCTCTAAATTTGATGATGTTGTTGGAATCTTACTAATATTGCGAGGGTGGGTGAATCAATATTAGCGGAGTTATGAATTTTTTTCCTTCATATTAGATTTAACTTGATCTTAAATTATGCATTCACATAAACAAAATAATTCATCCACATATGTGAAAAAAACAGAACACACATATATTTACGTGTAAACCGAAAGGGAGAAAAACATAGAATGATATCTTATAATATGAATATTACATTCATGGAAGCACCAACTTCCGAATATCTCCAGCACCAACTAGAAGGAGGCACCAACCCGTTGGTTTTATAGGAATCGACCTTAAGGAAGCACTGAATCCATAATTTACCAGCTTCAAATGGAAGGAGTCACTGGCCCCCTGCTCCTTTCCCCATCCTGCTGCCCTAATATGAAAGAAGAAGATATTAATTTTTTGTACTTGTGATCCGCGCACTCTTCTGATAATCTATTCTTTTTTTGTTGTGCACAACTTATGTATCCTTGATATCTTGCAATCATTGATCTGTATCTTTACTTTACTGCATCAACATTACCAATTGACTTCATATTACATTCTTCAATTTCGCTCTGGTTTAGTATGCCGTTATGTTTCTGTGCATCTGCAACTTCAACTGATATTGTGCATCTTCTGATGAGCTATTGTTCTGACTTCACGCATTAGTATCAGATTAGTTTGTGCACCTTATGTGCTTTTTTCGTTCTGTCTTGGTACAATAGTATTTAGATAATCTGTGACCTTTTGTGCATCATGTGCGATTCATCCTTTCTGTTCTTCACACCTGTCTTAGATCATCCTTTATTATGCAACAAATTTGTCTTAGAGCATCCGATAAACTACTTGTAATGTCCCCATCCAAATAAATACTAGAAGGGAAAATTCCACCAATCTACTAGTTCCCTAGGTTGTGGTGGAAACATTTGTATTTTGAATAAGGGAGATAATAAACCCCCAATGGGAATTAGATTGACATAAATCTATAAAAAAGGGATAAATAAATATTTACAATAGGAAAATAAGGTGGCACTTGGTCATGGAGGCACATTGGTGGTGTGGAACCCACACAAAGAACACATATTTCATTAAATTTGGAATTATTCAGTGGATCTAGCATTTAGAGCTTTAACTAGATTGAGTTGTTTCAAAATGAGTAAAGTATTAAACTTGGAGTCTTGCTTTATTTCTATTAATATTAATTATAGTTTGTATTAGAAGCGAAGTTAGTTAAGTTCATCTAATGACATTAATATTGTCTATGTTATTATTATTAACCAATTTAATTATAATTCATACAATAACTACTATGTTTGTGTCGAGTTACTATGCTAGTAGAAGGTTAGCACAATTTTAGAATGACCCATATAAAACATATTTAATAACATAATATTAATGTGTTTGTTACTATAACAATTTTAATTCTAGACATGGTAATAATATTTCCTATGTTGAGCACTATGTTTTATTATTGGTGTTGATGATGATGATGATGATGGTTGTTAACATCCACTAAGACCAACTTTGGTCTAGTATCGAACCTTAAGAGAAATTATTTGGTTTGCTTTTAAATTGTATTCCTATGCTCAAAAAGCTTGAGGAAGATTTGTATTCTTGCTTGTAAGAAGGAAAGGAAGGTTTGTATTGTAGCAAAGATTATAAAAGTAAGATCTAAAATTGGTATACGCAAAACACTTTAAGATAAAGTGAATTTCACTGCAATGCTCAATCTCGTGAAGATGGAAAATTCTTTCCATCCACGACGTTTTAGAAATTGTCCAACGCTCTGTTTCACTATGGAGCTCATGAGAGTTCATTCTTATCTTGGCAGTATATTATTTTTCTTCTTTGAACTAGTCAATATAGAGAGGTACTTTTGATATTCTAGATTAGAGTAAATGACCTCCTTATAATATTGTAATTTTCCTTTAACCTCTAAATCCTTATCGTAACACATTTTCTCTTTAAACTTAGAAGTATCAATATTTTTTAGGTTATTAATATTTTGCAAAATGACATTTTCATCAATCTCCCAATGATTTAACAAAGCCATGAGCTGAACGTGGTTTTGACTAGATTTTAAAGTCATTTTAGGGAGTCTCTGATCTCTGATACTATTTATCTTGTACCTGTACATCAAGAACCTTCTCATAGCCATGCTCTCCATGGGGGAAAGAACCTCTTTGATTATGACAATAGCGTAGGGCGTATTGCTTTTAATTTTGAGGTTATAAGTTATAAAACGCATCTGGATTTGTTCAATCTTTCTCCAAGATTCTGTAGAGATAATACAATCCCAAACTTCACAACCATAGAAGATAAGAGGTGTAGTGATAGTTTCAAAGGCGAACAGTCTTCCTTTTATCCCATTATATTAGTAGGTTGGCATCATTTTATAGTCGACAAGATAAAATATTATAATATATTAAGTGTAATTTTAAGTTTATTGTTATAATGATCAAAATCAATTATAAATTAGAATAGCAACATAATTAATATTTGTATTTTTCTATTAAAAGTTAAGCTGATCAAGAATTTCATCATGAATGTATTTTTTTGTCATATTATTAAATTAGAGTGACCCATAATATTGTGGAATTATGACATAATATTAGCATTCTATTTGTTACTACAACAGTTTTAATTATTGTCATAATATTTTTTTTTTTGTCTTTGTTTAGTACGGTGTTTTTTTAGGAAGTTGGCACCCCATTATAGTCGACAAGAGAAAATATGTTTTAACTCTAAAGTCTAAGTTTTACCTTTGTGATGATCAGAATAAATTATGAATTAGAATAGCAACATTATTTATTTTCATTATTATTATATTAAAAACTAGGTTGATGAATGTTTACTTCATGAATAATAGATTAATGTGCAAGAAATTTCTTACTTGTAAAGTTATTTAATTACTTAGATGTTAATATTTTCTCCATTATTTATTAGTATTAACCATTTCAACATTCAAAATCAATTATAATTTATAATACCAACAATGTAGTACAATGTCATTTTTTCAAATATAAGAGGAAACTGAGAGGGAAAATTGATTGAACTAGTTATTGCAAGTGTTCACTATTTTACTCGTGAAGTGTTTAAACATGTTAAATTGAAAAGAGAGTATTAATATTCCTTTAAAACTTGGATTCCTTGCAATATTTATATTATCATTAATATTTACATTTATATATTAAAACAAGGTTCATGAAAATTTGACTCATGAATAATAAATTGTGTAAGAAATTTCTTACATATAAAGTTATTTATAGACATTAATATGGTGTTTGTGACTAGTATTAACCATATCAATAATGACACTAAGTGTTACTACTTTACCTCCAATGAGTATAAGTTATTATATTAGTACAATGTCGGCATCACTTTGAAGTCTACAAAATGAAATATTTTAGAAGTCTAGTTGTATCATTTAATGATCAAAATCTAATTATTATGAATTAGAATGCAATATAGTACGATTCAATTTATATCGAATACAATATGGAATATTAGGGATAAGTAAAACTCAATTCAAACCTTATTACAAGTGCTTTGTAGTTATTAATAGACCAAAGTCTAAAAGATGTTGTTTTAAATGCATTATTCAATTTGATTAACATTTGATATAGTGAAAAGTTATGTTGATCTAAACAAAACATTGAAAAGTTAAATATTGAATGGTGTTAATAATGTATTTTGCATAAAGAATCGTCACATAAATTAACATTGAAGTTAAACCAAAATTTTCATAAATCTAATAGACCAAATTCTAAATGATGTTGTTTTAAATGCATTATTCAATTTGATTAACATTTGATATAGTAAAAGGTTATGTTGATCTAAACAAAACATTGAAAAGTTAAATATTGAATGGTGTTATGTATTTTGCAAAAAGAATCGTCACATAAATTAACATTAAAGTTAAACCAAAATTTTCATAAATGTACTAAATAACATTAAATTCCTCCAAAAATAACATGAAGAGAATTTTTTATATACTCCAAACATTGAAAAGTGTTTCTTCATGTATATTAATAGGTCCTTCAAATAACAAAATTACATTCATGAATCATCTCCACCTAATCTCACTATATTCGCTCAAGTAGATCAAGTACAGCTTCTACACCACATTTATCTATCTTGATCTTCATGCAATGTTCTTTCTTTGGCATCCATGCCCAAACTATTGTATCAATTGGTATAGATCCAAATTCTCTGTCATCAGGATTTGGTACCCAATATTGTTCTAAAAATTTTCCCTTGTATTTCCCTGAACTAGGCTTCCACCAATCAACCTTTACATGAAGAGCATCACTTTCATCATCCTTGAAGATATCTAAGGTGGATTTTACCATCCAGATCATCTCTCCTTCTTCCTCATTTCCTGATCTAACTAGCAACATCTTTCCTTTCTCAACATCAATCATAGGATTAAATGTTGGTTTTGGCTTGTTGCACTTGGGTCCAGCATATATTGGTTCATCTGCCACATTATCAAAATACCCATCCATAATACTTGATATTACATTGAGTGCATTACGGTCAGCATTAACAATTTGCTTTGTCTTTGGCCAGAAATCCTTAGAAGATGAATCACTTCCATCCACTATTGTATGATCATTGTAGATTTCATCCAATGCATCAAGAACTCTTTCCCAATACTCTACTTTTTTTTTCCATTCCTCCGTAACAATTGGTGAATTCTCATTGCCAATAGTCTCTTTCCACATTTTTATGTATGATTTTATTCCTTCCTTTAGTTCTTTTAGATAGACACCATTCTCTTTGGGACCTAAGAAAGATGGCTTCCCTGTAGGCAATTTAGGTTGACCTTCATCGTCTTTATTCCACAGCTCAATTGGTTTTGACCACTCAATATCTCTAATCGATTCTTTATACCTCATCACTGGAACACCATTGAGTACAAGAAATTGGAAGTATTGGACATTAAGATGTCCGACTAGTGCATATTTTCCTTCCTTGATGTATCCATTAAGGAAACTTTTGAAGTCATACACTTTGTCAATAAGTGTAGGTGGAAACACTCTTTTTTCTTCTATTGTGCGATATGTATCCATCATTTCAGGTAAAGAATATATGTCTTTACTTTTCAAGTTGGAAGACATTCTTCCATAGGTCCCATCTATGTCTTCATGGGTGTGACCCACAAGAAAGAACCCAACCTCAATAGTGATGAAGACACCCAGTGCAGTTAATAGTGATAGAAACATGAAAACATAACGATTCTTATTGTCACTTGCTGCATTATCGAGCTGTAACAACAAATGTGGAGGAAGAGGTTTAAAATCAGCATTTTGATTGTTTGATCTTCCATTCAATAGAAAATCGTCCTTGTACAGTCTACATTTTAAGCAAATAGAGGTTTCAAGTAATGCATTTGATAGTGGGTTTCTTGAACTTCCACTCTCATAAAGTAGATCACCATACATATCAATGTGTGGGTCTTCAAGGTCCCTCAAGCACTTTGCAAGAGATGTAATGGTAAATTGTGATCCCATGTGTACAAATGGTAGGGATAAATTTCCAAAACCTCATGTGTGATTCCCATGTGTTAGCATACATGTCAACGACAAACCCAAGTTTTTTCCTGCAATAGATTTTGATTTGACACGTAATCTTGGGATTAAAGTCTTTGTTTTGTCCATTTTATCATGGATAATGCTCAAATACTCCTTTGGAAACTACTCTGACATAATTCTATGTGCATAGTAGCAATATCTTCCACACATAACAGTCTTGTTATGTTTGTTTAGTCTACATCTTGCCTTTTCTTCCAACTCTTTTTTAGTTGCTGACTTCATCTGTGCTTTCAACACAATACATTCACTACATTTACTAAATTTGGTGTTCTTTGAGAATGCCACATCTCGAAAATGACTATTCCAGATCTTGCTCATTGTTGGTTGTGATATTGTTGAATAATTGAGCTTTTGAAGAGTCTCATTGATCTCCTTTAACAAAGAACTTTGTGTGTAAGTTGAAGGTAGCAACCTTAAAGGAGTAGACATTCCATCTTCTTCAACTTGACGTGTTTGGTTTGGTGAAAAATCTGAATTACCCATGACAATTCTGTGCAATATTTCTGTGGCTTCCACGGTATGTGCACGTGCTTTGGATTTGTTGGTATTACCATGAATGGCTTTGATGTGTCCATGTTGGAAACAATGTTGGTAGTTATATAAGGTGCTTTGAGGAATCTTATGTATCTTGTACCATGCTTTCTTAGAAATAATATTTCCATTAAATCTCATGTCCTTTACTTTCTTGACAATAGGAGGTAAGCCATGGCCATGGCTATTTGACATAACTGTGTTTGAAAGTAGTGAATTCAAGACAAATTCCCTAATACCATTTTCATTCATGTGTTCCATACTCCTTCTAGCAACTGCAATGGTTTTCATATCCACATGGTGAAGACAATCTTGTTTGCAACATTCATCTGCTGCCAAAAGTCAGATTTCTTTCTCTGAATCAATCTTTGTTTGACATTTTCCAACTTTATTTTTAGCAATAACTCGTTTAATCCTTTTATATGGCCTTGTTACATGCATATCAATTGAGTCTGCACTTTTATTAGCATAAAGATCCCCATCCCATTTATTTAAGGGACTTGTGTCCTCTATAACATCCCATACCACCATTTCCTTGGGTGGCTCCTTGAACTTTTCCTTGACCCTTAAAATATCACCTTCATCATCCACCAACTTATTTTATTGGCCATATTTTCAAACAATGTTTAGACTTATCTCCAATTCTACATCTTTCGCAATTTCCATATATGTCTTCCACAAAAACACCAAATTCCATTTCACCTAGAGTTTCTCCTTCAACAATGTCATCCTCGCGAACATTAACTATGATCCCTTTGGTAATGTGCATGCTTGTTCCTGTGCATCCATGTGTAAGAGAAACCTTTTTACATGTGAATGTAACCCTATCATGGAGAATATTTTTGTGATGATCATGACAATTTGGTTCCAAATTTGATTTTGGCCAAATCTCATAAGATTCCAATGCACCCCCTAGTGTATGCTCAAATCCTGTTGGATGTGGTAAAAGAGCATCATGTTTTAACACCTTCTCAATTTTAACCACTATGCATCCTTTCCTTACCATCCTGACATGCACCTTATGCCCAAGCTCTGTATTGAATATAGAGCCCTCACCAACCTTCACTCCATGTTGTAGAAGATCTACCTTGTCTCCAATAGAAAATGCAGAAGATACATTTGCAGCTGTACACCAAATTAAACAAGCTTAGTATTTGCGCAAAAAAAACATTCAATGTAATATCCATACCACTTAACACGTGCTTCAAGATTTTGATTTACCTCTATTATGCCTCAAATCCATAATCTTCCATGGTTGTGTGTCCCCTTCATCAACATCTTCCACAATCAAACGTGGTTGAGTGATCTCAATTATCAAACCATAACATAGCCTGCATTAACCCTTTCTCTGCCATAATAAGTTCCAGACTCTGTAGATTCAACTCTTCCTAGCCCAATAACTTGACCATTAATTAGGAGGTCAACATAGTCCCCTCTTGTCAAAATTTCATTTTCCATTGTAACTCCTTCCAATTCTGTAACATACAATTGAATTGTAATTTGTAAATAAGGTTACACAATGTAAAGTGTGCTCTTATATTTTAGCAAAAACACTTTCGAAAAAATAGTATAGTTGCAAAAATTCAAATCAATATGGCAGTTGTTTTGTTTGCAATGAAATATTGTTCCCCGCCATCTAGTGCATGCTATCGAAATGGACATTACATATAAATTACACATAAAAATATGAAGACCTGACAATTATAGATTTTAGTTTGCCATGAAATTCACCATATTCAGATGCACTAGATTCAATACTTTCTGGAAACAATAGTAGAAAAATATGTCTATAATTTGTAATGGTTGGAAAAAACATGAATTACCAAACATTTTCATTCACATGCACAAGAACAAGGAAGTTCATGTGATATGGATTGCACGGTGAATGAAAGGTAACACGTGTTAGCCTTCATTTGTTAACTTTCATCTGTTGTACCATAAAGAAATCTGACTCGAGTTAGCTTTCCTTACAACAACTCCATTTGTTAGCTTTCCTTCTGACACCACAACATTTGTTACCCGTCATTTGTTAGCTTTCCATCTAACACCACAACATTGTCAGCAAATTCATTGCACCATGAAGGAAATCTGATTTGGGTTAGCTTTCATTCTAACAACATTGCACTATGACTGAAAGCTAACACATTTTAGCCTTCATTTGTTAGCTTCCAATCTAACACAACCACATTGTCATCAAATAGATTGCACCATGAAGAAAATCGAACTCGAGTTAGCATTCCTTCTAACAACATTGCATGGTGAAGGAAAGGTAACGTGTGTTAGCCTTCATATATCAGCCTCCCATCTCAAACAACCACATTGTTGTCAAATCTATTGCACCGTAATGAAATCTGACTTGAGTTAGCTTTCCTCCCAAAAGGATTGCACGGTGAATGAAAGGTAACACATGTTAGCATTCATTTGTTAGCTTCCATCTATTGCACCATAATGAAATCTGACTTGAGTTAGCTTTCCTTACCACACTTTCATTTGTAACCACTTATACTATGAAACAAGAACTCGACACAGTTCTCGTTTTTCTCTCTCCTAATTTTAGTAGCTATTTTTACCTCCATTTCAAAAAGGGTTGATACCAGTATCACACATTTTCATTTTGAGGCATTTTTTGGGGGCTTTGAATTATCTTTGTCGTAAAATATATTTAATTTCTATTTTCAAGTGTGTTTTTAGAGATTTAACAAAATAACGTACATTTATAAGCAATTTATAATAAAAAACATATACATTTTGCAATTTTTTCTATAAAATAAGACATTTTTATTGACAAAATTGTAAACAAATTCATAAAATAAAGACATTTAATTTACCATTTTCAATGAATTTTTAGAGATTTTTTGTATAAAAACGATACTATTTCATATTATTTTCTGCAAAGTGACAATTTACATAAATTCAAGAAAAACTATACCATATATTTGTAAAAAACATATTAAAAATATTATATATAGAAATTTTATTTCTATAATAAAGTCTGAAAGTCAAAACATTACTAATATATCTTATAAAAAAATTGTCAAATTTAACATTTTCTTCAAGACATGAAACTAACAACACTTTAAGTTATTAGGCACTTTTAGTCTCTTGTAATATTTATTGGAATTAGCATAGCTCACAAATACATATATCTTTAGATATTTTTGTATTACTTTGTGGTTGACAGTCTTTTTCTATTTCATACATTAATAGAATTTGAGTTTTTTTATATTACTATGTTCTTTGCAATATTTTTTTTTGTATATTTCCCTTTTATATTTCTTCCTTCATTCTATGAAAAAACTAGATCAAAAATCTCTTCCCTATACCATTGATGTTTATGAACATGATACATTATAAACAGGGAACATATATTTAATCAATTGGAACACAGATGTTTAGGTGTTAAGACTCCATAGGAGGCCAAATATTTGTATTTTATCAATATTAAAAAGAAAAATATACGATTATAACAAGTGACTATAATCACAATTACATTAGAGAAAACAAATAATTGGTAGAAAGACACAAAGCCTAGTTCATGGCTTAAAAATTTAGACATGGAATATATCTATGTAGAAAGGTTGAACACCACAAACTTCACAAAGAGGGTTATCTTAATTGGCAATATAAAATATGCTTTTGCACCATTCTTAAAAAGATATCTAGAAAGATAGAACACTTCAAACTTCACAATGAGGGTTATCTTAATTGCCACTATATGCCTGTCCACCACTCTTTTCAATTGTTTCTTTGAATATAATTTTATTGATTTTATTATAAGATACATAATAAAATTCTTAAACTATTGAAAACCTATGAACAAGATTGTGGAAATGAGGTATATATGTTTGTGAAAATATCATGACATTGAGCTAAAGAGATATCTATGTACAATAAATATTATTTTTACTAATATTTATATCTACATTAAAACTTTTTACACATTTTATAAAAAATAAAAATCATTATTAAACATTAACAACCTAAATCTTTCTATCTTTGAAATAATGGCAATAATCTAAATCTTTAAAATGAAGATAAATCTTTCTATCTTTGAAATAATAGCAATAATCTAAATCTTTAAAATGAAGATAGTTGTCAATATATACATATATTTGACAAATTTTAATAAAGGTAGAAGGAATTTAGGAATCTTAGATGAATAGATTTATTCTTACATCAGGAATATTAAACCCCTATAAGGAGGGTTATATATTATTTACCTTTAATAATTTAATTTGATTCTTAAGCTTCATATAGGTTCTCTTAGACTTTAGGTACCCCATAGCTTTTACTCCTTAACCCTTCACAAGGACAGATCCTTAGTATAGTATTATTCTTATACTCTACGAACAACATTAGTATAGAGAATAGATAGCAAGATTATAACTCTTTTCTCCTAGATTTATACTATTATTTTATATCTATAGATATATTATTTTTATTATTACACTACAAACTTATTTGACAATTTTTTAAAATGTAATTTTCTAATTTATTTCAAGTTCTATATACGGTATTAAAATGCATTTAGATCATTACAATATTAAAATGCTTTTTAAAATTGTAATCGGGTCAAACTTCTTAGAAATGAAGCATATATTAATTCCAACATTTTGTTATTTTTTTAAATGTAATTTTCTAATTTATTTCAAGTTCTATTTATGGTATTAAAATGCATTTAGATCATTATAGTATTAAAATGCTTTTTAAATTTGTAATCAGGTCAAACTTCTTAGAAATGAAGCAGATATTAATTCCAACATTTTGTTATTTTTTAATGGCCACACTCATTTGCTCATCTAGGTGCCCAAGGGCTGCCCTCAGGGGGCTGCTCGATGCCCGGCATTGAGCAGCCCCGTGAGGGAGGCCCTTGGGCGCACAAGTGAGCAGGCTCCACTCACTTGAATCATCCACTCGTGTTTCCATCTGTTGCTCACTACCAGGGGTCTGAGCTTTCTCCACCTGCTCTGCATTGTGGATGGGAGTTTCTCTCCTTATTGATTATCGTGGTTGTCATAATAGTGGAGCTGCTCACTTGGGCGCCCAAGGGCGCCCTCATGGGGCTGCTCGATGCCCAGCATCGAGCAGCCCCGTGAGGGCAGCCCTTGGGCGCCTAGATGAGAAAATGAGTGTGGATACCCGATGAGTTGGTTGGATGAGCTAGCGTACACAACAGCCAAAGCCAGAGGAGTACTCAGAGAATGAGTGTGTTCGCCTTCGTAGGCTGTCATTACAATCTTAGGGTCTTCAGTGCATCTCTAAACTTGCTCAAAATTCAACATATTGAAACTGGTAGGCAGGCTAATTGTATGTATTTCATAGTCGTTGAGAGTATTTAAGCAACATATTTCTTTAGGGAGAGATTGAGGTCGAACCTGTTTTTTCACTGGGCAATTGGGCGCACCAGCACATTTGTAATAAGATCTTGGAAATGGATTGTTTTTTGTCATCTTTTGACCATACTTTCACCACTGGAAACCATCGCGTCTTTGATGAGAATACATCAGATCAGATTCTCTATAGATGGCCGAAAAGCAAAATTCCCTGCTAGAAATTTACCATGTTTTAAAATATGTTTATGCTGGATTAAGGATTTTGTCCACTTCTAAATGGAATGGATTATAAAAAATTCCATTAAAACTCTAATTTTTGAATTGCAAGATTACAACAATAGAGAAATTTGTCTCGTCAAAATAAATTAGGTTATTACGAAAAATTGGTCGATTCTTGTCCGCAAGGCTACAACTCTTCTGGGCACGGCCGTCGTCTGTTCGTCGGAGGCCTCGCTCGGCACCTTGTTTTGTAACTCCATGGACGAGTTGATTCCATTCTCAATCTGTTCCGACTGCATGTAATTTCTCTTCCTCTTCTTTAAAGGAAGGTGGTAATCATCCATACGTTTGACATTCTTCTTCTCCTCAGATTGGTCGGAAATTGCACGGTCAGAGTTGACAGGACACAATACGCTTTTTTTCTGATGATCTGGATTGAATATCTACCAATAAAACGAAAACATAGAAGATTTTATTGAAATTCATGAAGATCAATAATAATCCCTATGAAATTGGATTCCCAAAATGACAAGGTAATATACCTGGTGGTTTCCATCAACGTACTTCGGTTGTTGCACCAAAAACCTGATATGCTTTTGCAAGTCTTTATATTGACTACTCACGATCTTCAACATAGACTTTAAGAGCAGCCCCATGAGGGCGGCCCTTGGGCACCGGATTGTAGTGATACACACCACAAAAAATTATGTACAATTGGTCTTTCATGGAAAATTGGATAACCGAACTAGCTTCCATAGCTAAAAGCGATTACTCACTGCTGTCTTGCGTGCTCTCTCTTTCAATGAGCCACTGTAGATACTCAAAATCAGAAACTTGGCAAGGAATAGTGAGAACACCCTTTTGGTGAAAGCCATAGACGTGTTCGGCTTCTTGGAGAAAATGCAGGAAGAACGGATGGTTGAAATAGTAGACGAGGATCACAAACTGAGTCTGCTCTTCTTGGTCATCCCCACCGTACACCGCCAAGAAACCCTTGGGAATGTCTTTGGGAGGATACCAACTTTTATTTTCATTTTCCTCCCTAAAACTTATATGACATGATAACTGGCAACCAATATGGCTTTTCGTGCTACAAGAAGATTGGAGCAACTGCCATAGGTCTTAATGTGATATATACCAGATATTTCCACGTCTCATAAAACTGTGCTTAATACTCTTTCAAAACATATGATACGACCTCTGTAAATGGACTCTTCCCTTTTGAATTTATAAATTAATAATATTTTTTTTCATGAAGCTTTGAAATATGAGCCTCCATTCAAATGACCTTAATAAATTAGGGTTTCAAAATAGGATGGATGAATAAAAAGGGGGAAAGGGATATGAAATATGAAGGTAGAATATTGGTAAAAATGAATATGAAATTTAGATTATAAAAAGGTTTATGAAATGATTGGTAAAAATGGATATAAAATTTAGATTATAAAAAGGTTAATGAAATGAGGAATTTTTATATATTTTTTTATTAAATGGAAAGGGTAAATTCATGAAGAGATATTAAAGGGGCTTTAAAATAAGTATGAGGAGATATTGAATGTTTTTTTAATTTTTTAATAATAAGGGGATAATAAGAACATAATAATAAGAGTTTGGTGAGGCCATTTGGTAAGAAGCTAAAGGATATAATTAAAATAATGAAGAGGGGGTGAAGTCTTAATTTTAGGCAATGGCCCTTTAAATACTTATGGGAAGGGATAAAATGAAAAGGGGTCAATGTCATTATTCAAAGGCTAACTATGACTCTTTGGTTGAGTGGATCTAGGTTCCAAATATGGATCCCCACCTGCGTTGCTGGGGACGAAGACAGACTGAACATGAGACTTTTTGTTTACGCGTGTCGAGAGCAGCAGATACACATTCATTTCCAAAAAGAAAAATGAGCACTAACGGGCAATTTCTTACTATTAGTTCATAATGTCATATGCAACCTTTACGATTTCATTGCAAAACTCACCTTAGCTGATACAATAAGAAAGTATTTTTGTCCTAAAATTTGCAATTTATAATTCATTTTATTTATATGAATTATTTGTTCTTGTATGGTCTAATATATTATTTCATTATGAATCGCATCATAATTTCTTTAGTTTTTTTTTTGTTAAAGTGGTGAAATTATTTATGAATTTTGTTTGTTTGTTTAATATGCAAGTTTCAAAAAAGTTGTAATTTATCTCTTGAAGAATTTCTTTTTTTCCAATTTAGGGGTTGATTTTAAAGTTTTTGTAAACAAGAGTATGGGATGTTTGGGCCATGGCTCTATATTTTACCCAAAAAAAAAAAATCATGTATACTGGTATCAACACTTTTCTATTTGGGGGGTGTTTTTGGTGTTTTTTTTTTGCAAAAATCATCGTTTTTATGTCTAGAGTTCTCGTTTCATAGTATAAGTGGTTTTGTTGGCTTTCCATCTAACACCACATCATTTGTTAGATTTCCATCTAACACCACAACATTGTAGACAAATTCATTGCACCATGAAAGAAATCCGACTTGGGTCAGCTTTCATTCTAACAACATTGCACTATGACTGAAAGCTAACACGCTTTAGCCTTCATTTGTTAGCTGTCCATGTAACACAACCACAATGTCATCAAATACATTGCACCACAAAGGAAATCTGACTCGAGTTAGCTTTCATTCCAATAGCATTGCATGGTGAATGAAACCTATCGAGTGTTAGCCTTCATATATCAGTCTTCCATCTAACACAACCACATTGTCATCAAATACATTGCACCATGAAGAAAATCTAACTCGAGTTAGTTTTCCTTCTAACAACATTGCATGCTAAGGGAAAGGTAACATGTGTTAGCCTTCATATATCGGCCTCCAATCTAAGACAACCACATTGTCGTCAAATCTATTGCACCGTAATGAAATCTTACTCAAGTTAGCTTTCCTTCCAACAAGATTGCATGGTGAATGAAAGGTAACACATGTTAACCTTCATTTGATATCGTTCATCTATTGCACCATAAAGAAATCTGACTCGAGTTAGCTTTCCTTACAACAACTTCATTTGTTAGCTTTCCCTCTGACACCACAACATTTGTTACCCGTCATTTGTTAGCTTTCCATCTAACACCACAACATTGTCGGAAAATTCATTACACCATGAAGGAAATCCGACTTGACTTAGCTTTCATTCTAACAACATTGCACTATGACTGAAAGCTAACACGTTTTATCCTTCATTTGTTAGCTTCCTATCTAACACAACCACAATGTCATCAAATACATTGCACCATGAAGGAAATCTAACTCGAGTTAGTTTTCCTTCGAACAGCATTGCATGGTGAATGAAAACTAACGAGTGATAGCCTTCATATATCAGCCTTCCATCTGACACAACCACATTGTCATTAAATACATTTAACCATGAAGAAAATCTAACTCGAGTTAGCTTTCCTTCTTACAACATTGCATAGTGAATGAAGGCTAACGCGTGTTAGCCTTCATATTTCACCCTTCCATCTAACACAACCACATTGTCATCAAATCTATTGCACTATAATGAAATTTGACTCAAGTTAGCTTTCCTTACAACACCTTCATTTGTTTGTTTTCCCTCCAACACCACCACATTTGCTACTCTTCATTTGTTAAATTTCCATCTAACACAACAACAATGTCATCAAATACATTGCACCATGAAGGAAATCTGACTTGAGTTAGCTTTCCTTCCAACGACATTGCATGGTGAATGAATGTTAATGAGTGTTAGCCTTCATATATTAGTCTTCCATTTAACACAACCACATTGTCATCAAATACCTTGCACCACTAAGGAAATCTGACTCGAGTTAGCTTTCCTTCTAACAACATTGCACGGCGAAGTAAAGGTAACTTGTGTTAGCCTTCATATATCAGTCTCCCATCTAACACAACCACATTGTCGTAAAATATATTGCACCGTAATGAAATCTGACTCGAGTTAGCTTTCCTTCCAAAAGGATTGCACGTTGAATGAAATGTAACACGTGTTAGCCTTCATTTGTTAGCTTCCATCTATTGCACCATAATGAAATCTGACTCGAGTTAGCTTTCATTACCACACTTTCATTTGTTAGCTTTCCCTCTAACACCACAACATTTGTTACCCTTCATTTTTTAGCTTTCCATCTAACACCACAACATTGTCGGCAAATTCATTGCACCATGAAGGAAATATGACTTGGGTCAACTTTCATTCTAAAAACATGCACTATGACTGAAAGCTAACACGCTTTAGCCTTCATTTGTTATATTTCCATCTAACACAACCACAATGTCATCAAATACATTGCACCACAAAGGAAATCTGACTCAAGTTAGCTTTCATTCGAACATCATTGCATGGTGAATGAAACCTATTGAGTTTTAGTATTCATATATCAGTCTTCCATCTAAAACAACCACATTGTCATCAAATATATTGCATCATGAAGAAAATATAACTCGATTTAGTTTTCCTTCTAACAGCATTGCACGCTGAGGGAAAGGTAACGTGTGTTAGCATTCATATATCGGCCTCCAATCTAAGACAACCACATTGTCGTCAAATCTATTGCAGTGTAATGAAATTTGACTCGAGTTAGCTTTCCTTCCAACATGATTGCACGGTGAATGAAAGGTAACACGTGTTGGCCTTCATTTGTTAACTTTCATCTGTTGCACCGTAAAGAAATCTGACTCGAGTTAGCTTTCCTTACAACAACTTAATTTGTTAGCTTTCCTTTTGACACCACAATGTTTGTTACCCGTCATTTCTTAGCTTTCCATCTAACACCACAATATTGTCGGCAAATTCATTGCACCATGAAGGAAATCCGACTTGGGTTAGCTTTCATTCTAACAACATTGCATTATGACTGAAAGCTAACACGTTTTAGCCTTCATTTGTTAGATTTCAATCTAACACAACCACATTGTCATCAAATACATTGCACCACAAGGGAAATTTGACTCGAGTTAGATTTCCTTCTAACAACATCGCACGACGAAGGCAAGGTAACGTGTGTTAGCCTTCATATATCATCCTCCCATCTAACACAACCACATTGTCATCAAATCTATTGCATTGTAATGAAATCTGACTCGAGTTAGCTTTCCTCCCAACAAGATTGCATGTTGAATTAAAGGTAACACGTGTTAGCCTTCATTTGTTAGCTTCCATCTATAAAGAAGCACCATAATGAAATCTTACTCGAGTTAGCTTTCTTTACCACACTTTCATTTGTTAGCTTTCTCTCTAACACCACAACATTTGTTATGCTTCATTTGTTAGCTTTCCTTCTAACACCACAACATTGTCGGAAAATTGATTGCACCATGAACGAAATCCGACTTGGGTCAGCTTTCATTCTAACAACATTGCACTATGACTGAAAGCTAACACACTTTAGCCTTCATTTGTTAGATTTCCATCTAACACAACCACAATGTCATCAAATACATTGCACCACAAAGGAAATATGACTCGAGTAAGATTTCATTCCAACAGCATTGCATGGTGAATGAAACCTATCGAGTGTTAGCCTTCATATATCAGCCTTCCATCTAACACAACCACATTGTCATTGAATACATTGCACCATGAAGAAAATCTAACTCGAGTTATTTTTCCTTCTAACAACATTGCACGCTGAGGGAAAGGTAATGTGTGTTAGCATTCATATATCAGCCTCCAATCTAAGACAACCACATTGTCGTCAAATCTATTGCACCGTAATGAAATATGACTCCATTTAGCTTTCCTTCCAACATGATTGCACGGTGAATGAAAGGTAACACGTGTCAGCCTTCATTTGTTAGCTTTCATCTATTGCACCATAAAGCAATCTGACTCGAGTTAGCTTTCCTTACAACAACTTCATTTGTTAGCTTTCCTTCTGACACCACAACATTTGTTACCTGTCATTTCTTAGCTTTCCATCTAACACCACAACATTGTCGGCAAATTCATTGCACCATGAAGGAAATCCGACTTGGGTTATCTTTCATTTTAACAACATTGCACTTGAATGAAAGCTAACATGTTTTAGCCTTCATTTGTTAGCTTTCAATCTAACAAAACCACATTGTCATCAAATACATTGCACCACGAAGGAAATTCGACTCGAGTTAGCTTTCCTTCTAGCAACATTGCATGGTGAAGGAAAGGTAACATGTGTTAGCCTTCATATATCAGCCTCCCATCTAACACAACCACATTGTCGTCAAATATATTGCACCGTAATGAAATCTGACCCGAGATAGCTTTCCTCCCAACAGGATTGCACATTGAATTAAAGGTAACACGTGTTATCCTTCATTGGTTAGCTTCCATCTATTGCACCATAATGAAATCTGACTCGAGTTAGCTTTCATTACCACACTTTCATTTGTTAGCTTTCCCTCTAACACCACAACATTTGTTACCCTTCATTTATTAGCTTTCCTTCTAACACCACAACATTGTCAGCAAATTCATTGCACCATGAAGGAAATCCGACTTGGGTCAGCTTTCAATCTAACAACATTGCACTATGACTGAAAGCTAACACACTTTAGCCTTCATTTGTTAGTTTTCCATCTAACACAACCACAATGTCATCAAATACATTGCACCACAAAGGAAATCTGAATCGAGTTAGCTTTCATTCCAACATTATTGCATGGTGAATGAAACCTATCGACTGTTAACCTTCATATATCATCCTTCCATCTAACACAACCACATTGTCATTGAATATATTGCACCATGAAGAAAATCTAACTCGATTTAGTTTTCCTTCTAACAACATTGCACGCTGATGGAAAGGTAACGTGTGTTAGCATTCATATATCAGCCTCCAATCTAAGACAACCACATTATCGTCAAATCTATTGCAATGTAATGAATTCTAACTTGAGTTAGCTCTCCTTTTAACAGGATTGCATGGTGAATGAATGTTAACATATATTAGCCTTAATTTGTTAGCTTTCATCTATTACACCATAAAGAAATCTGATTCGAGTTAGCTTTCCTTACAACAACTTCATTTGTTAGTTTTCCTTCTGACACCGCAACATTTGTTACCCGTCATTTGTTAGCTTTCCAATCTAACACCCCAACATTGTCGGCAAATTCATTGCACCATGAAGGAAATCCGACTTGGGTTAGCTTTGATTCTAACAACATTGCACTATGACTGAAAGCTAACACGTTTTAGCCTTCATTGGTGTCTTCCAATCTAACACAATCACAATTTCATCAAATACATTGCACCACGAAGGAAATTTGACTCGAGTTAGCTTTCCTTCCAACAACACTGCATGGTGAATGAAAGCTAGCTGGTGTTAACCTTCATATATCAGCCTTGCATCTAACACAACCTCATTGTTATCAAATTCATTGCACCATGAAGAAAATCTAACTCGAGTTAGATTTCCTTCTAACAACATTGAACGGTGAAAGAAAGGTAACATGTGTTAGCCGTCATATATGAACATCCCATATAACACAACCATATTGTCGACAAATCTATCACACCTTAATGAAATTTGACTTGAGTTAGCTTTCCTTCCAACTGGATTGCATAGCAAATGAAAGCTAACATGTGATAGCCTTCATTTGTTATCTTCCATCTAACACAACCACATTGGAATCAAATGCACTACACCATGAAGGAAATCTGACTCGAGTTAGCTTCCCTTCCATCAGCATTGCATGGTGAACGAAAGTCAATGAGTGTTAGCCTTCATATATAAGCCTTCCATGTAACACAACCACATTGTCATCAACTACATTGCACCACGAAGGAAATCTGACTCGAGTTAGATTGCCTTCCAACAACATTGCATGTTGAATAAAAGGTAATGAGTGGTAGCCTTCATATGTAATCCTTCCATCTAACAAAACCACATTACCATCAAATTCATTGCACCATGAAGAAAATCTAACTGGAGTTAGCTTTCCTTCTAACAACATTGCACGACGAAGGAAAGGTAACGTGTGTTAGCTTTCATATATTAGCCTCCCATCTAACACAACCACATTGTCGTCAAATCTATTGCACCGTAATGAAATATGACTCGTGTTAGTTTTCCTTCCAATAAGATTGCACGTTGAATGAAAGGTAACACGTGTTAGCCTTCATTTGTTAACTTCCATCTATTGCACCATAATGAAATCTGACATGAGTTAGATTTCCTTATCACACTTTCATTTGTTAGCTTTCCCTCTAACACCACAACATTTGTTACCCTTCATTTGTTAGCTTTCCATCTAACACCACAACATTGTCAGCAAATTCATTGCACCATGAAGGAAATCCGACTTGGGTCATCTTTCATTCTAACAACATTGCACTATGACAGAAAGCTAACATGCTTTAGCCTTCATTTGTTAGCATTCCATCTAACACAACCACAATCTCATCAAATACATTGAACCACAAAGGAAATCTGACTTGAGTTAGCTTTCATTCCAACAACATTGCATGGTGAATGAAACCTATCAAGTGTTAGCCTTTATATATCAGCCTTCCATCTAACACAACCACATTGTCATTGAATGCATTGCACCATGAAGAAAATATAACTTGAGTTAGTTTTCCTGCTAATAACATTGCATGCTGAGGGAAAGGTAACGTGTGTTAGCCTTCATATATCATCCTCCAATCTAAGACAACCACATTGTCATCAAATATATTGCACCGTAATGAAATCTGACTCGAATTAGCATTGCTCCCAACAGAATTGCACGTTGAATGAAAGGTAACACGTGTTAGCCTTCATTTGTTAGCTTCCATCTATTGCACCATAATTAAATCTGACTCGAGTTAGTTTTCCTTACAACAACTTCATTTGTTAGCTTTCCTTCTGACACCACAACATTTGTTACCAGTCATTTGTTAGCTTTCCATCTAACACCACAACATTGTCGGCAAACTCATTGCACCATGAAGGAAATCTGACTTGGGTCAGCTTTCATGCTAACAACATTGCACTATGACTGAAAGCTAACACACTTTAGCCTTCATTTGTTAGCTTTCCTTCTAACACAACCACAATGTCATCAAATACATTGCAACACAAAGGAAATCTGACTCGAGTTAGCTTTCATTCCCATAGCATTGCATGGTGAATGAAACCTATCGAGTGTTAGCCTTCATATATCAGCCTTCCATCTAACACAACCACATTGTCATTGAATACATTGCACCATGAAGAAAATCTAACTCGACTTAGTTTTCCTTCTAACAACATTGCACGCTGAGGGAAAGGTAACGTGTGTTAGCATTCATATATCAGCCTCCAATCTAAGACAACCATATTGTTGTCAACTCTATTGCACCGTAATGAATTCTGACTCAAGTTAGCTTTCCTTCCAATAGGATTGCAAGGTGAATGAAAGGTAACACGTGTTAGCCTTCATTTGTTAGCTTTCATCTATTGCACCATAATGAAATCTGACTCAAGTTATCCTTCCTTACAACACTTTCATTTGTTAGATTTCCCTCTAACACCACAACATTTGTTACCCTTCATTTGTTAGATTGGCATCTAACACCACAACATTGTCGGCAAATTCATTGCACCATGAAGGAAATCCGACTTGGGTTAAGTTTCATTCTAACAACATTGCACTATGACTGAAAGCTAACACGTTTTAGCCTTCATTTGTTAGCTTCCAATCTAACACAACCACATTGTACTCATCAAATACATTGCACCACGAAGTAAATATGACTCGAGTTAGCTTTCTTTCTAACAACATTGCACGACGAAGGAAAGGTAACGTATGTTAGCCTTCATATATCAGTCTCCCATCTAACACAACCACATTGTCGACAAATCTATCACACCATAATGAAATCTGACTCGAGTTAGCTTTCCTTCCAACTGGATTCCATAATGAATGAAAGCTAACATGTGATAGCCTTCATTTGTTATCTTCCATCTAACACAACCACACTGGCATCAAATGCACTACACCATGAAGGAAATCTGACTCGAGTTAGCTTTCCTTCCATCAGCATTGCATGCTGAATGAAAGTCAATCAGTGTTAGCCTTACTATATAAGCCTTCTATCTAACACAACAACAATGTCATCAAATACATTGCACCACGAAGGAAATCTGACTTGAGTTAGCTTTCCTTCCAACAACATTGCATGGTGAATGAATGTTACCGAGTGTTAGCCTTCATATATCAGTCTTCCATTTAACACAACCACATTGTCATCAAATACATTGCACCACGAAGGAAATCTGACTCGAGTTAGCTTTCCTTCTAACAACATTGCACGGCGAAGGAAAGGTAACGTATGTTAGCCTTCATATATCAGCCTCCCATCTAACACAACCACATTGTCATCAAATCTATTGCACCATAATGAAATCTGACTCGAGTTAGATTTCCTTCCAACAGGATTGCACGTTGAATGAAATGTAACACTTGTTAGCCTTCATTTGTTAACTTCCATCTATTGCACCATAGTGAAATCTGACTTGAGTTAGCTTTCCTTACAACACTTTCATTTGTTAGCTTTCCCTCTAATACCACAACATTTGTTACCCTTCATTTGTTAGATTTCCATCTAACACCACAACATTGTCAGCAAATTCATTGCACCATGAAGGAAATCTGACTTGGGTTAGCTTTCATTCTAACAAAATTGCACTATGTTTGAAAGCTAACACGTTTTAGCCTTCATTTGTTAGCTTCCAATCTAACACAACCACATTGTCATCAAATACATTGCACCACGAAGTAAATCTAACTCTAGTTAGCTTTCCTTCTAACAACATTGCATGGTGAAGGAAAGGTAACGTGTGTTAGCCTTCATATATCAGCCTCCCATCTAACACAACCACATTGTCGTCAAATCTATTGCACCGTAATGAAATCTGACTCGAGTTAGATTTCCTTCCAACAGGATTGCATGTTGAATGAAAGATAACACATGTTAGCTTCCATCTATTGCACCATAATGAAATCTGGCTCGAGTTAGCTTTCCTTACCACACTTTCATTTGTTAGCTTTCCCTCTAACACCACAAAATTTGTTACCCTTCATTTGTTAGCTTTCCCTCTAACACCACAACATTTGTTACCCTTCATTTGTTAGCTTTCCATCTAACACCACAACATTTTCCAAGTCTAAAGTGGCTTATCCAAGTCCAAAACTATGGCTATTGTTATCACTCTAAGTTGTCCCTGTGAATATTTCCTGAAAGAGGTCAAACGACCACTTAATAAAAGTATTCCTATAACTTTCATTTTACCATTACATAATTTCACCTCACTTAGGTACTTAGATGACATAGCTTTAAATAGATATTTTCTCAGGACAAAACAACTGATGAGCAATAATGTCACCCCCATTTGTTGCATAGCATCACTCTTAATTGTAGATCCTATGAGCCCAAATAGTGAAATCCCTTCCTGCATACTTCAACATTGATTTTGTCCCATTCTTTGACTATATACTCATTGTTTAAGTAGGTTATCTAGAAGTGACAGATCATTTTGTTGCCTCTCAAATAGTTCATAAGAGGTGTTATTAATATGATTCATCCATTGAATTAGCATAGGTTGGTCCCCAAAATTTTATGGCCTTTAATATTTATGATATTTTTTACACAAGTCGTCCAACATAATAAGGCATAGGTCATCTTAGCCATAGATGATTACTTTAGGTGCATGGATTATGCTCATTATTGCAGGTTGTTTGTGCCTGCATTTCATTTCTACTCATCAACTCTTCACTTGAATGTTCATGTCATAACTGGAAGTGACCCACTACTAGTTGTTCTAAAGGGCCGTATATCTTTCTAAGATTTTTTTTTGTATATTGTTATTTATGCGTACCATATTTGTTGCTATATTACTATTAATACTCACCATATTTGTTTCCTTGTTTGCTTTGTATACTACTGCTCATGTTGACTATCTTCCCTGATCTGTTTTCTTTTACAGTGGTGAGGCACCAATGACAAAAGGAGATTGGCAAGGTGGAATCAACCCATACTTGTCCCATCAACTTATATACACCCTCCAAATAAGAAATATGTGTGGCTTCAAGTGGTTAAAAGATAGTAACATGATAGTGTTTATCCTCTACAAGATCTCCAAATTCCAACTTATATACACCCTCCAGCTAAGAAATGTGTGTGGCTTCAAGGGGTTAAAAGATAGTAACATGATTGTGCTTATCCTCTACAAGATCTCCAAAGTACAACTCTATCTTTAAACAATTTATTTGCACAATTGTTAACATTGGATTGGAAGAAAATAGATTACATTTCCTTGGCGTAATGTTTATAATACTATCATTTATTCCTTGTAACATAAAAGCTACACTATTTAGTCCATTGTTGGTGGATATGAGCTCAGCTTTCATATTAGGAGGACCTTCATTTATACTTGGGAAACTTTATTCTCCAATATTTCTCGTCGTTCTTCCAAACAAAGTGACAATCAAGTGAAAATTGATGTTTTCATTGCCATTGTAACCTCTATGTTCCATTAATACATGGATCTGATCTAGCTCCCATGGCCATCCATATGGGCCTTTGATTCAGATTATAAAAGATCCCTTCATAAACCAAGATGCATTAGGATACCTAACATTTGTGTCCACACTAGAGCCATGGTTGAGTTCTCTTCTGTTAGGGGAAATTTGAGGTCCCAATAATTCATACATAGTCCAAATCAATTATAGAACCAGGGAATCCCCTCAAAGATGCATTGTGACTTGTTGTTCTATAGTGGTAGAGAAGACTGCTCAATAGATGCTACAATCTATAAACACATGTTGTAGAAAAAAAATAACAAACTCAATCACTAACTGTCAAAACCTATCCACCTTTTAGCAGGGGTATTTCCTCATTCTTGGGTCTATTCAACATACTTGGGTTAAAATAGCATTTCTCCACCTCTAACAATAGTAAGAACGCATGTTGGTAATACTAACAAATAAAAATTTGAGTGTTTAAGGTTAATCAGGACTATCGATCACGACTATAGTTCTGGGCGTATTTTAGTAGCAAAAAATAGGCATCATCGTCAAATCTGGGTAGAAATAAGTACCATATTGTGCTAAGCAATGCAAATTCTATGAATATTGCTAGTAGATCAAAAAAATTAAGCATGAGATCTATGGGTCATCAAATAGAAATAAATCATTTCTAAGCATCCTTTGGTTATTAACATCATATTTGAAAATCTATATTATTAAAGAACCTAGGGTTACTGCATATGATCTCTACAACCTTATGGAAGCTCTGGGAAAGGTGGAACAAAGGACAAGCTCATGAGAATCCATGCAACAATTGAGTGAGGATGTAAGGAATGTTTCATCTAATGTAGCTAATCAGATGCATTGTGAGTAGGGTAGGAGGAGAAGGATAAAAAATATGGAGGTAAGAAGATTGTTCCTGGTCTTGTTGGGGGTGGGTAACTTCACACAATAAATAATTGAAAAAGAAACTCAACATGTCAGAGAAATTATAAAATCATCATTAGGAAGTTCACACCATTTGGAAAGAAGAAATTAGAGGAAATATGGCTCTAAAGAAAAGAACTATTTCATTGAGAGAGTAAAGCATCAACTCGTCATTCCTTCAAACCAAAAAATTATGGTGTGAATTTTATTTTCCAAAGACCAACATGTTGATCTTACCATGATGTGTTCTTTATACCATGGATGCTATTTTCCATCCCACATGAAACTTTCCTCTCTTTGATTGTAGAGTAGCATGTGTGAATTCCATGGCTCTCATGCCAGCAAAGTGGAAGAGAATCCCATGAACATAATGCTAGTGAGACCTTGAAGTTGACTCTGAAGTGAGAACTATGGATGAAATGTCCACAATTACAAGTGAAAATTGTAAATGTAAAGTTTTGTTTGTGCTAAGATTTATCCATAGCTAAGAAAATGGTAAAACATCAAAATCATGAATAGTTTAAATAATACAGAGAAGTTTCATATAATATGCTCAGATAATCTTTGTCACCTGAATTGTATACAAATCATGAACATGTACAACAATCATACCCATAAATTTCATTTATGCTTAACCAGGCTATGCCACCTGAATTGTGTCGATCTCATTCTGCAATAATGTAATGTCCTTATACTTCTCTTTTAATAATTTCTCTTTCAGCAATGAGTGATTCCTTTTCATTAAATCAAATTTTGTCTCCTTAATCATCAACTCTACACATGATTGAAAAAAAGGAATTGAATCAAATCAGAAAAGGTAAGGAAACAAAATAAGCTGAGATTGATCAATAGTAAATGAAAAAATCACATAAAGGCAACTCATCACCATCTTATAAAAGCACATAAAGGAAACCCATTGGCATTTCTCATTTCATATGATTCAATTTGTTGGGGAGAGCATCAAAATTTCTCATTTGCATAAGTCAAAGTAAATCAATATAAAAGCTTATGAAGGAAACCCATAAGCATTTCTCATTTGCAAATGATTGAATTTGTTTGGGAGAGCATCAAAATTTCTCATTTGCATATGATTGAATTTGTTTGGGGGAGGATTGTTCGAGATCTGCCATGAAGCTTAATCCTTGAACCATGGGGATTAGAACTGAATGTATAATTGATCAATAAATTTTGAATATTTATATACAATGAGTAATATAATGGTGATTGAAGAATAGTAATTGTTAATCTTATAACATAATTCCAATGTGATACTTTTCCCATGCTTTCAACATTCATGTTTGCTAGATATGTGGTTTACACTTTATAGAGTTTTTTTGTGTCCCAACATCTTATAGGTCATTTTAGGGCAGTGGTTTTATACCCAATATATGCTAATACCACTCAGTGAATTATGGTCGAATTACGGGTTATTTTGGCATTTCTTTGCATCTTCTTTATAAATATTGATCCAAAACTCCAAATTCTTTTGATATGGCATGCTTATCAAATCTATAGAACTTAGCTTCTCAACAAGAGCCCTACAAAGACAAATTACAAATCAACCAAATTTCAATACCATATCATTCCATTAGATAAAGTGCTAACTTTGAAAGAAATTTGTAGTGGAGGAGAAACTTCCTTTAATCTCCTTAGAAAAGGAGTAGCAATTTGTATCCTACTCAAGTCAATGGAGTTGTTTGTAACTTTGTAGGGACCAACATCTCTTACTTCTAAATATGTATAAACCCCATATGCATCTCATCTATTTCTTCAAAACTCTGCATGGGAATCTTACAGCTCATAGTGCTTCTGGAACCATATCTTCTTAAGCTTATACTTGATTATGTTGATCATGACACTACTAATGATATATCCTGTTATGATCCTATAGACTTCTTTGTTAGCTTCAAAAAGATACTAAACAAGCATTTCACCATCTCTTCATAAACCTTGTTGGGATCCATGTCTTTCACATCTAGTAAATAACTCAAACTGGGCACATCTTATAAGTAACTATAGCATGGATTATTTTGTGTAACTTTACCCTAGCCAATATTTCAGGTTCATGCTAGAAAACTATATATTGATAAAACAAAAAGGAGAAGTTGGGAGTCAAGGACTCGTTCAAGCTTAACTTTCTTTTAAAAGTTGACATTTGACTGGATGAACATAACCATAGAGTTACATAAAAGTCCCGTAGATATGCTACAATTTCTAAGTATACTTGTTAGCTTCAATGAGTATCAATAACTTTATGAGTAATACCAAACTCAAATAGATAAGAAATTATCTGATTTTTTTTGTATAAATGACAACATACCTGATAGTATAGGTTGAATGGTGCTGGAAACATTTTATTTCTGGCAAGGTCCCTGGGAGCTCCAAGAACTATAATGGAAAGGAAACCACTTTATGTTGTATTTGGTAAGTTTATTGTCGAAGAGCTCAAATATTCTGACTCTAACATTAATGGAATTCTGCTAGAACCCATTCTCTTCTCTTATCAATGTCCACTTAACAAACAATTTACTCGACTTTGTTTAGTTTTCCCCAATTTTAACCTACAACAACAAGGAACCATGTGAAGAATAAAATTTTAGTGGCTTTAACAATGGAAAAATTCATTTTGCATATATAAAACCAAATACAAATGATCAATATAAGCTTCCTTTATCTTCCATCTTGAAGCATTTAAAAAGATGATAACTATATAATAGCCACTAAAAAGTAGTTCAGAAAATATTATGTCTCGGTGTAGGATAGCATAATTCCATCTAAAACTATACCTTATCCATTACACTATACCTTAAGATACGAGTAGCTAAAAAGGGTTCAATTTCATCAAACTAAAAAGGAAACAAGTTTGCACAAAACCTTTTTCTTAGAGCTATAACATGCCAATTGTTATGCTAAAGTAAGTAGCTAAAAAAGGTTCAATTTCATCAAACTAAAAAGGAAACATGTTTGCACAAAACCTTTTTCTTAGAGCTATAACATGCCAATTGTTATGCTAAAGTAAATCGAACCACCACTATTGGAAACTTTGTTCTACTTTTGACATGCTCACAACCAACTTTTGTTTTTTGGACAAATTTTAATAATCTTGATACAATTTCTAATCCATAATTCTTCTTATATATGGCCATAGTTCTTTTTGCCACCAAGACGTTTGGACACATGGAAAGAGCAACTACAAAGAACTTAATCTTTGTGTAAATAAGAGAACAACTACCGAGAAATGGTAGGGAAATGTACACAATGAAATATTGCAAGGACATTGGAAATGTTTTGACTATTATCCTATCCATTTAAAGTCTTTGTACTTATGAGTCCTTGCACTTATGGAAATAGTTCTGCGAAACAACCAAAGGCTCAAACTACTCAGTTTCTATGGAATTCAATAATTTTTCGTAGGTAGAAGGAAAACATCAATCTTTCCTGCATCAAGCTCAACTTTTGTACTATCGAACTTGTTATTTGTGACTTTCTATCGAATATATGCACTTGAGTGATAGGCACAACCATTGAAGAAACATTGTTTTCCAACACATAGGTGCACATTGACAATTGTTTCGTATTCTCTATAATTTGCTCATACCTGGAAAACGTATTAGCGTGGTATTAAATTTCCAATTCATAGTCAATGTCATAGTTATGCAAATAAAGTGCAATAGAAGGCGAGTGTATGTTTCTGAAGTTAGATTCATTATTGTCAGATGTGGCCCTGTGCCTCGAAATACCTACATGAAAATAGTAGAGAAACAGGGCTGAGGGTAAATAATTAATGAACTGAGATAATAAGCACCGAGCAAGGATTTCAAGCTCAAATAGTAGATACAAAACAAAATATATGACTACCAATAATAATAGAAAATGGTTTTGCTTTTAATATGCCCAGAACTATAGCCTAGATCCACAAGATTAGCCCAACACTCAAATTTCTATATGTTTGTGTGCCCAACATGCATTCTTACTACTGTCATAGGTGGAGAAATGTCATTTTAACCCAAGTATGTTCAACAAACCCAATAATCTAGCTATACCTTTGCTGAAAGGTGGATAGATCCATACCTTACATATCAAAATTGTTGTCAATAGGCAGAGTTGTTAATTTCCCAACCTCAATTTAAAACAAAAATCCTACGTCAATGAAAAGAATTATGGTTTGAGTATAAGATGCGATTGCCCACGGATCACTAGAAGGATTGGGCTTAGTCCTCATGGTGGATATCTCTACGAGTTAGTAGGAAATTAGGATTAGTAAGCCCCCTCTTCCTTAATTTACTTGGGAATTATTTTTTTACAACTAATCTTATTCCAATGAAGAATTAAAATAAGGACAGACATAATATCCAGCATCTATTTAATTGATAGGATTACCAGATTGAAGGAAATGAGCACAGGAAAAATGAGCATACTATATGATGCGAAGGCAGTGATTTCAAACATGAAGGGCACATCAGGAGTCTGGCATCCCATGTGATAAGAAAAATTCCGGAATGGTCACTATAACACATGGGGAACAAAAACAGAGAAGAAAATCGAGAAATAAATTGAAATTTAAATCATGGACATATTTTCCACAACCTATATAACAATTCCTATCCTAAGAATGTCTCAAATTTCAACACCTATACTTTAAGAGTATGTAACTGCCTTTTCGGATTGTTGTTGTCCTTTGGAGACCATTTTTGAGATGCAGCCCTGGTTTTGATAATCGAGGCAAAAAATGAGGATTTATAGAGCCCATTCTCTTTCCCATTGCCAGGCTCTAGGGGCCCCTAACTCTTTTGCACCCCCCTCGACAGTTTTGAGGCATCCTCTGCAACCCTCTTATGATGAGAATGCTTGAAAATCTAAGTTACAAAATGAAGGTCAGTGGCCTCAAACCAAGCCTTGCAGCAACTCTACATCTTCTCCAATCCACGTTGCATCCCTCTACATTCATGTCCAATTTTGTCACTGGTCCCTCCAAATACCAATTGTTTGCTACTACTAAAGACATATGCAAGATACCAAGGGGTGCTTTGTTAAATTTATGAAAATTGATAGCAGTAATAGACTGTATAAGATAGTGCAAAGATAGCTAATAGTAAATACACATAAAAAAAAATTGGACACGGTATTTTTCATGGGAAACATTTTAAGGACAAAAACCCCAAAGCAATTTAATAATGATTTATCTGCAAAATGAGATGACTGAGTTTTACAACAGCAGGCTAATAACAAGCCTCTTCAAGAATTAGAATTTGTTCCACTGACCAAGAAGAACCCTGTTCTACTGATCCTGATCTGTAGCTGATGCTAGATGCCTGAAGCAGTTTTAAACTTGCACAACCAGCCTGTACATGCCTGTAGATGCCACTGTTCACTGGTGTATACCCTACTGAGGGTGTCATGACCTGTTTAAGCCCTTTCCAAGAGTTTTTGTAACTTGTAGGTGTCTTATAAAGGCTGTCAAACTTAAGGATAGATCTTATATATAAATTCGAGTGCATAGGAGGAATGCCCTAGCAAGGCTCGGGTATGCACAGCATAAAATCAAGTGTAAATCAGATGACAGCAGTTAAACCCTACCTGAGATAGGGTATGTTAAATCAGTAGAAAAGAGTGTGAACAAAAATGGAGTTGAATTCTTCTAGAGATAAGAACCAACAGCAAGTAGATAACCCAATGAATAAGGAAGTCACCCACAAACTGTCTTTTGGATCAGTCAAATGACACCCACGAACTATCTCAGGAGCTGTCCTAAAAAACCACAAAATTGTCACCTTAAATGTTGAGTTTTCTTTCTTATTTATATTGGAACAAGTGGCAAAAATAATTCCACTTAACTGAGGCTGACTTGAGCTTTTAATTAATTTTTTTTTCTTTTATTCTTCAATTGAGGCCGACCTGTGGTTTGATATATAATCTTTTTATTTCTTTTAATAAAGAGCTGAGCTCTTAAATGAGGTCGACCCATAGGAATATATATTTATTTTTCTTTTCTTTAAATGATGGGTCCGTGGACCAAGACAAGCTATGCTTGGGTTTCATTTAACTTCAACAAGTCATCCAGGTGTTCTTCAAGGTCTTCATGTCCACTCCAAGTACATCATCATAAGGAGATAAATTAATTGCTTTACTTCACCTTCTTGTTTCCACCAAGACCAAGTGCTAGGTATTTCAACAAGGGTTGATTAGTCCCCTAAGAAGGTCCCATAGCCCATAGATCAAGGGGAGGAGTACACCACTTGCCCAGACCCGGTCTAGGGCTTATAGTGAAATCCTGGTAACTGACCAAGTGCCTCCATTCTCCCAGAGAATGGCTCGCAGCCCCAAGCTGAGCTTCCAGTCCCAGACTGGATCAATATCCTGGTGTAATGTCCCCAGTTTGGCCCCATGGCATTAACATTATAAATGATTTAATCTTGTTATGAAATCATGGTGAGGAGCTTAAAGCCAAGGCCCCGCCATCAATTTCGTAATGCATATGGTTTGCGTGCTAGCAATGCACAGTGGAAATTCAAATATCATGTAATATGCATTTTAATAAAAATACGCACAACTAGCTATGCAATGCAACAAAGAGATGGGGGCATGATTTCACAAGGAATTGGGAGGGAAAAACATTCAAATCCTTGAGCCACTAGAGTCAAGCCAGGTGTCAATGAGAGAACCCATCAAACCCTCAACTACCCATGTTGGCTTTTGTACCCAACCATTGATTTCTCCCAAGAGTGGGTTGAGGGAGTTAATGCCTTGGGAATGGAGAGGTATGGCTGTCCAAATTCGGGTATGGGAAAGCCACCCTTCATGGAAAAACGTGTTTTGTCTCCTTGGGCAAGAAAGAGCCATGAATTTCTTCCCCAAGCCATTAGGCATCCATCATTCTTTCTCCCTCATGAATTTAGAACCACTTGGGCGTTTTCCAGGAAGGTCTGTTGCGTTTTTCCTCATTCTCCCTGTAGAGAAGGGCGTTTTCATGTTGTATACCAGTGGGGGAAGGAGGGAAATCGAATGGGGGTTCAATAGAGGCCGTTTTGGGCTGTTGAAGGCTGAGATATTGGGGAAGAAATCGTTTTCCTCCCTGTGGTTGTTTGCCCCATCCTATAATCCATTTTTGGTTGGGAACGTTTTTGGGAAAAACCATGGCCATCTCATTTGTAAATCCTACTGTTTATCCTTGCCCCTGTTTTGTGCATGCTGTGTGAGAGAAGAGTATGATGGGTATGGGTGATGGGTAATCCCTTGTTCTGGCTTGAGCTTGGGAATAAGCATCCATTGTGCAAGTGTATCCTGATAAACCCAGTTAGATTGGCTTGGCTAAAATAAAATGGTTAATAGACTGTGTGTGAGCGTGAATATCCCCTTTGTCCTTGTGAGAATCATGCCCAGCTCAGGGGTGGCCTTGGGACAGACTCAGTATAAGCTATCGAAGAGCCTATGGTTGGGTGGAATGTTGCAGTGACATAGCTAGTTGCTTGGGACAAATGAAATGAAGATAAGTGTTTCTGTCTATGTATTTACTTCTGAAATGTTTTATTAATGACTGAAATTGATATGTTGAATGCATATGAAGATATGTGTGTGGATGAATTTGTTTCCGCTGTGCATATTTGTTTGATTTACATCTGCACACTTTGTTTTAACTGTATGCCTCAAATGAATGGGTTGAGCTTTATGAAAATCCCCATAGATTGGTAGCATGTTCCCTGCCTTGCATTGGTTCCAAGGGTGGGTACATGACACCTGGTAACTGAACAGGTGCCTCCATTCTCCCAGAGAATGGCTCTCAGCCCCAAGCTGAGCTTCCAGTCCCAAACTGGATCAATATCCTGGTAACTGACCAGGTGCCTCCATTCTCCCAGAGAATGGCTCTCAGCCCCAAGCTGAGTTCCCAGTCCCAGACAGGGTCAATATCTTGGTAACTGACCAGGTGCCTCCATTCTCCCAGAGAATGGCACTCGATGCTGCTCAGAAAAAATCAACACTCCCTCTCAGCGAGAGGGTCATTCTCTGCAATACCAAGCTTGTCTCGAAAGTGCAAAAGCTTTGTCAATGATAGAGGCTTGGTCAATATGTCAGCAATCTACTCATTTGTATGGATGTACTGGAGCTTCATGGCACCTCGCTGTACCATATCTCTAATGAAGTGATACTTCATCTCAATGTGCTTTGACTTGTCGTGAAATACAGGGTTCTCTGAAAGCTTAATGCAACTCTGATTATTGCAATGGATAATAGTTGGCTCAAGCTTTCCACCAAACAAGTTAGAGAGAAGCTTTCTAAGCCAAACTGCTTCTCTACAGGCATCACTGGCAGCAATATACTCAGCTTCAGCTGTGCTCTGAGCTACAGAACCCTGTTTTCTGCTGGACCATGAGATCATGGCTGATCCCAAACTAAAATAGTATCCTGGTGTGCTTTTTCGGTCCATTGCACTGCCAGCCCAATCGGAGTCAGCATATCCAAGTAGCATTACTCCACTGTTGGAGGTATATCTGAGCCCATATGTAATAGTACCTCACAAATATCTGAGCACATGTTTGGTAGCTATCCAGTGTATGTGCTTTGGCTTGGACATGAGCTGACTCAAAAAAAATAAAAATTGGACACAGTATTTTTCATGGGGAAACCTTTTAAGGACAAAAACCCCAAAGCAATTTAATAATGATTTATCTGCAAAATGAGATGACTGAGTTTTACAACATCAGGATAATAACAAGCCTCTTCAACACTTAGAATTTGTTCCACTGACCAAGAAGAACCCTTTTCTGCTGATCCTGATCTGTAGCTGATGCTAGATGCCTGAAGTAGTTTCAAACTTGCACAACCAGCCTGTACATGCCTGTAGATGCCACTATTCACTGGTGTATACCCTACTGAGGGTGTCGTGACCTGTTTAAGCCCTTTCCAAGAGATGTTGTAACCTGTAGGTGTCTTATAAAGGATGTCAAACTTAAGGACAAACCTTATATATAAATTCGGGTGCACAGGAGGAATGCCCTAGCAGGGCTCCAGTATGCACAATAGAAAATCAAGTGGAAATCAAATGACAGCAGTTAAACCCTAGGTGAGATAGGGTATGTTGAATCAGTAGAAAAGAGTGTGAACAAAACTAGAGTTGACTTCTTCTAGAGATAAGAACCAGCAGCAAGTAGATAACCCAGCGAATAAGGAAGTCACCCACAAAATGTCTTTTGGATCAGTCAAATGACACCCACGAACTGTCTCACGAGTTGTCCTCAAAAGCCACGAAATTGTCACCTTAAATGTTGAGTTTTCTTTCTTTTTTATATTGGAACAAGTGGCAAAAATAATTCCACTTAACTGAGGCCGAATTGAGCTTTTAAATTTTTTTTTTTTCTTTTATTCTTCAATTGAGGCCGACCTATGGTTTGATATATAATATTTTTATTTCTTTTAATAAAGAGTCGAGCTCTTAAATGAGGCCGACCCATAGGAATATATATTTATTTTTCTTTTCTTTAAATGATGGGTTCGTGGACCAAGCCAAGCAATGCTTGGGTTTCATTTAACTTCAACAAGTCATCCAGGTGTTCTTCAAGGTCTTCATGTCCACTCCAAGTACATCATCATAAGGAGATAAATTAATTGCTTTACTTCACCCTCCTGTTGCCACCAAGACCAAGTGACAGGTATTTCAACAAGGGTTGATCAGTCCCCTGAGAAGGTCCCATAGCCCATAGATCAAGGGGAGGAGTACACCACTTGCCTAGACCCGGTCTAGGGCTTATAGTGAAATCCCGGTAACTGACCAGGTGCCTCCATTCTCCCAGAGAATGGCTCTCAGCCCCAGGCTGAGCTTCCAGTCCTAGACTGGATCAATATCCTGGTAACTGACCAGGTGCCTCCATTCTCCCAGAGAATGGCACTTGATGCTGCTCAGGAAAAATCAACATGCTTAAGAAGTAAGCATGTGCACTGAAACTACTTTCTTAACTCATTTAGAGGATAAAAAAAATTCATTTTGATAGAGGATATGGCCATAAATGGACCAATTCCACTTGAAAGCAAGGGAACTGGAAATTTGGGAGAGTATACAAACGGTAAGTTGGTGGAGCTTTGAAGATTTAGCCTCATGTATCATCTACCATTTAATCATGTTTTCTAAGGCTATGGTCCATAGATCCTCACTTGCCTACAATGTGTTAAAGGAGAAACCAAGTTCTACAATGACAAAAGCAACTCTTGAAGCACTACGCTCTCATCAATAGTGAACACCTCCACCCTAGCAGCCTAGAACCCATCCTTACCTCCAATTTCCAAATAATCTATCAGAGGCACTGTCCTAGTCCTCTCAACATATCAGTCAAGATCAAGTGCATATTTAACTATATGTTCATCCTATTCCACCAGCATTGAATGACTCATGGGCTCTGGCCTATGTATAAATCCCATGTGGGATCCCTCCCACTAATGACAGATCTCACACAACACAACATGCTATCAAATATATTGTATATTCTCTTAAGACTAAGGTAATCTATCTGCAAAATGGATGACCTCTACTATCGGAGCATTGAATGCAACTACATACATGCAATCCATCCACCACTCATCATTCAACATTCTCTACAACTTTTCCCCTCACTTGTCTCAAACTCTTAACATCTGGACATATCACCATATAGCAGTTGTAAGCTGTAACCAACATGGATGACCCATCCAATCATATCAATGTCCTTCTGTAAAAACGTAAAAGTATAATTCATACAGATAATGCAGGGTCCAATAAATGAAGTCGATTTTCATGACTTTTTACTGTTGCCAAGGGTCACAACGTGCACATGTTTTCGTCCAGATATGTTGTATGAGGGTTTGAACAGCCTCAACTGATGCCAAAAATGCACCAGAACTTGGATTTTGTTATGTTTGCCAAAACAAGCCCACATTCAACCCATATTTGCTTTTCAGGGTGTGAAATTAACCTAGTTTTGTTATTTGCTGCTAATTCATGCCCATATTTGTTGATTTAGCGTTGTTTTAGCCATTAAACTTCCTCAAAATTGCCAAGTTCTACTTCTGTTATGCTATATTTTCCAACAATCAACTGATAATTAGAAGTAAGTGTTGTTTTAGGGATAACGAAGTGTACTCAGAAAAAAGACATATTTGACATTCAAGATTTCAAAACATTAACACCAATACCAGCAAATTACAATAGCAGTAAATCAATTCATAACAACCCAGATTTACAACATTTGGCACACCTAAGAAAGAAGTCAAGATGCAGCTTCCTTACATGAACTGAAATGACATTTTTTAGTGTTGTAGCGGCTTGTTCGTTGCCCAGAATTGGTGTACACAGCTATAGATGAGAAATGGTTTTCCCACAATAGTTCTGCTCTCTATTCACACTACCTAAAGATGATATTCACTGATAAATGCACCCAGCTGGTAATCTGTTAATGAAAACAGTGCCCACCATCTTTTTATGCAGTCCCCAACACTAGCTGATGCCCACAAGAAGAATACAACTCCCTCACAATGAACTTGACCTCTTCAAGAAGAAGTCAACGTCAGATCTAAACCCACAGCCCCACAAAGAAAGCATTCAGTCTAGAGCTAGAGACTTGGCCCGCCACGAGGGAAGCTCATCCCTCTATACACCAGACAACAACAAATACAGAATGTGAAGATGAATCACTTGAATGACAATGGCTGAATGAATTGATGGCCAGCTTGGATTCAGAGATTGCTTTGATGAATTTCTAAAGGAAATTGAAGGGTTTGCGCAAAATCAAGGTAGTCGGTCTTGGCTTCGTTTGGGCAAAGATTTTGTTTTTGTTGTTTTTTCATTTTGATTTTGTTTTATTTTTTATATTTTCCCATTTAATGTTTATTCTATTTTTTATTTTTTAGTATTTGTTATTTATGTCTTTTTCAATAGATCAGAGATGCACAATGGCACTCCAACCAAGCCTTGCAGCAACTCTACATCTTCTCCAATCCACATTGCATCCCTCTACATTCATGCCCAATTCTGTCCCTGGTCCCTCCAAATACCACTTGTCTGCTAATACTAAAGACATTTGTAAGATACCCAGGGGTGCTTAAGAAGTAAGCATGTGCACTCAAACTAGTTTCTTAACTCGTTTAGAGGATAAAAAAAATTCATTTTGATAGAGGATATGGCCAAAAATGGACCAGTTCCACTTGACTGCAAGGGAACTGGCAATTTGGGAGAGTATACAAATGGTAAGTTGGTGTAGCTTTGAAGTTTCAGCCTCATGTATCATCTACCATTTAATCGTGTTTTCTAAGGCTATGGTCCATCAATCCTCACTTGCCTACAATGTGTTAAAGGAGCAACCAAGTTCTATAATGACAAAAGCATCTATTAAAGCACTACGCCCTCATCAATAGTGAACACCTCCTCCCTAGTAGCCTAGAACCCATCCTTACCCCGAATTTCCAAATAATCAATCAAAGGTACTGTCCTAGGCCTCTCAACATATCAGTCAAGATCAAGTACATATTTAACTGTATGTTCATCCTATTCCACTGACATTGAATGACTCAAGGACTCTGTCCTATGTAGAAATCCCATGTGGGATCCCTCCCACTAATGACAGATCTCACACAACACAACATGCTATCAAATATATTGTATATTCTCTTAAGACTAAGGTAATCTATCTGCAAAATGGATGACCTCTACTATCGGAGCATTGAATGCAACTACATACATGCAATCCATCCACCACTCATCATTCAACATTCTCTACAACTTTTCCCCTCACTTGTCTCAAACTCTTAACATCTGGACATATCACCATATATCAGTTGTAAGCTGTAACCAACATGGATGACCCATCCAATCATATCAATGTCCTTCTGTAAAAACGTAAAAGTATAATTCATGCAGATAATGCAGGGTCCAATAAATGAAGTCGATTTTCATGACTTTTTACTATTTGAAAGGGTCACAACATGCACATGTTTTCGTCCAGATATGTTGTATGAGGGTTTGAACAGCCTCAACCGATGCCCAAAATGCAACAGAACTTGGATTTTGTTATGTTTGCAAAAAGAAGCCCACATTCAACCTATATTGGCTTTTCAGGGTGTGAAATTAACCTAGTTTTGTTATTTGCTACTAATTCATGCCCATATTTGTTGATTTAGCGTTGTTTTAGCCATTAAACTTCCTCAAAATTGCCTAGTTCTACTTCTGTTATGCTATATTTTCCAACAATCAACCAATAATCAGGAGTAAGCGTTGTTTTAGCGATAATGAACTGTACTCAGAAAAAAGACATATTTGACATTCAAGATTTCAAAATGTTAACACCAATACCAGAAAATTACAATAGCAGTGAATCAATTCATAACAACCCAGATTTACAACATTTGGCACACCTAAGAAAGAAGTCAAGATGGCAGCTTCCTTAAATGAACTGAAAATGACATTTTTGAGTGTTGTAGCGGCTTGTTCGTTGCCCAGCATTGGTGTACACAACTTTAGATGAGAAATTGTTTTCCCACAATAGTGATGCCCTCTATTCACACTACCTAAAGATGATATTCACTGATAAATGCACCCAGCTGGTAATCTGTTAATGAAAACAGTTCCCACCGTCTTTTTATGCAATCCCCAACACTAGCCGCTTCCCACAAGAAGAATACAACTCCCTCACAATGAACTCGACCTCTTCAAGAAGAAGTCAACGTTAGATCTAAACCCATGGCCTGACAAAGAAAGCACTCAGTCTAGAGCTAGAGACTCGGCCCGCCACGAGGGAAGATCAACCCTCTATACACCAGACAACAACAAATACAGAATGGAAAGATGAATAACTTGAATGAAAATGGCTGAATAAATTGATGGCCAGCTTGGATTCAAAGATTGCTTTGATGAATTTCTAAAGGAAACTGAAGGGTTTGCGCAGAATCAAGCCAGTCGGTCTTGGCTTTGTTTGGGCAAAGATTTTGTTTTTGTTGCTTTTGCATTTTGATTTTGTTTTATTTTTTATATTTTCCCATTTAATGTTTATTCTATTTTTTATTTTTTAGTATTTGTTATTTATGTCTTTTTCAAAGGTTAAACATTTCACATTATGCACCTCTTTCAAATTTTCATAATTTGAATCTAGTTAGGGATTCATTTTTTTTAATAGAAACATATAAAGCTTTAAATTATAATGAAAAGGTTGTGCACAACTATATTTAGTATAGGGCAAAAACATAATACTGACTTTCGAAATGGTTTGAGAGGGAGTAACCAAAATCTACACTACCCTAGATCTAGAGCAGTTTCTAGTTTGCTTCATAGATTAAACCATTACATAGGAGGGATAAACCCTTACAAACTAGAAGTTTAGCAAAATGCAAAAAAACATTCAAACAAGCTGATAAAAAACCAACCTTGTTATTTATGCTTACCTTCGAGACCATTAACATAGGTTGCGGAATAGAAGTTTACTCCATTAGGCAAGCGAACTCTGCTGGAGAATCTTGGCAGTGGCTACATTGTGTCATCTTCGACATTTTCAGGACTTCTTCTTTGATGGTGTCCACCGTGCCCATCAATTCTATCAAATTTCTTTCTAAATCATCGATACGAGAATCATGGCATGTGAGCTACTGCGAGATGTATCGCATATCATTAGTGGTTTCACGATGTGCCTTTATCCCAACGCAGAAAACCTCATAAACCTTGTGCAAATGTTGTTTAAAATCCTCAATAGTGGCTCTTAGAAAAGCCATTCCTTCTGCCAGTCCCGCCATTGGTTCAGGGGATGGATGGCATGTTTGGAGTCTCTGAATACCATAAGGTCGACAATGTTTAAGCTTGAAGCAAGTTCCATTCCATGTAGGAGAGCCAACCATTAAGCCTCATTATTTGCTCTTTGGCCCAAACGCTAAGCAAATGAGCTAACTATTTTTCCTCCAGGATCACAAATGATCCCACCGCACTTGCCTCCCTTGTATCTAGTTAGGTATTCTTTGCCAATATTGTTAATTTTGGATTTGATGATAGAAATGATGCTTTATATATGTAAATTTATTGGAATCAGTGTATGTCGTTATAGAAACTCTACAGTATTTAGTACCATATCTAGTACATTATCTAGTACACTATCTAGTACACTATCTAGTATTTGCATGTATTATCATGTGAGAGGCTTGTGAACCTTTGAGAAAGGGCACAATACTCATTGTTGGGGTGAGGTTTGCAAGTGGAGGATCGATAAGTTAGAGAAGGGGCAAGTTCTCGGTTAGATGACCAATTTTGACTAGCAGAGACAATGATCTTCATTGTGGGGCAACATATATCCTCGTTGGGAATTACTACTAGTATGTCTTTAGGCATCATGTCAACTGGTATGGGTCATGGGGACTAAACAAGGCCATGGTTCTAATTTTTTGGCAGATCATTCACGATAGGGACTGTATTTTATAGCTTGGTTAGTTGTTGTCACCTCACCAATGCATTTTTTTTACTTTTGTGAGGAAACCAAATGCATCATTAGGAAATGTACCATTGCATCTAGATTTTGTTTGAAATAAAACATCATGTCCAAGTGTTTCTTGAGGAAACACACCTCCCTTGGAAGCTTACATAAGCAACACACTATGGTTGGAGGATTCGAGGTGTAACTTGTTTCCCAATAATTATTCACTGTCAACTTGATTCATCTCAGGATCTTTGGGGATTGCTTTCTTCATTGGAGGATTATCTGATAAAAAATGCCTATGTTCTAGCTTCTTATAACCAATGTAACCATAGGGATATCAATCTATGTATTGGATCCTCCTTATGAGTCGTAGATGTCTTTATTCCCTTTTGGAACATTCAATTGCAATTTTGGATTAAAGAGATGGTTGCTTTTACTACATAAGTGGATTGAAAACCCTTGAATACCCTTACTGCACCTAGAAGGTTCTATTTACAAATTTATTTAATAAAAAAATTGAATGTTGAAAGGAGAACTTCTAAAGACAACAATTCAATGGTTAAGATTTCACCAAAGCTAACCTTTTTTGGATTCATCTAACCACTTCACAGTTAATTCATGCTCGAGATAAAATAAAAAGGTGAACCCATTGAATCACATATAAAATGGCCAAAGAATGATACACATATACCCACATGACAAAATTTCCCCAACTAATCTATATGGACACCAACAATGCATATAAGTGGCATCCACACGAGTCTACCATCACAAGGATGATCCATTATAGTATTTACTGAGAAGGATGGACAATTCATGTAATGATGCACAATAAAGTGATTTTATTGTCAATGGAAGGGTAAATCCACATCATAGACTTTAATGGCCATTGAGGAAAATGGCACACATTGGAAACAAACAATAGAATGGATATGACTTGGGACGTTTTTGATTCCATTGGTTTACATAATATTTCAAGTTCATGTTAGGTGTAATGACCCTCACATGTCATCCCTTTTGCATTCCCATCTAGATGAATGACACTTTTCTTTAAATAGATTGTATATTGATTCAAATAAGGGGATTAATTGTTGATGGGCATGGGTAAGGGAACCAATGGAATTCTCCAATGAGGTCAAGGCCAAGATCTGCAAGGCCAAGTTTATTTACCCAATCACATGTACCTCATGGATATCTAACCAAAATTTCCCCATGAACAAAAAATAGGGCATCATTCATGCTTGTACTAATTTCCATGATTTGAACCAATATTGCCCCAAAGACAACTTTCCTATGGTCCCTTAATTGACCAAATTATATATGCATGTGTTAGGCATGAATCCTTCTCCCTTGTAGATGGATTGGTAGGGTATAATCAAATCTATAATATTAACCATGCATATTAGTATTTCAATACGTTTCCTCATTTGTCTCTAGACACTTGGTGTCTACCTAAAAGCATTAAATCTCATTAATTATCTCAACTTCAAAGGTCTAATTCATACTAAACTATTGGGTGTTTGAAAGTTGCAATACTTTCTCATCGAAGCCTGGACTTGTCATCTAGTGACACAGTGTCATCAAAGAATGAAACACATATACCCACGTGACAAAATTTCCCCAACTAATCTATATGGATACGAACAATGCATATAAGTGGCATCCAAACGAGTCTGCCATCACAAGGATGATCCATTATAGTATTTACTGAGAAGGATGGACAATTCATGTAATGATGCACAATAAAGTGATTTTATTGTCAATGCAAGGGGAAATCCACATCATAGACTTTAATGGCCATCGAGGAAAATGGCACACATTGGAAACAAACAATAGTATGGATATGACTTGGGAAGTTTTTGATTCCATTGGTTTACATAATATTTCAAGTTCATGTTAGGTGTAATGGCCCTCACATGTCATCCCTTTTGCATTCCCATCTAGATGAAAGACACTTTTCTTTAAATAGATTGTATATTGATTCAAGTAAGGGGAATAATTGATGATGGGCATGGATAAGGGAATCAATGGAATTCTCCAATGAGGTGGAATGGGAAAACTGGGATGGTTCCCTCAATGTGCTAGTGGATAAAAATCCAACAATTCTTACCTCTAGTTTTCAACTCAGTGCTAACTGACATATACCAGGCTAGGGAAATGCTTACAGAGGCTCTCTACTGGGATGGTTCCCTCAATGTGTTAGTGGATAAAAATCCAACAATTCTTATCTCTAGTTTTCAACTCAGTGCTAACTGACATATACCAGGCTAGGGAAATGCCTACAGAGGCTCTCTACTTCTAAATCCAAATCCAACTAGAGCATCATGACCAAAATAATTTATATGGAATAACAACTTCAACTTCAACAAATGGTGGTGTTCATATTAGTCATGCTCCACTAGTGACTTAAGCATCAAACTCGAACATCAATCTACGCAAGCCATAAAGATACCATTGAAAATCAAACTAAATATCAACATGTAGAAAATTTCTCATAAGACTCACAATAGAAGAGGAAAATGTTTCCAAAGTTCTACATTCGTTGTGAGTTTTTGTTGCAGAGACAAAACCATGAATAATGAACTGCTTCAAACTAGGGCATCTTTCAAGCAACCCTCCTATCCATAAAACATGTATGTCATACCCATAACAACTGATAAGGAATAATTTTCGGTCTCTTCACTCCCATTTATGCTAACAGAACATGTGTTGGAAAAATAAGTTGGTCCTATATAGCTGTTAGAAAAACAAAAGCACACCAAGGTATAATTGTCTACATACTTCATTAAGTTTCAATGAATTTATTCAACATCGCTTCTAAAATGATAGGCAGTGTCCTAGTTCAAGGTTACAGAAAAAAGGAAAGTTGCGAAGGGAGATAGATTTAGTTAAAAATACAACCCTAAACCACTAGACTAGGTATCAATGGGTTTCCTATTGAAATTCAAGAATAATCATAGAAGGATATAACAAAAATCCTTGTTACTTGAGAAGGTTCTAACAATAACCCTTGTGATATTGAGTTTGTAAATGTTCGACTTCAAGACAGTGAAATGATCTCGATATCCTCTAGGAGTCCTTCCCTAAGGTTGACTTTGACTAGATTCCATGCCCATTGCACATAATTAGATTAAGTGTCCCATCCTCCTTGGACCAGGTGGATGAATCTTCCTACCATCTTGCCAATAAAATCCAACACTTCTGCATGCCATAAAATTGGTGGAAGGCTCGGTAAAATGGTCTTGACTTGTTGCATCATCATCGACTATCTTTGAAATTCAAAATGAACTCCCCATTTTAACAATACCATTCTGAATGGACCTCACATCCAATTTTGACTTAGTCTAGAACAATAACCCTATCCTTATTCGATCTGATTATGAAACTAAACCATCCAGTCGATAATAAAGGTTTGATTTATTTATTGGCAATGGCCATAGAAAATTTTAGAAGCCAATTATAAGGTTTTGAATATCTCGCCCTTTCCATTTCAATGATGGAAAGCCCAAAAATGGATTTGGTCCTTGAAATGGTTCATTTTTCCTTTTGCTTTAAAAAAAAATCTAATAATTTTACCCTCGATTTATTTAAAAAATAATATTTAGAAACAAATTGCCCCAATTCCAAAAGGATTTTGGCATAGAAAGACTCGTGAAATCCTTCATTCCTACTAAATCGGTTAAAGCCGTCTTAAACCCTCGTTCGCCCCAAATTTTTTCTTCATTCCCCCGATTTGCTTTAGTCCGTATATAATCCATTTACACATCGGAGGAATGAATATGTTACCAGGTGAAAAATCGCGGGTGTAATGATTATTTGCTGAATCTGGAGTTTTCTCTACGGTGGAATCAATATGCACGCGTGAATCAAGGTTAATCTGTTTTGCTCAACGTTTGCCAGCTGAAAAATGGTGGGTGTTGTGATTATTTGCTGAATTTGGAGATTGCTCTACCGTGGACTCAACATGCACACGTGAATCAGGGTTAGTCTATTTTTTCTCATCGTTTCCTGGGCCCACAGCGCGTACAATGTTTACAAGTGAGTAACATACCTTGAATGTTGAATTAGGTAGATTTCCATGCTAACAGACTCTATTATAGCCTCCATTTGAGATTCAATAAACTCATAGAGTGTCTCTGGATAACTTGCAGTGTCTTTTAACTGATCAACAATCTTCATTTGTTCGTGATTGATGAGTAATCTTGATTTGTTGCAATATTCAGTTGTAATCTTCGACTCCTGACAAATCTTCATATTCACCTAATGAATTAGGTTTCCAACAGATACAATACACCAACCTCAAGTAATGCTCATGTTGCAGGTTCATCCAATATTTAAAGGCTATAATCATTGAGATAGTTCTCCTTGACTTTGGTGACTATCTTCAAGGAATTCCTTGCTTCAATCTATCTTTTCGAACCCTATGACAACAAACGTCTACATCACCTTTCTCTAAAAAGTTCCAATGTTGTTTCCATAGCTAGATTCACCACAGTTACATGTCGACGATATATGAAACCCACTAGTCTTGCCTAAGATCATACACAAGAGCATACAGTTTAGCAAGATAGCACGAATTGGATCCCAATACATCAGCTATGACCAGAATGAAACCCTACCCCTATTACAATTCTTATTAAGATAAAACTAAATTTGTGACATGTCTCTTCATTGATGAAGTTGTGCACTAAATTAAAAGTGGACAGATCTTCAAACCCAAAGATGATCACCGGCATACCATGGGTGCCTCTTTATGAGTGGATTTCAATGCATATGACAAGATTTCATAAAGATTATGGGGATACAATATGTCTTGTCCATAAGCAACTTTTTATGACAAGACTAGAAAGCTTAAACTGACATACTACATTCTTATGGCTCTCAGTTCACAGAGGCTGATCCCTTGGGTGATTATTTACAGTACTTCACTACTTCCCCAATAACTTACTCCACAAAAACCCTTAGTGACTAGCAAGGACCCTTCCAGTTTGGATTTGTTTCCATAAATATCCAAATTCTCAACTTTGGTTATTGTCACCCTTCTAGGGAACTTCAATGCATGTACATGGAATAACCAATGTTCCATTTATGATGTATCGTGCAACCTCCTACAACTTTACATGTTGGAGAAAAATTACTTGAACTTGATGGAGTTGACGAGACACTCCATTGACCACACCAATTTAGCTTACAGTAAGCAATTGACCAATTTCGAAAGTTTGGAGGAAATTTTTTCTTTCAACAAGTTGAAGGTGCAAGTTCTATCAATTATGGTATGATTAATCTCTCTATTGCATTTGGGATTTCTAAACTTTAGTTAGACCCGACTCCAATCTTCTAAGATCATACAAACCCGTCTTATAAATTCCCTTCAAACAACAATCAGACCCTAATATGTAGCTCACCACTCTATGACCCTCATTTTTTTTGATCATGAGCTTCATCCCAAAAGTCTATACCCAGAATTTACAAGAGAACCTCTCTAACTTTGGTTAAATTCATAATGTCAAGTAACATGTTTTCAATTTGAAGTCAACAATTGTTTTCCCATTGTTAAAGTTAATGCAACTACGAGACCCATTCTCAGAGAGGATGGTACCCTAGTCAGTTAACTAGGGTTCCTGGTCAAGTTAACCAGGAAGAGTAGAGAGTAAGACCCTAGAAGGTACCCTAGGGTCACCAGCTATCTCCTGGGGTTCTTGGCTGGGGTCCAAGCAGGTTGATGCCATGGCAAATTCCCTAGCAAAGTCCTGCCTTTGCTTGACGTCAAGGGATACCTGTTGCTTACTTTTTTTTTTGAAGGTCGCTCACCTGTTAAACCTTCCAGACCTGATCTGAAGATAATGTTTGAGGGTTTATGCTGCTTCTAATCTAAGCCGTCAGCCTTGGAAAATTTATCCAGCCATTCGTGAGCTTTGTTGAGCAACTGTAGGTTGATTTAACACGTGGTCATTCTTGTTAAATTATATATATCAAATCTATCCTAAACCCTTACCGCTGAAACTCATCTTGATCAGATTCCTATTGCTGATAACAACTAATCAATAGTGTGGATATTGCTTGCTAGTTGAAGTTTCCTCTGGAGAATGATTTTATAAAATGCACATGGTTGTTGTTGGTGGAAATGCAAAATCCCTAAAAAAATCTGAGATTCCTTATAGACTAGATGCTCATGGTCGGATTTCCAGTCAAATATTAGTACATCCCTCATCAGACTATTTTTTGGTAGTGGTTAACTTTTTCCACCATTAAGAGTCTAAGGTGTGGCATCTATCAACCCTGGATTTACCTATTTTTCCTCATCTACAGAGAGCAAGAAGTTAAGTCGATCCGATATATGTATAATGTACTAGCGTTTGAAGTGTTCAAGATAATGCAGTTGCAAGAGAATCTCTCTGAGAGGATGGCACCCTAGTCAGTTAACTAGGGTTCTTGGTTAGTTAACCATGTAGTTTAAGTCCCTAACAGATATCTAGGGCCCCTAGCAGTTATATAGAGATTTTGATCTGGGACCAAGCAGAACAAGCCATGGTAAAATCCTTCTTGTTGAGTTGTGGTAAGCCTTGGGTTGGCTTAGTCTTGTGTTGACCCTTCCCTTTTTAGCCATATTTGTTAGCGGCCCCCTTGATTGTGTCATCTTACCCACCTTCTTGTCTTATATGAAACCCTCTCCTAAATTTGTAATGACGTCATAACATTAAATTATATTTTTTTATGTGGAAACTCTACTAAAAGTATGACATCTTGGCTGTAATAGAGTAACCCTAACATCAACAAAGAATTAGAAGAACTTTGTAGGAGATCATTGGGAGGCTATTATTAAATATAAGCATAATCTTTCATTTTGTCAAGTATCATCAAGCTATATCAGCTCTGATTTGTGGCAGACTATTCTTGGGTTTTTCAGCTCACTTGTTCAGGGTGACTACATTGAGACTAAGGGAACTACACCAATCCATTTATAATAAAAATCTTGTATGACTTACCTAAAGCAAGGAAATGGTGCACAAGGCATCTAAACAACTATACTTTGAATGTGTTGCAAATCCATATTTTGAAGAGTCGAACTCTTGGATTCATGTTGATATACCGTTGAAGTGGAAAACATTGCTTGATCATATGTTGGAAAGAAGGAAATTATCATTGAGTGCCTTGAGGAGTATTTTCAGATTTTTTTTTAGTTTGTCAAATGTAGTGTGGATGATGGCAACCCATAATCATGTCGATATATGTTAAAGTTAGTGCAGCTATGAGACCCATTCTCAGAGAGGATGGTACCCTAGTCAGTTAACTAGGGTTCTTGGTAAAGTTAACTAGGAAGATTAGAGAGTAAGACCCTAGAAGGTACCCTAGGGTCCCCAGCTGTCTCCTGGGGTTCTTGGCTGGGTTCCAAGCAAGTTGATGCCATGGAAAAGTCCCTAGCAAAGTCCTTCCTTTGCTTGACATCAAGGGATACCTACTGCTTACTTTTTTTTTTTGAAGGCCGCCCACCTATTAAACCTTCCAAACTTGATCTGAAGATAATGTTTGAGGGTTTATGCTGCTTCTAATCTAAGCCGTCAGCCTTGGAAAATTTACCCACCCATTCGTGAGCTTTGCTGAGTAGCTGTGGGTTGATTTAACTTGTGATCATTCTTGTTAAATTATATATATAAGATCTATCCTAAACCCTTACCGCTGAAACTCATCTTGATCAGATTCCTATTGCTAATAACAACTAATCAATAGTGTGCATATTGCCTGCTAGCTGAAGTTTCCTCTGGAGGATTATTTTGTAAAATGTACATGGTTGTTGTTGGTAGAAATGCAAAATCCCTAAAAAAAATGAGATTCCTTATAGACTAGATGCTCATGGTCGGATTTGTAGTCAAATATTATTACATCCCTCATCAGACTGTTTGTTGGTAGTGGTTAACTTTTTCCATCATTAAGAGTCTAAGGCGTGGCATCTATCAACTCTGGATTTACCTATTTTTCCTCATCTACAGAGAGAAAGAAGTTAAATCGATCTAATATATGTATAATGTACTAGTGTTTGAAGTGTTAAAGATAATGCAGTTGCGAGAGAAACTCTCTGAGAGGATGGCACCCTAGTCAGTTAACTAGGGTTCCTGGTAAATTATCCATGTAGTTTAAGTCCCTAACAGATATCTAGGGCCCCTAGCAGTTATCTAGGAATTTTGGTCTGGGACCAAGCAGTACAAGCCATGGTCAATTCTTTCTTGTTGAGTTGTGGTAAGCCTTGGGTTGGCTCAGTCTTGTGTTGACCCTTCCCTTTTTAGCCATATGTGTTAGCGCCCCCATTGAGTGTGTCATCTTACCCACCTTCTTGTCTTATATGAAACCCTCTCTTAAATTTGTAATGACGTCATAACATTAAATTATATTTTGTATGTGGAAACTCTCCTAAAAGTATGACATCTTGGCTGTAATAGAGTAACCCTAACGTCAACGAAGAATTAGAAGGAGAACTTTCTAGGAGATCATTGGGAGGCTATTATTAAATTTAAGCATAATCTTTCATTTTGTCAAGTATCATCAAGCTATATCAGCTCTGATTTGTGGCAGACTGTTCTTGGGTTTCTTGGCTCACTTGTTCAGGGTAACTACATTGAGACTAAGGGAACTACACCAATCCATTTATAATAAAGAGCTTGCATCACTTACCTAAAGCAAAGAAATGGTGCACAAGGCATCTAAACAACTATAATTTGAATGTCTTGCACATCCATATTTTTAAGAGTTGAACTCTTGGATTCATGTTGATATACTGTTGAAGTGGAAAACATTGCTAGATCATATGTTGGAAAGAAGGAAATTATGATTGAACTCTTGGATTCATGTTGATATACTGTTGAAGTGGAAAACATTGCTAGATCATATGTTGGAAAGAAGGAAATTATGATTGAGTGCATTGAGGAGTATTTTCAGATTTTTTTTTAGTTTGTCAAATGTAGTGTGGATGATGGCAACCCATAATCATGTCGATATATGTTAAAGTTAGTGCAGTTGCGAGACCCATTCTCAGAGAGGATGGTACCCTAGTTAGTTAACTAGGGTTCCTGGTCAAGTTAACCAGGAAGAGTAGAGAGTAAGACCCTAGAAGGTACCCTAGGGTTCCCAGCTGTCTCCTGGGGTTCTTGGCTGGGGTCCAAGCAGGTTGATTCCATGGCAAAGTCCCTAGCAAAGTCCTTCCTTTGCTTGACGTCAAGGGATACCTGCTGCTTACTTTTGTTTTTTGAAGGCCGCCCCACCTGTTAAACCTTCCAAACTTGATCTGAAGATAATGTTTGAGGGTTTATGTTGCTTCTTATCTAAGCCGTCAACCTTGGAAAATTTACCCACCCATTCGTGAGCTTTGCTGAGCAGCTGTGGGTTGATTTAACCTCTGTTCATTCTTGTTAAATTATGTATATCAGATCTATCCTAAACCCTTACCGTTGAAACTCATCTTGATAAGAATCCTATTGCTGATAACAACTAATCAATAGTGTGCATATTGCCTGCTAGCTGAAGTTTCCTCTGGAGGATGATTTTGTAAAATGTACATGGTTGTTGTTGGTATAAATGTAAAATCCCTAAAAAAATCTGAGATTCCTTATAGACTAGATGCTCATGGTCATATTTCCAGTCAAATATTAGTACATCCCTCATCAGACTGTTTGTTGGTAGTGGTTAACTTTTTCCATCATTAAGAGTCTAAGGTGTGGCATCTATCAACCCTGGATTTACCTATTTTTCCTCACCTACAGAGAGCATGAAGCTAAATTGATCCGATATATGTATAATGTACTAGTGTTTGAAGTGTTAAAGATAATGCAGTTGCAAGAGCAAATCTCTGAGAGGATGGCACCCTAGTCAATTAACTAGGGTTCCTAGTCAGTTAGCCATGTAGTTTAAGTCCCTAATAGATATCTAGGGCCCCTAGCAGTTATCTAGGTATTTTGGTTTGGGACCAAGCAGTACAAGCCATGGTAAATTCCTTCTTGTTGAGTTGTGGTAAGCCTTGGGTTGTGTAATACCCCAATTTGGACCCTTAGGAAATATTGGTCCTAATGTAAATATTGTATACACACGTTGTATGTTTCCCTAGCATGGATCTCAAGGCCAAGGCCCCGCTAGTTTATGCTCAAACTTTATTTTAAATTAGACACGCTGATATTTTGTTACCCACGTGCTATTAAGCTAGGGGATATTGTAAATTGATTTAAATAATTAACATTGAAATAAAATACCAAAACTGGCTATGGAGGCAACGAATGAGAAGGGGCCACGTGTGTCCACTAGGGAGTGGTGAGGGGGCTAAGGGACTAAACCCCAGGCTGCCATTTGTCATTATGAGAACCCATTGACTTCCCTAGGTGACATTAATGCCTGTTGTAAGAAGGTGGTTGAGATTTCAGCCCATGGCTTCAATGGAGCATGGGCAGCCCTGAAATTCGTATGGGTGGGCATGGGCTCTGTTTGCTTGGGAAAGAAGTCACTCAACCTCATGGGAGGTTGCTTCATTCTCACCCCATTCCATTGTGAAACTACCTAGCATCATTCTGCATCAAAAAACGGGTGCCAGCAGTGAGAGAACCAGAAAATCGCGTCCTTGAGAGAACCCAGATTTTGAAAGACCAAAAACGCCCAGATTTAGCAGGGGACAAGGAAATCTAATGGGGGATCCATTAGCATGAACCTTGGGGCGAATTTGGGAGCATTAGCTACCCCGAAATCAATAGGAAAACCCAGTTTTTGCAGCTCAGAAAACGAGTGACGGATTTGAGCTACTTGGTGAGCAGGATGGTGAGAAATCAAGTTGGGAATGACTATGCAGAGGTTAGGTGTGCTTGATAAACCCAGTGAAGGCTAGGATCTCAAGGATTAACAGCTGGACCTTTCTATGCCCATCCTGAAGAGCACTGGAGGGAAGAGTTTCCTGAGGGACTGTGTAACAGAGAAGGGGATCTTCCTTGTGTTGGATGTGGTAGGTAATGTGGGTGCCTGACTGTTGAACTCACTTGAGGGGCTTGTAGCTCTATGGTTGAGCTCACTGGCTTAGCATTACCCTCCTCTATCTTCTTGGGTGCTTGACTGAAACCATGGATGTGAGAGAACCCAGCTAGTCCTCCTTAGTGGATACACAGCCCAGCTCGAGGGTGACCTCTCAGCTGAAAGAACACAAGCTGGAAAGAGGTCTATGGTTGGGAGGAACGTTGCTCTTCCATAGCCAGTCGTTTGGACCGTTACAATTCAAGATGAGTATTCTTGTGATTATAATATATATACAGTCTGTGTTTTGCAATGCATTCATGTTAATGAAACGAAAGGCATAATGTTTATGCAATATGATAATTAATGACTGTTACATGTATGGTTGAGTTATGTTAATTCTATGCTCTGCAAACAATTTAATTAATGACTTTTGTTTATCTGTTGAATGCATGATGAAACTATGTGCATATGTGATGTTTAATTCCGCTGTGTAGTTATTGAGTTTAAGTCTACACCCATAAGTTTTTAAATTGCATGCGTTAGGAGTCAAAGTATTGGGGCTAAGCCTTTACGAAAGCCCTGTGTGTTGTTAACGTTTCCCTTCCCACATTCGATGATGGAAGAGAACGTTACAGGTTGGCTTAGTCTTGTGTTGACCCTTCCCTTTTTAGCCATATGTGTTAGCGGCCCCCTTGAGTGTGTCATCTTACCCACCTTCTTGTCTTATATGAAACCCTCTCCTAAATTTGTAATGACGTCATAACATTAAATTATATTTTGTATGTGGAAACTCTCCTAAAAGTATGACATCTTGGATGTAATAGAGTAACCCTAACGTCAATGAAGAATTAGAAGGAGAACTTTCTGGGAGATCATTGGGAGGCTATTATTAAATATAAGCATAATCTTTCATTTTGTCAAGTATCATCAAGCTATATTAGCTCTGATTTGTGGCAGACTGTTCTTGGGTTTTTCGGCTCACTTGTTCAGGGTGACTACATTGAGACTAAGGGAACTACACCAATCCATTTATAATAAAGAGCTTGTATGACTTACCTAAAGAAGGGAAATGGTGCACAAGGCATCTAAACAACTATACTTTGAATGTCTTCCAAATCCATATTTTGAAGAGTCGAACTCTTGGAGTCATGTTGATATACCGTTGAAGTGGAAAACATTGCTAGATCATATGTTGGAAAGAAGGAAATTATGATTGAGTGCCTTGAGGAGTATTTTCAGATTTTTTTTTAGTTTGTCAAATGTAGTGTGGATGATGGCAACCCATAATCATGTCGATATATGTTAAAGTTAGTGCAGCTGCGAAACCCATTCTCAGAGAGGATGGTGCCCTAGTCAGTTAACTACGGTTCCTGGTCAAGTTAACCAGGAAGAGTAGAGAGTAAGACTGTAGAAGGTACACTAGGGTCCCTAGCTGTCTCCTGGGGTTCTTGGCTGGGGTCCAAGTAGGTTGATGCCATGGCAAAGTCCCTAGCAAAGTCCTTCCTTTGCTTGACGTCAAGGGATACTTGCTACTTACTTTTGTTTTTTGAAGGCCGCCCACCTGTTAAACCTTCCAGACCTGATCTGGAGATAATGTTTGAGGGTTTATGCTGCTTCTAATGTTAGCCGTCAGCCTTGGAAAATTTATCCAGCCATTCGTGAGCTTTGTTGAGAAAATGTGGGTTGATTTAACCTGTGTCATTCTTGTTAAATTATATATATCAAATCTATCCTAAACCCTTACCACTGAAGCTTATCTTGATCAGATTCGTATTGCTGATAACAACTAATCAATAGTGTGGATATTGTCTGCTAGCTGAAGTTTCCTCTCGAGGATGATTTTGTAAAATGTACATGGTTGTTGTTGGTAGAAATGCAAGATCCCTAAAAAAATCTGAGATTCCTTATAGACTAGATGCTCATGGTCGGATTTCCAGTCAAATATTAGTACATCCCTCATCAGACTGTTTTTGGGTAGTGGTTAACTTTTTCCACCATTAAGAGTCTAAGGTGTGGTATCTATCAACCCTGTATTTACCTATTTTTCCTCATCTACAGAGAGAAAGAAGTTAAATCGATCTAATATATGTATAATGTACTAGCGTTTGAAGTGTTAAAGATAATGCAGTTGCGAGAGAAACTCTCTGAGAGGATGGCACCCTAGTCAGTTAGCCAGGGTTCCTAGTCAGTTAACCATGTAGTTTAAGTCCCTAACAGATATCTAGGGCCCCTAGCAGTTATCTGGGGATTTTTATCTGAGACCAAGAAGTACAAGCCATGGTAAAATCCTTCTTGTTGACTTGTGGTAAGCCTTGGGTTGGCTTAGTCTTGTGTTGACCCTTCCCTTTTTAGCCATATGTGTTAGCAGCCCCCTTGACTGTGTCATCTTACCCACCTTCTTGTCATATATGAAACCCTCTCCTAAATTTGTAATGACTTCATAACATTAAATTATATTTTTTATGTGGAAACTCTCCTAAAAGTATGACATCTTGGCTGTAATAGAGTAACCCTAATGTCAACAAAGAATTAGAAGGAGAACTTTCTAGGAGATCATTGGGAGGTTATTATTAAATATAAGCATAATCTTTCATTTTGTCAAGTATCATCAAGCTATATCAGCTTTGATTTGTGGCAGACTGTTCTTGGGTTTTTCGACTCACTTGTTCAGGGTGACTACATTGAGACTAAGGGAGCTACACCAATCCATTTATAATAAAGAGCTTATATGACTTACCTAAAGAATTGAAATGGTGCATAAGGCATCTAAACAACTATACTTTGAATGTCTTGCAAATCCATATTTTGAAGAGTCGAACACTTGGAGTCATGTTGATATACCGTTGAAGTGTAGAACATTGCTAGATTATATGTTGGAAAGAAGGAAATTATGATTGAGTGCCTTGAGGAGTATTTTCAGATTTTTTTTTAGTTTGTCAAATGTAGTGTGGATGATGGCAACCCATAATCATTTCGATATATGTTAAAGTTAGTGCAGCTACGAGACCCATTCTTAGAGAGGATGGTACCCTAGTCAGTTAACTAGGGTTCTTGGTCAAGTTAACTAGGAAGAGTAGACAGTAAGACCCTAGAAGGTACCCTAGGGCCCCCATCTGTCTCCTGGGGTTCTTGGATAGGGTCCAAGCAGGTTGATGCCATGGCAAAGTCCCTAGCAAAGTCCTTCCTTTGCTTGATGTCAAGGGATACCTGCTGCTTACTTTTGTTTTTTGAAGTCCGCCCACCTGTTAAACCTTCCAGACCTAATTTGAAGATAATGTTTGAGGGTTTATGCTGCTTTTAATCTAAGTCGTCAGCCTTGGAAACTTTACCCAGCCATTCGTGAGATTTGTTGAGCAACTGTGGGTTGATTTAACCTATGGTCATTCTTGCTAAATTATGTATATCGGGTCTATGCTAAACCCTTACCACTGAAACTCATCTTGATCAGATTCCTATTGCTGATAACAACTAATCAATAGTGTGGATGATAACAAGTAATCAATAGTGTGGATATTGTATGCTAGCTGAAGTTTCCTCTGGAGGATGATTTTGTAAAATGTACATGGTTGTTGTTGGTAGAAATGCAAAATCCCTAAAAAAATATGAGATTCCTTATAGACTAGATGCTCATGGTAGTATTTCCAGTCAAATATTAGTACACCCCTTATTAGACTATTTGTTGGTAGTGGTTAACTTTTTCCATCATTAAGAGTCTAAGGTGTGGCATTTATCAACCCTGGATTTACCTATTTTTCCTCATCTACAGAGAGTAAGAAGTTAAATCAATCTGATATATGTATAATGTACTAGAGTTTGAAGTGTTAAAGATAATACAGTTGCAAGAGCAAGTCTCTGAGAGGATGGCACCCTAGTCAGTTAACTAGGGTTCCTGGTCAGTTAACTGTTATGTAGAATTTTGTCCTACGGATAAGCCAAAACTCTGTTGACTTTAAAGCAGACTTTAAACTAACCTTAAAGCAAGAAACAAGTCAAAACAAATGCTACCTTGAATCCCTAGATCTAACAAACATCTAAGGATTAAAATGCTAGAAAGAGTAGAAGAAATTTAACTAACCTTCTATCCAGATGCTTGTTCTTGTAGTTGCTCCAATCTCCAAGCCCTCACAAATGAACCTGTCAAAATGGAACCAAGACACAAGAATGCACTATACTCTAGCAACCTGAAACATGAGTTAGAATCTAAATCCATGAAAGATACAAATCATGTCATTAAAACAAAGTTAACACAAATGAGGAAAACAAGACAAGTTATTCCATTACAACTTGAAGAATACTTACAAAAGATGCTTGATGTCCAAGCCAATCCTCCAGCTCCAAGTGTCTTCTCCTCTAGCTATCTCCACAATGCTACAAGACCATAAGTTTGGTACTCTCAAGAGTCCTCCCTTTTTCCAATGGAATGCCTCTCTTTTATAGTGAATGGTGAGGTTAACCAACAAGAGAGATGGGTGGATCTAGGGAGAGATAAGTGAATCAGGGTTTCTAATCGAAGGAAATGAGTTGAGATCGAATCAGGGACCCCAATCTTCCATTATCTTCGAAAATCCAAAATCCCACAAGGCAAGGGAAAAAGGCTATTAAAAGAGTACCGCGTTCTGCAGTCTCTGGAAAACGCGGTACTGCTGCGTTCTGCAGTCTCTGCAAAACGCGGTACTGCCGCGTTTTGGGAAAATATCATAGCGCGGTAGTACCTTGTACCGCATTTTGATAAATGAGCAAGGCGCGGTAGTGTGTGTAGATAAAGTCTTAGGTGGGTCAGAACTTGTCAGGGTAGATTCACCTTCAAGGTTGACTCATCATCTGCCTCTTCTGGATGGTTTAAAACAATAGGGAAAGTGTCATCAACTCGTTTTATGATAGAGATGCGACACTGTGAAACATGGAGGTATAACAGATGCCCCCTAAAGTGTGAGGACAGAAGGGACTGATGGCCGAAAGACTTTACGAATATAGTGTGCAGAGATAGCATCGAGGAGAGAGACACTGAGATGAAATAGAAACAAAGTGTTAGATATACCACCGAGGTGGGCATTCCCATGCTCGGAAACAGATGACTCAAAGCATGGCTGCCGACCAATACATTGAAGATCCATGAGTACTGAGATGATGCAAAATGTGGACAGATCATGGCTACTATGAACAATCGTAGATCCATGAGACAATAATGACACAGCCACGACCAATACAATAAGTGGATCTGTGTGACAATACAAGGGACATCTCCATCGCAGCCTGGACGCAGTCGAGGTACAGCGATGCGCCCAGGGTCTTCTACCCGATCGCAAAAGATACGAATCTAACCATGTGAGTACAAAGTGTTGAAGTCGAACATGGTAGAAACCATTTGATTACCGGTCAATGATGTGGACCGTTAACAAATGCGAGGGAGATCACCAATGATGACGATGATTCCCAAGGTATCAATAGTACATCTCAATGAAATGCGAATGAATGAGTTGATGTCGAGCATCCGAGAGATCGCTTGATCAGAGGTCAATGATGTGAACCTACTTCCAAACACGAGGAAACCTGCCATTGAGGCATGCAGTTACCAAGGTACTAACGGTTGATCTCTAAGTCTAATTCCCGAATAGTGATTTGGTGTCGACAAGAATAGACTCGTCGAAGGTGGGCCATGATGATTCCCACATCATCGACACGAAATCGACACAGATGATAAGATGATGGAGCAATGGAGTATGTACTGACATAGCGGAGGCCTGACACAATGAATGACTCGAAACAATGCAACCCTTTGAACATATAACGACATTTAACAGGACTTGGCAGCAGGGATTATTGATAAATAGAGGATAGACACTGGATGAGTGGACTTGTGGCCAGGGAGACGACTCATGATGATGACTATAAATCAGTGAAAAATGGATACCCAATATAGACAAGAGACGGACACATGCCATGTTCAAAGGTAACGACTGACAAGCTGCCATAGATAAACTTGACTTATCCCCCCATATTTCCCCGACATGATAGATGAGTAACTCTTTCTTGTTTTGCAAGCTCGAAGAGGATAACAGATGCTCGCTGTAGCTCATCTCATGGATGAGTCCAATCTCACATGTTTTACGAACCTGAGAAAGGAGGGGTTCGTCCCAAAGTGGGTCCTTCGATGTTAACATTTTAACGAGTCCAAGGAAGGAAAACTCGGTAGTTTTTTCATATTTAGAGAGCCTGAAAAAACTTAAAGGAAGCTCCATAATGTACTTTTTCGTAAAATTTAGTCTCTCGATCCCGAAAAAGTGTAAAACAATTTTCGAGAGAACTCTCCCAGCCGAGACTGACTGAGGTATACCTTTCTCGTAAATAGTCTAGACGGGCCGAAAAAGGGGTAACCTATCACCGAATAGACGACTTTTCAAATACTTTTACAAGTGTGAAAGAGTCAAGATCACTTGGCAATCTTTTCAATTTTAAGGAGTTTGAAAAGAGCTTAACTATGGACTCCTATGGTCTTTTTCGTAATTTTAAATTATTCTAGTCCGAAAAAAGAATAAAATACAACCAGGATAATACTTTCCTCATTGTTTAACGAGCATGAGTAAAGCTGACCGTACTCGACACCGTTTACTCGAGTTTGACAAGCACGACACGGGTGTAAAAGCGCTTGGAATCTTTTTCAAGTTTTAAATCCAGAGCACGAAAAAGATAAAGTATGCTCAAAATGAAGGTCAAAAACACCAGTGTAAATGTATCGCATTTTTACCGAGGATCCTGTCAATAAATGCTAAAAAACTGGACATTAATAATGTGAACAAGGGTTTATTTCAACTATTTAAAATAGTAATTAATTAATTAAAAAAAATGTGAAAAAAAAATGCTATATAAGGAATGGTAAAAATAGAAATTACTATTCATTTGTGTTTTTTACCCAAAGGAGACATTTTCACCCATTTAGGAGCAAGATTTCAAGGATCCATACCGGGAGTTCTGGGACACCATTTCGATAGCCGTCTGTGCCAGGTAAGAGTGCTTGAGCCCCTCTTTCATTTTATGTAAGAAATTTTTGCTTTCACCAGGAAAAATTTGATTTTTTAGTGAGCCCTTTTGGGCAAGAATCGCCCTTCACACTACCGCGTGGGGGCTCTATCGAAAAGTGCGGTACTGTGTAACAGTACCGCGCTGGATCCTCAAACCAAGGCGCGGTAGTGTGGACTGCCGCACGGTATAATATCCCTCAGACGCGGCACAGGCGAATTTTTAGTTTAAAAAATCAAATTTTCTCCAATTTCCTGCTGGAACTAAGTTGCTAAATAGTTACTAATTGTTTTGTTTGACCTTTTGCAGGGATTTGCAACTTATTCGAAGCAAAATGGTAAGCTGGAAGGAAAGAGAGCACGAAGCGGATGATTTTGCAGCCGAAAATGACTTACCCACCGTGACCGCATTGCGAGAATGTGGTTTGCTAAAGTTCTTCAAAACCAAAGGGATTCGTCAGCAACCTAAGCTTCTCACTCACCTCATCCAATTGTGGGATCCTAACATTCAAGCTTTCCGAGTGGGAGAGCATGTGCTTGAAATTCAACTCGAGGATATTTACTTCCTCATGGGTCTCTCGAAAAGAGGGGCCCGGGTGAACTTTACTGGATACTCAGCTTCAGAATCAAGCACAGATGACTTGATTGCTCGATATTGCCAGGCGGGTTCGAGTAAGAAAAGTGGAAAGGTGGCCATAAAGGAGGTCATAAATCTTCCTATGAAAACCGTACTATTCACTATCACGCGTGCAACAGGAAGCGTGAGTCCACATCAGGCATCCCGCACACAAGTGAATCTCGCAGCAGAGTGCATGGGAGGAACAGTTTTCAACTGGTGTGAGGCAGTGTTGTCCAATCTAAAAGAACAAGTGCAGAAGTGTAGGACTGGGAAAAATACCCAGTTTGGCTATGGGAGCATCCTGGTCACTTTCTTTTTGGCGAGGGTGCCACTACTGCGCCAACAGATATCTATATGCCCTCGTCCACCTACCGAGCCATGGATGGCTCGATGGAGTGACTATGCTGGACGCCTCGAGGGACCTCAGAGGCTAGCCTTTGGTGAGGACTTCTTCTCCTGGCTAAAGGAGCAGATAGTTATGATTGATGACTATCCCTACTCAAGGGTAGATTTCCGTGAGGACATCGACTTGGCATTGCCAGAGGATGATGACTGGGACGACTCTGGTATGACCTTCATGGATATGTATTTTTTCCTTTTTGAATATTTAATTTTTATTACTTTTTTAGAATGTGTAAAAGACGTCTAATGTATAATCGCATGCGTGTTGCAGACCGTGGACCACAGAGACCAGCTGGGTACTCTCCACTTCGTCGTGGTGGTGTCGATCGTCAAGCTGTTCCTGACGAAGAGGAAGATGAAGACGAGGCAGGAGGCGTTCGGGATATTGAGAGGAACCTGTAGGGATTGACTCATGGCATCCCTGCTATGCGGATGGATGACGTCCCTTACCACCTCCAGTGGCATACTGTAGGTGTGCCTGGTCGTATCAGTCGACTTCTTTGCAGGGTGGTTCGAGCTGTAGTGTGTTACCACCAGCAGCAGGAGGAGTCCGATGAGGGACATGGTAGGTCTCCTAGATCTCCATAGATGGTATTTTGATCTATTTGCGGCATGTACACGATATGTAGGCTTTGAGGGCCAATTTTTGTATATGGGATTTGATCCCTAATTTTGTCTTTGACACAAACTTTATGTATTTTTGAAAAAACACACTTATATACAGTGATATGGACCTATTTATGATCTAAATATTTACAATGACTTGTGCATTTTATTTTTTATGATGTTTTTATGTATGGGAAAGATGCCAATCCAAAATGTAATTAGCCAATGAATCAACAATACAATTGAATTCTCTCGGTATGTGTTGATATGTGATAAAATTAAATGGCCATTCCAAGAGGCGTACTCTTAGAAATAAACGAAGTAGTGTAGGATCGCGAATTGTGTAAACACGATTTAGATGAGAAACCACGAGTTGGGAGTCTAAAAAGACTGATAAGGAGTCAATCCCGAGTGAAGCAACCTCTGTCAAGAGACCAATGACTGCATGGTACTCCGCGATATTGTTGGTTGCAGGACCTAAACAATTGGCTCCTGAAGAAATCAACTCGCCAGTGGGGGAATAGATCACCCATGCTGCGGAAGCGAGATTCCGGGTATGTCGGATTGCACCGTCGGCGAATCCAAAGTAGGCAGACATCTGCGCATAAAGTCACGAGTCAAAGTAAGAGTGGATACATGAGGTCCACGCGCACACTAAAAAGAAAGCAAAAAGCAAACTAAGTACATTATGTACAACAAGTAACCCGCGTAGGGTAACCTCACGCGTAGAAACGTTTGAGGTATAACCCGTTGCGGGGCCGTGCCAATGGCATACCATCACAATCGATTAGTTCATAGGCTCCTTTTTCTAAGAAACGTTTTACAATGAAGGGGCCGTACCACATAGATTCAAGTTTACCTTTTCCAAGCTTATCATGCATCTGATCATATGTGAGCACGAGGTCACCCTCATTGAAGATCCGAGGTTGAACGGATTTGTCGTATTGAGCTTTGACACATTTTTTGTGAGCTTCATTAGCCAAAGCGGCGTCGCGGCGAGTTTCATCTAGCTTGGCTAGGTATAGAAACCGTTCCTCTTCGGAAGTAGTGTGTGGAAGTAGCTCTATGGCTATCTTGAGTGATGGAATTTCACATTCAATCGGGAGAATAGCTTCTAGGCCGTATACCAGTTGAAATGGTGTAAACCCAGTAGCACTTTTCACTGAGGTTCGGTATGCCCACAGTGCTGAGAACAGAGCTGAGTGCCAGTTGGATTTCTGGGTACCCACAATGCGCCGAATCATTCGTTTCAGGACTTTATTAATGGCTTCAACTTGGCCATTAGCTTGTGGGTAATACGGGGTTGAGTTTTCGTGGCGAAAACCCAGTTTGGCACTTAGTTCTTCGATCATATGTTTCCTGAAATGGGAACCATGATCGGTCACAATAGACTGTGGGACACCGAATCTAGCTATAATATGATTAAATATGAACTGCGCTGTTGTTTTGCCGTCTTCAGCATACGTAGGCATCGCTTCAGCCCATTTTGTAAAATAGTCGACAGCTACTATGACATAGCTATGCCCCCCGGCTGAAGTGGGTTTACAGTGCATAAAATCGATGCCCCATTTGGAAAAGGGGCCGACGGCAATGACAGGATGGAGTGGAGAAGGATGCAAGCGTGCTTTGCTATGAAAGAATTGACATGGCGGACACTTCTTGACTGTTTCAATGCAGTCTTTGAAAATTGAGGGCCAGAAGTATCCTGCTCGCAGTATTTTCTGGGTCGTAGCCATCCCAGAGAGATGACCACCACATGCTCCAGCGTGGCAGTTGTTGAGAACGCATTCTGCCTCATCTAAGGTCAAACAGCGTCGAAGGACAGTGTCGACACCACATCGAGACAGAGTATCATTCACTAGAAGGTAGTGTTTTGCGTGATGTCTAATACGTCGCCGTTCATCGCGGTTGAGATTAGGACGGAAGTGTTGGGTTTGGAGATATAAGAGAATATCCCCATACCACGGATCAGACGTGCTAATGAGGAACAATGATTCGTCGGGAAGAGAATCAATGGGCTCGGATTGCTCAGTAGCACAGGGCAGGTTACAAATTAATTCAGCGAAGACCAGAGATTTCTTAGACTTGGCTTTGACAAATTCCAAGTCAAACTCTTGAAGGATAACAATCCAACGGGAGTACTTGCCCCCAAGCACTTTTCGTGTGACGATGTAGTACATTGTATTGAAATCGGCGATGACGGTGGTCCGGCGGAGTAAGATGTAGTGACGGAATCTCTGGACAGCAAATACTGTTGCCAGAGCCAGCTTTTCAACATGTGAGTAGCGAGTTTCAGAGTCAAGAAGACTCTTGCTGAGATAATACGCCACATGTTCTATGCCATTGTGGTCTTACTGGACTAACACCATACCAATGGTGGAAATCGAGGCTGCGAGATAAAGGATGTAGTCCTGTGTGTAATTGGGGGGTTGAATCACAGGATCTTTGGTTAAGGCTGCCTTTAAATTGTCAAAGGAACGTTGGGCTTCATCATCCCATATGAAGGGAACATTCTTCTTGAGAAGCCGCATGTAGCATTTTGTTATATCGGATAGATTGCAGATAAAACGGCGTAGAAAGTTTGCATGCCCTTGCAAACATTGAAGTTTTGGAATATTGGTAGGTGAAGGCAGGGCTATGATAGCTGCTACCTTTGCGGGATCTAGACGTATCCCGTCTTTGGAGACTATGAAGCCCAACAGTTTTCTGGATTCTACACAAAAGACGCACTTGTGCGGGTTTAAACGTATATTGTAGCGCCGGCACCTTTCGAAAATGGCACTCAAGTGGTCTGGATGGTCTTCCCGCGTCCGAGAATGAGCGGGAAGATCATCAAGATATGGCTCTACAATATGTTTGATGTCATGAAATGCGTAGGACATCGCCCGTTGGAAAGTTGCCCCGGCATTTTTCAGGCCAAAAGGTAACTTTCGATATGCAAAGATCCCCCAAGGGCAGATAAAGGCCATTTTGTGCTGGTCGGCTGGGAGGATATCGATCTGATTATAGCCAGAGAAGCCATCCATAAATGAAAAGATAACACTTCCGGCATAGTTATCGATGATCTGGTCGATAAACGGAGTTGGGTAGTTGTCCTTGGGACAAGCTTTGTTCAAATCATGGTAATCAACACAGACTCTAATCGTTCCTTGTTTCTTGGCTACGGGAACGATGTTGGATACCCATTCTGTCAATGGGACAGGATAGATAAAAACAGCACGCAAAAGTTTTTCAACTTCTGCTTTAATGGCGGCTGCCTTACGAGGATGAACGGGTCGAAGTTTTTGCCGAACAGGTCGGGCGCTAGGGAAAGTTGGAATTTTGTGGACCACGATTGAGGGGTCAATTCCTGGCATCTCTTCATAACTCCAAGCAAAAACATCGCAGAAAGTTTTAAAGTAGGCACTGTAGAACTCCGTTTCAAGGGGAGTACATGTTTTTCCAATGTGTACGTTTTCCACGATACCAGGCTTTACTGAAATATCAATGGGAGTGGTTTCCATAAGATTGGCCAAGTTTCCTTCGGAAAATACCTCGTCAAGGGATGTGGGGAACTTGGTTTGTACCATCCCAAGTGAAGCGCTGGATTTTGTATCAGGCTCAAGTGGCTGAATAGTGGGGAATGAAGATCGATGATGAAAATCTCCCCATGGTGGCTCATCACCGCACATAACCTCCATGATTGATTCGTCAGTAGGAAAAATCAAGTTGAGAGGATCAAAAAGTGGTGGGTGTGGATGAGTTTCAGCCGAGAGCTATGCCATGGTGTGATCAGAAGAACAATCGACCCAATCTATGGCTGATTGGATCGCGTCATATGCTGCAAGGTTTCTGTTCAAAGGCATGGAATTGCCATAGCCTTGAATCTGAGTGGGACTCGGAATCACCCATAAGTCATCGGAAGGGGTGACATGTGATGAAATCATGTTGACTGGTTGAAGATGGGTTCCCAGCTCTGGAAAAACTCCAATGAGGGATGAATCCTTCATGAGACCAACACCTATGTCTTGGAACCGGTACCGAGGTTGATCCAATAACGGGACGGTATTGGTGGAGTTTGGATGGGGGTCTGGGATACAGTAATCCAGTTGATCAATAGTGACAATTTTCCCTTCATGAGGAAATTGTACAATCTGGAAGACTGTAGATGCTATGGCGGTCATGGCATAGAACCAGTTCCGACCAAGTAGGAGATTGTAATCCAAAGGTGCATCTACGACTTCGATGTGTACGGATACTGTTTTGCCCCCCAGTTCAACATCGATTGAGGGAATGAGTCCATATGGTTGAAAACCATGTCCATCAAACGCCCTGAGAGTAGTGGGAGAAGTTGTGACCTCGGGTGAGCCTAAGCCTCTCCAGCAGTTCAAAGACATAATCGACGTGGAAGCACCTTCATCTAACACAGTGCGGTGGATGACATTTCCATGGATTTTTGTATGTACCTGGAAGGCTAACTGGTGAGAAAGCCTAGGTTTAGCGTGTTCCAAGTTAAACATGATGGAATTTGAAGTATCTGGGTCCATTGCCCCCAGTGCTGAAAGTAGGGTTCTGCGCTGCGTGGGGCAGTGTTGGAGAACCTCGAGAGTCAACATAGCGCAAGGTGCTTGAGCCAAATCCTCAACAATGTTGTAGTTTTGGGCAGCTCGCGCATTCGGATTAAATGTCGCCTTTAGTATGGTGCCCTTGGGTGGGCGTAGCACTGTGTCCATGAGTGGTCTCTCGATATGGAGATGACCGTTAGGGGGGGGAATAGGAATCGGATCTTCAACAGGAGATTTGCCTTTGGCTATCTCTGATTGTTTGTTTGAACTTGGAGGGTTGTCATAAGTCTTTGAACGAGTGGTGATATTAATCTCCTCATTACTTGTCATTAGGATTTCGCGGTTTGTGGACGTCTCTCCGTGGGTGGGATTGGTCGGGTTGCCCCCTTGTGGGGATTCCTGGGCAACCATTTGCTATTGCTGTTGTGGGAAAGGGTCAGTCAGCACTGTTAGGTGAGAGGATCCTTTAACGAACTTGTTGACCTCGTCTTTGTAGGGACAGTCACGTGTATAATGATCATGTTGACAAATCAAGCAGGGAAACTTAGCTTTCCGACGTGGTTTCTGGTCATTCTGGGTAGGTTGTGGCTTGGGGTTCTCCTGCTAGTTCTTTTTGGTTTTGCCACGATTGTTTTTCTTCTTTCCTCGGGATGGTTGTGACGTAGATTGAACTGCATTCACTTCGGAGGAGACAGCAGGAGAGGTGGAAGCTTTTGAAGCGGCCTGGGTAAAAGTGGGGGAAGCAGAAGCTTGTTGTCCCGTCGAGTTGGTAGCAGGCTGAGCCTTGACTGAACCAACAATACCATCAATGGGTGGTTCAGTGGTAGGCTTTGTTGGATCAGTGTGAACGCGGGAGGCATGTGGAAGAAGTTCATGTAAAGTACCGGATTGAGTATATACTAAATCCATGTACTGTGCTGCCGAGATGGCTTGTTCTTCTGTAACCGGTTCGCGCATAGCGATGTCTCTGGCTATGGGAGGCAAAAAGGATTTTGTAAACCAATCAGCAAGTAGCTGATCCGGAATAGGTGCCTTTATTAGCCTACGACATCTTTGCCACTCGTGGATATGATCCGAAATATGTGTAGAAGTGGTTTGACGCAGTGAAGTTAGCAGTTCTGTTCCAGTCTCATACCGGATGGGGAGCTGGAAATGTGTCAGAAACTGCATAGCCAAAGTGTTGAAATCACGAAAAGAGTGTTGTGGCAGCTCGATATACCATTTTGCTGCCGTTCCGGTGAGCGTGTGTTGGAAGAGCCGAAGTCGGATGGAATCATCCATCAAGGAGTTGGATGAACACCAAAGATGGAAGGTCATCACGTGGTTCTTGGGGTCTTCCCCGGGCTTGGCATCGAACTTAGGAATGTCTGATGGTAGTTTAGCTGGAATAGGTGGCCAGTGAGGTTCATGCCATATAGGATCGTTGATAAGCCTCGACAAATCAGGTAGATCAAGTGTGGCCAAAAAGGGAAGTTGATGGTTGGTCTGCGGGAATGAGTAATAACCATGTGGTGCCGAGAACCCTGGAGGGCCCTGCATATCATACTGCTGTGTGTTATACCCATATGAGTTTACCGCGGGATACTGCTGGAAATTCTGTGGATGGTAAGCCATCTGGTTAACCGGTTGATTGTAAACAACCGGTTGGTGGGTGTTCTGTTGAGTGGGTATAGTACCCTGGGGTTGCTGAAACCCAGGAAAAGTTGTTGTTCCTTGTTGGGGAAAAGTTCCTTGGAATTGTTTTGTTCCATGGGTGTTACCACTATATTGTATAAGTGGAGGGTTCCCCATAGCAGGGTTGGGGGGTGGCTGCGACGGTGGTGTCCATGGAAGGCTCGTTCTGCCTTGGGGAACGAGTGGAAATTGCAGTGATGGGTTCCATGGAGTTGTAGCAGCTGAAGGGTAAGGGAAGCCAGAATTCAAGTTGGGGGGAATCTGAGATTGCCCCCCAGCTTGGTTCCAGTTTCCAAAAAGTGAGTACCCCCCACTCTGTGGGATTTGAGTATCCCAAGAAGGAAGTATTCCTGACAGGGGTTGTTGAGAGTAAGGCTCGGTTGGAACACCAGAATAAGGTTGCCCACTGCTAGGTGGATTGTACATACCAAACTGAGTAGACGCTGCTAGTTGGGAAGTTTGTTGGATCGATCCAATAGGTTGTCCGCCAGCAGGTAGGTTGGATGGCCCTATATGAGGAGGCTGTTGACTGGGAACGGGGTTCCCAGCAAAAGGTTGTCCTCCAACTGGTTGGGTTGATGGCCCGCCAGGTGGGGGTTTTTGACTTGGAACAGGGTTCCCAACAAAAGGTTGTCCACCAACTGGTTGGGTTGATGGCCTGCCAGGGAGAATTTGGTAGTTAGAGTTAGGGACCACTGTAGTCGGTTGTCCACCTCCTGAGATAGTGTAAATGGTGGCTGAAGGTGATCCTCTGGTCCAACCGGAAGATCCAGCAGTATGACTAGTTGTTCTCCCGCCGCTGGTCAAATATGATAATGTGGATTGGCCAACGGCACCAAAAGTACCGATTTGCGGAGGGGGTCGTCCATATCGAACAGGTGAGGACGGGGAAAAAACTGGGTTATCCCTCAGAGAATGTGCACCAAATATAGGTGATGACAGCAAATGCGGGGAATTTAGCCCAGGGGTATTAGCGTCATCCATGGCATGTTCAATGGTAGGAGGAACCTCGAAAACTGGGTCCGAGTTCATGTCCTGGAAAAGGTTTTGGGGATCCGACAAGAATCTAGGTATGGTAACATCCGAAGGTCCTGCGCCGTCTGCAAAGGAGTGTCGAAACTCCGTGCTAGACGGGATGTTGGGATCCCTATAGTCAGAAGGACGAGTGTCAGGGGGATATCGAGAGACTGACGAGAGCATTTGCTCTGTGCTGCGTCTAAACCGTGCCGATGCTAACGAAGAGTTCGCTAGGCTGACCATACTAGACTGGATGGAAGCCATGATTTCATGTCCCGGAGGGAGGTTGGGTAGAGTAATAGTACGAGGTACGTTGCTAGAAGAACTCGTTTCCTGCGGGTGAACACTGGGTGACGTAGTGATAACAGGCGGAAGATCTGCCTGGGAAGTGATGAAACCATAATCAGGTTCAAAGGGTGTGTCAGGAAGTCGAGTATCTTCAACTATTTCAATGTACCCGCCTGGGACTGAAATCAAGCTAGGTATGTCCTGGTCGGACCCTTCTGTGGTGCCAACAGATCCATCTGTATCATGGTGAAAAGTGTCTGATGGATGGGAAGTGCTGACATTCGGTAGAAGGATGACCTCGGGTCTAGTACTTTGGGTTGTACTAGGTTCATTTGTGGTAACTGCGTCCACTGTGACAGATAAATCTGGAATGACAGTGGGTGAAGTGACAGTGGAGGTCTCAGATATGCTAGTGGTTGTAGAAGCTGCAATAGATTCTGAGACTGTGCTGTGAGTGGCAGTTACGGGTGGAACTGAAGCCATTGTACGTGTCGGAGGTGGAATGTTCCCTCGACCAGCACTGCGGCCAGGAGGAGTAGGAATGAGTGATGCAGGCGGACCAGTAGTCCGTGGCGGTGGTGGTGGTGGAGGGCTTTGGCCCTGTTGTCGTCGTGATCTTCGTGGTAGATCAGACATGATGACAGGAAAATGAAAATCAGGGGCAGTATCGTAAACAAAGAACTCAAAAAATCTAATGCAATCGAGTGTGCAGAAGAGGAGCTAGAAAAAGCAAGGCTCACAGGCCAAAAAAGCAAGCTCTAAAATCTATACTGAGACCGGTGTCTCAATAAGCGATCTGATCAAAAAAAACTGGCCAGAATTCCAACAAGCAGTCCCTACCAAAAAAAATGACCCTCTACAAAGATGAGATAGCAAGCAAACTCCTAACTAAGAGTTGGAGACCTCAACAGGCTGTATCCTTCGCAAGGTGATGAAATCCAAGTCGAACAATACAACATGAGAGACCGATATAAGAAGGATATCCCTCTACCGAAAGGGATCCTGGGTAAAAGAGCCCTAGTAGAATAGATACTAAGCCACCTCGTTCATGACACGTCGGAAAAGGTTTTGGGCACTTCAGCCTTCCGAAGAAGACAGCGATCGATGTTGCCTTAGGGCTAAGTGGAGTGCGGTATTCCACAGAGTCCGTCCGGTTCTCAATCTCGCGGCCATTTAACCCCTGAAAGTTGGAAACAGTCAGGAGGCCCCTCCACAAACTAGCTGTGACCGTGTCAATAAGTACTAGAGGATTTTAGTTCCCTAAAGACAATGACTATGTCTCAGATGAAAATGACAAGGGGTAATTATTTTGATGCCTATCCCCGGTGTCCTACCTAACTACCAAATTCTTTTGATTTCCTCAAGTGAGGTTAAGTTTGGTTTAATTAGGGTGATTAATTTTAGTGGCTGTCTTTACTCAATCAGGTAGTGGACGTGAAACTTGATGGTGTTATGACGACTCAAACCATGCAAATGAGAATGAATCACACATAAGCCTTTGTCTTCGATGAATTCTAGCTAGGGTAAAGATAGAGGTTCTTCGATCAAATATGCATGAAATTTTTCACAAGCAATCAAAAAACCAAAGTAAAAGATTTTTCCTTTTTGATTTATAAACAAAGCCAAACTGAAGTAAACACTCTTTTCAATGCACTGATTCTACAATCTACAATGCTTCTACAATGAGAATTTCTGTGGCAAAATCAATGGTTCATTTCCCTATGCAAAATACTAGTAAACTTTTTCAATTTAAACAATAAAATTGCTCTCAACTAATGATCTTTTTAATTTACTGAAAATAATAATATGACTGTAAAAGCTACAGGATTCAGTAACAGAGAACAGTGGTGTTGAGTTGGTTGTGGTGAAAAAGTCAAGTCAATGCAATCAAACTGGAAAAATGACCAATATGTCAAAAATGCCACTAATTCAATCAACAATCAAGCTCACAAACTGGGTAATAAGCACGCCATGCAGACTGGAAATTGACCAGGATGGTACCAGGCAACAGTAAACACTACTTAAGGCTGAGAGAGACTTAGGAAACCAAGCAAAGATACAAAAAATTTAAAAGCTTGCAGACACTACCGCGGGTGATGGTCTGACTGAAGCGCGGCACTGTGACAGTACCGCTCTGGTATTAAGTAAGAGAACGCGGTACTACCACGCTGGAGGCAGTTCAGGGAGCGCGGTACTGTGGCAAGGTATGGATAAAGCGCAACTTGAGAAAATGAAATGAAGTTTTCAGGGTTGTTGCTAACCCAGGGGACTCAGTGATCAAACAGGGAGATAAATATTGCGAGGAGGGGTGAATAAAGGTCAAAAAGGACCAAGATTCAAACTGGTTTGAAGTGCAACAAAAACTCACAATGCAAAGATAAATGACTGTGAATTGAATCAATCAAGCAGTAATCAAAACCAGCGGAGTCACCATTCTTGTTATGTAGAATTTTGTCCTACAGATAAGCCAAAACTCTCTTGACTTTAAAGCAGACTTTAAACTAACCTTAAAGCAAGAAACAAGTCAAAACAAATGCTACCTTGAATCCCTAGATCTAACAAACATCTCAGGATTAAAATGCTAGAAAGAGTAGAAGAAATTTAACTAACCTTCTATCCAGACGCTTGTTCTTGTAGTTGCTCCAATCTCCAAGCCCTCACAAATGAACCTGTCAAAATGGAACCAAGACACAAGAATGCACTATACTCTAGCAACCTGAAACATGAGTTAGAATCTAAATCTATGAAAGATACAAATCATGTCATTAAAACAAAGTTAACACAAATGATTTGGGAAAACAAGACAAGTTATTCCATTACAACTTGAAGAATACTTACAAAAGATGCTTGATGTCCAAGCCAATCCTCCAGCTCCAAGTGTCTTCTCCTCTAGCTATATCCACAATGCTGCAACACCATAAGTTTGGTACTCTCAAGAGTCCTCCCTTTTTCCAATGGAATGCCTCTCTTTTATAGTGAATGGTGAGGTTAACCAAGGAAATGAGTTGAGATCGAATCAGGGACCCCAATCTTCCATTATCTTCAAAAATCCAAAATCCCACAAGGCAAGGGAAAAAGGCTATTAAAAGAGTACCACGTTCTGCAGTCTCTGCAGAACGCGGTACTGCCGCGTTTTGGGAAAATATCATAGCGCGGTAGTACCTTGTACCGCGTTTTGATAAATGAGCAAGGCGCGGTAGTGTGTGTAGATAAAGTCTTAGGTGGGTCAGAACTTGTCAGGGTAGATTCACCTTCAAGGTTGACTCATCATCTGCCTCTTCTGGATGGTTTAAAACAATAGGGAAAGTGTCGTCAACTCGTTTTATGATAGAGATGCAACACTGTGAAACATGGAGGTATAACATTAACCATGTAGTTTAAGTCCCTAACAGATATCTAGGGCCCCTAGCAGTTATCTAGGGATTTTGGTCTGGGACCAAGCAGTACAAGCCATGGTAAAATCCTTCTTGTTGACTTGTGGTAAGCCTTGGGTTGGCTTAGTCTTGTGTTGACCGTTCCCTTTTTAGCCATATGTGTTAGCGCCCCCCTTGAGTGTCTCATCTTAACCACCTTCTTGTCTTATATGAAACCCTCTCCTAAATTTGTAATGACGTCATAACATTAAATTATATTTTTTATGTGGAAACTCTCCTAAAAGTATGACATCTTGGATGTAATAGAGTAACCCTAACGTCAACAAAGAATTAGAAGGAGAACTTTCTAGGAGATCATTGGGAGGCTATTATTAAATATAAGCATAATATTTCATTTTGTCAAGTATCATCAAGCTATATCAGCTCTGATTTGTGGCAGACTATTCTTGGGTTTTTCGGTTCACTTGTTCAGGGTGGCTACTTAGGTTTTGAAGCCCTTATAGCTGCATTGATCTCATGCTTTGGTCTCTCCTTGCCTCAGCGAGCCCTCCTATGCCTTACACTTCCCTCTTGGAGTGTCTAGTCAACAGATCACTCCTCCTTCTATCCACACATGTGAACCTGTGATTTCTTTTATGGCTGCTGTTTTTTTTTTTGAGGTTTGTTTTGGGACTGCGTTGACTTTTTGAGGTTGCTGTCCACTGTTGAGGTCTACTTTGTGTCTTCCATCTATTGTTTGAGGCTGTTGTCTGTTGAGTTTTGTGCAACTTCGGAAGATATTCTTATTGTATTTTTTTGTATTTATTTTTACCTCCCACAGGAGATGAACTTGATGTACTTAATCATGTAAACCCTTGAAAGAATCAATGTAAACCTAGAGGATAATTTATCTAACGAAAAGATTAAAATAAACTTTATTGATTTGTTCCCAGGTCAAGTAAGCCCAGTCAAGATAGACAAGTCATCCCAGTTATGAAAATGGCTAGTTTGGCAAGTGTATAAATAAAGTGGTCATGTTCCTCATTTGACATATTCACTCGCTCACACAAGTTCGCCTCACTTGGAGAGGAGCTTGCATCTGCAGAGAAGAGAAGTTGTTTTTGGGTTTTTTGGGTTGTTGAGGATAATCTCTCCTATTCACAAGTGTCCACATTGCCTTTGGGGAATTTGGGTATGGAAAGCTACTGTTTCAGTCTTGTATCATTATGTGATCTAAGACCAATTTCTATGGGGTTGATATGAACTGTGATGCAGACTCTATATGTGGAAAATAGAGCAGAGAAAGTAGAGTTTCTAGATGGCATTATCCTTGGTAGTGAATCAATATGTATATCAATAAGGATATGATAACGCCAACAACTATTTGGCATAGTTGTCCAAATCAACATATGCTTGCATGATCATTTATGACTCCACACCTAAGGGTCAGCTGTCCTCATGCCAATGAAGTAGGCATTTTCACAATCCAATTCCCTCAACAATACCTGGCAAATACGAATGTAGTAGATGGTCGATTTTCTAATTTGACATCTTCTCTTAAGCAAAGCTTTCTCCTTTCACTCTATAGACCATAAAGCTTACCTTCATAAATTTTGAAGAAACTGAAAAAAAAAAACTGAAATCCCTATTTTTGATAAACGTGTTCCATTAATCTCAAAATTTCTTAGGAGGCATTTTGAGGCAGGCACTGCATGGTAAAAGTTTTTCCACTTCCTATTTTCCCATATGCAAAGCATGTTGCTTTAGTCCGTTGAAATCTTGTTGAAATATTGCTAGAACAATGGGCTCAAGAGACACTTTGTACACTTCATCTTTAGATACTCGACCATCTGATGCTGCATCAAAAACAAATTCATGTTTCTCAACATATGCAGTTAATTCCACCTTAAGCTTGGTCTCACAGACTGTAAGAGAAGTATAGTTTGTTTCAATGGTTATAATATTTGTATAATCCTGTAAAATAGAAGCAGATGACAAATGTTGAAGCCCAGCATATTGCAACAACTTTCCAAACATGGGATCACCTGAAGCCTTCATGCTATGGTTTGCATATTCTTCATTGCAACACTTGTATTTGTAACTTGTAATATGAAAATGATATAGAATCAAAAGAGAACCATACATAAAAACATATCTCATTTCATATATTCATCAATAATAATAAATTCATATTATTTTGCGTCTTGACAATGGGTCATTTAAGTGTGGTGATGAAATTAGGAGTGGATTATGTGAAGGGTATTTGTCCTTCATAGTCATAGGAAGAATTATTGCATTTGCCAAGGACAAAACCTCTATAAAATCATTGACTTGGGATCTTTTTCTTATCAATTCAATTACCAAGGACAAGTAAAGAACATATGACAAGAACCAATCATAGATATACAGTTATACCTACTGACTGAGGATTTTTGAATTGAGTTCATTTCTAATAGACACTAGTAAGTTAGTAACAGTCGTAGGCTACAGAGTTCATTTTGATGTGGAGTTAGGAAAGCAAGTGGCAGAACACCTTCTCGAACTGCAACCACAAAATGTTGGAATATATATTCTGCTATCAAATATTTATGTTGCATCTGGCATGTGGGATGACACAGCAAGGATGAGATCATTAATTGAGAACAGGGAATTAAAAAGGAGGCTGGATACAGATTGCAAACAAGGTGCATTCTTTTATTGCAGGGTATCGATTACACCCACAGTCAAATGTTATCTATGTAGTACTGGATATATTAGATAAGCAGATGATGGAAGCATGATATGTGTCTGATACAAAGTTTGTGTTGCATGATGATGAGGAGGATCAAAAGGGAAGCATATTACTCCACTATAGTGAGAAGTTGGTCATAGCTTTTGGTATAATAAACAAAACTCCAGGAATGCCCATTAGAATTTTCAAAAACCTTCAAGTGTGTGGCAATTTCCATATAGCAAGCAAGATAATTTCCAAGATTGTTGCAAGAGAAATTGTTATGAGAGATGTCAGTTGCTTTCATCTGTTTAAAGATGGGTTGTGTACTTGTGGTGATTATTGTTGACAAAGTAGATTCAACTAATCAATGAGGACATGGTAGGATGTTGAATAACTATGAGACCAAATTCTTGTGCTTAGAACTATAATGTGCAATTCATCCATATTCATGGTTCTACAAAGATATATTATGCGTCTGGAGCATTGTTGGTTATTATGTGTATTGACAAAGCATATTTTCTTTCAGAATACTTCTAGGCGTGTCCAACCATATTTGTCTCCAACTGTTGTCTTGAAATATGGAAAGTTGATCTTATGCCACATGTCCTGGAGATGATATTGTACCTACTAGTTTCCCTCCTTAAAATGCTCAACTGTGATTTGAATGCCCGAATATGGTCCCTAAAATCTTGCAATTGTTGATTTTTTTGTGCCACTTGCCTTTTTAACTGCTAATTCTTCTCCTTCTAGGTGTCCTACCTTCATGTCTTGAAGTGCTCGAAATCTTGTTATCATAGAAAGATGTAATTTCTCCTACCAACTTAAATATTATCTTTCGATCCTTTACTGATATTGAAAATCAAAATACAATGCCATTTCTATACGAGCTACATGCTCTAAAGGATATAATAGCTATGCAATTATTCTAACCAATTTCATCTATTTCATGAGCCTCAAATAACCCATATTTGGATACAAATTTAATCAGCAAATAAAGAGCCAACGCTTATGGAAGTATTCCTTACAGATCAACTAACCTCCAATCCACCCTACAATCTTTAAAACTCAAGCTAGCTGGAGATGATTAACAATAGAAACCTGATGATGAGATAGACTAATCTAGCGAACTGCTTCAACTTCATGTATTTGGTAGGAGCATAATTCAAACTATGTCTGATATCATGTCAAGCCAAGAAACTCAATACTACAAGATCATGAACTGATGCTTGGAAAACATAGTAAATCGCAATATTTGCAATATTCAATAGTTGGAGGTATTCATTACTAATGAGATCAAATATTTTGAAAATATACTCAGCTCCTATTCTTCCAGTAAAACATCCACACAAAACTATTCAAATGTTAAAAGAGTGAAAAATGCTCCATAACCCGAGAAGGATGTTTAATATTTGTTTTTTTGAATCCATCAAAGAAATAGACAAGAGTTATCCTGGGAATTATGGTCCAAATTTCCATTTGGTTCAACTATCAAAACAAAGCCACTTTTCCATTTAAATCAACTAACCTATTTCTTTTTCCAAGGGAATTAAACCTTGGTGAGTGGCATCACATGTCATTGTCTTTATTCCGTAACTCCAACCCATTTAAGAACAAATAGAAATTTTCAACTCATACAATGTATTTATAGAATCCATTGCATCAGGATTTCATGCCTGTTTATCAAATTTGAACCCACTTTTCCAGCCACTATTGCGCTGCCAACCATTGAGAAAATGTTAAATGAGCAGAGAGGGTGAATGCCATTATACAATGCTGATAAATGTTGTGTTTATAAGTTTGAAATCACCGGTTTATTTGTGATGCAATGATGAGATGGGGTGCAAGCCACAACCTAGTTTCAAATCAGTACACTGGAGATGACCAATACGAACTCACAGACCAACCTCAAATCATGTGTTTCCATTTTGTGGATCTACAGAAATATAGGACTGTCTTATTTTTCTTCAGAAAATATTGCTGTAATGGATCACCATGTGATATTGTGCTATAGCAAGAGAAAAGGCTAGTTTTAGGAGATATCTCGATTGCCTTGATCAAAAGTTATATCAGACAAATGACAGCATGTTACACTGATATACACAACCTATAACTAGACAATTTATTGAGAATGGTAACAAGCTAAAGGTTTCAGCTCCAACTATCTCAACTAAATACAACACTTCCTTTAGCTAACCACTTTTATAACTTCAGCTCATACTGTCACCTTAAACAATTAACTTTGCTAGTTGACTTCAATGTGTTGACAAATCCATGGGGTTCAGTACAACCCTCAAAATTTGTAGAATGTACATGCATGTGCTTGAATATATGAGCATTCAATAAATAGAGAGTGGGTGCTAGCTACCCAATATGGCTTGCAATTGGTTGCAGGCTAAGGGTAAAAATGATGCCAAGAAATCTTGGTGTCCTTAGTCAAGCTGTTCCAAACTTCTAGATTTTATATTATATTTGAAGTTAGTGCCTTTCATGGTCCAGCCCAAAACTAGATACATGATGAAGTTGAAGCATCTCTAAAGAGAGCCCTAATACTGAAGGTTTGGGGTTTAGCATACTGCATCAAAGGAGTGATAACCTTCAGGCTTATCATCTACCTTCCCAGAGTATGGTAGATGGCAGATTCCCCCTTAGAATGTGATAGTGTAAAATAACTGGACCCATCTCTTGAGGATTTGGGTATTGATCTTGCCTCATAGCCATTATTTGTCTCCGGTCTACAGATCCCATAGGCTCTTCATTTAAACTTCATAATATTACAACAACAAAAACCATTAAAACAATAGCAATCATCTGCTCACAATTTTGTTAAGCATGATGGATTCATCAAAGTCCATAAACTCTGCCTGCAAGGACAAATCTAAATCTAACATGCATAAATCAATACAAATAGCATCTTCAAATCCATAAGGCAGATAACAACAAACAAATGGTTTAAACAGGTTCCAAATATTTATTTGAAAGATTGCAATAACAATTTGCTTCTGTAGGATTTTCCACCTTCTTATAAGCTTGCACTCATAGAGCCACCCTTGACCTAAAGTCCATAGTGTGACAAGGGCATCTCTCTTAAACACAAATCCCTGAGTCACTATTGAGGAATATGCAGTGATCAATCACAAAGCCCTAGCTAACACAAGGCATGATCACTCGATCAATCCACGCATTCTTGTCTATAGTATCAGGTGCTCGATGTTGTAACCCACTTCCCTGGGCTAGTTTCCTCCATGCTAGCTTCTCGCTCCATAGAGATCGGGACAACTGGAGTCCTCCCTATTAGCTGCTACTCCATAGGGACCAGGACAGGCACCTACTATCGCAGCAAATATCCTTGCTTCTCTCATTAGCAATCATTTCCTGCAAAAATGGTCAAAATCAACAGTCTATATGCATGGCTAAAATCCAAGCTTGCTTTCCAAGCATGAGTCCAAAGTCCAAACCCTTCATAGGTAAACCATAGAGCCTTTCTTGGGAAGACACACAAGAGCATAACCAACCATGCTCTGCAATCTTGAGAGCTCTAGAGTCCAAACCCTTCATGGGTAAACAATCAAATGAGCATTACCAAGAATCACAATGAACAAGTGGACCATCCCTTGAATGTGTAGAAGAAGAAAGAAAAGTGAAAATAAGAACACCCTTCGCTTTGAGAAGGATACCTTTATAGATCAATCTAGTTGTTGTTTTAGGAAAGCTCATCCTCAAAGCAAGTGCTTTCCTTTATCCTCAAAGCATGTGTTTTTCTCCAGTTAGCAACTTCAATATGCATGGGTGCCAAAAGCAATTCCAAGTTCATTGCTACCACCATACAGATTTAGTCCCTAATGTTATGAACAATCATATTGAGTTGCCTTGTATCATGCTTCTTCCTTTTTCAATACTGAAGGATAATTCTTATTACACATCATTTTCCTTGAACTATAAAAATGATATGAATCTCAGGGCAGTCTTGGAGAGTACAACCAAAGCTAAAAGAGGCAGAATAACAATCTTTGTGCTCTCTAATCAGCATCCAACCCAATTCTGGAAATATCCTATAGTAACAAATCTGGAATATGAGTAATCATTGACAATACATTCCACCTCATAACAACAATAGATTTTTAACCCCTGTTGTTTCCCATTTGTCCAGTAACCCCAAGTTTGAAAAGGATGATAGATCCATAATAGAAGGCCTCCAAGATAAAGTGTTAGTCGAAGTCATAGATCCATAATAAAGGATGATTGATCCACAATAGAAGGCCTCCAACACCAAGCGCTAGTCCAAGTCAGCATAGAAGGTGGACAATAGAAAGGAATCTCCAAGCATGGTGAAAAGACCATATAGTAACTTGCCCATGAGGATGATGATTGGCCATGAGTATGCAAGAGTTCAACTTCTATCAACTCAAACCTAAGGAAAGTCATTCAAAATGACTTGAGGGAAGGCTAGCCTTGAAATACACAAGGGTGAGAGCCTCTTATACATATTCTTTCAAATGGGAACATTTGAAAAGAGAAAAATTACTTATCAGCACTATGCTATATTCTAGATTTTCTATATACATATTGGCATATGAGCTTAATTACACCTTGTTTATCATAACTAGTAACTAGAATTTTGTCAACCAGTTCCAATAAGAACTCTGAAGAGGAAACTTATAGGACAAAAGGATCTCTTGAAGTGGTTTTTGTTATGTAAGTATTCATAATGATTCTAAACCATTTTAATACATAATCAATTTATTAATTCTAGTTAGAAATAAAATTGGATATTATCATTAGGATAAGAGAAAACAAGTCACTTCGAAAAGTTAACGGTGCTACATAAATATTTTCCAAATATATAACATTTTTAGAAAATTGCAGTGTGTAGAGTACAATAGCTCAATATTCTTTGTATTACATTTCTCATATTTTTGAATCTGGATCTTCTTGTTTGCAAATGTTATGGAGCCATGAGCACCATTTATACATAAGTTTTGAAAAGTGTTTTGGAATTTTGCAATCATTTTTCTTGTTGTGTTTTTAGTTTCTTGCAAACATAAGAAATTTGCTTGCATCAAATCATAGTCAGATAATACTTTATTCAAATGTAGAGGAAAGCTTCTAGTGTTTGATGAGCATAATACAATTTGACCATTTTTTTGCAAATATCTAATGTTGCATTCAAATTTTCAATATAATGCATCTTCTAGTCTTTGCATATCAAGACTTTGTCACTTACTACAAAATTCACTAGATGCAATTGATGGAGAAGGTACAATGCTGAAATATTTCAAATGCCTGAAAGTGTTGTGCAAATCAATCCATGTTATTTTATTCCAGTGTGACCAAATGTTAATTTTTCCATTGTGAATCCTTGAGATATGTGTAGATCCTAGAGAAGCAAAATTACTTATCAGCGATGCAAAGTTTTTTCTACCTTTTTTTAATGCTTGGATTAGAAGGTTTCATCAAAATTGTAGGGTGTCCAATGGCTACAATACCTCCCTGTGTATGCATTATCAATTCAACTTAAGGAGTATGATGTGTGCTGGGATGATTTCATAGTCTGTGAGCCTCTTCATAATACAAATATATGCTATTGTGCTATAAAAGCAAACAACAATGCAACTCATGACATAAATTCTTAGTGACTTTATTTCAAAGGGTATATCCTTCTTATTTCCATCATGATCAATAGCTCGAGGCTTAAGAAGCCATGCTCTATCATGTACCTTAAAGCAGTTGATAGTAGTGTGATAACTGATAACAAGCATGCAATCATATGTGTAAGGCATTACAGTGAATTGTATAGAAGGCACATGCCCAAATACATCTAATACTGTTTTGGGGTGCATAACACAACATACAAATATGCAATATACAAACCCTATATACGATGGGAAGGGGAGACCATTTGCTTGATAAAAGCATACTACTTATTGCTAAGGCAATGATATCACAAACAGGGAAATCGTGAATGTGTTATGCAATTGTAGGCATCCATAATAAGACTATTATGCAATGAAGATTTACCTCTTTCTTTGGCTGGTTGAGAACCGATTCGACATTGGCTGGATACCCCAAACCCCTCAGAGGGTCGATCCAATACACCAACCAATGATTGTAGGTTTCCTACACAAACAGGGAACAATTTTGGTGCTTTGCAACTTAGTTTTCCATCTGCTAAGTTCTTCAAACTTGATATGTATCTCTTGTTGGTGTATTCTCCATAAATGAGTCTGATTATAGATATTGGTAATTTTGAAAGAATAATTCTAAAAAGTTTATGCCGTGTTGTATAAATCCCTCACTGCAGTATTTAACTCAATTTGCAACTCAGATGCATAAGAGATGAGCTCAGTTGGATTCCCCCAAACTATTTTCTAACATGACACTTTATTTTTCAAGTCTAGATCCACCTGCTTCCTGTTTTCATGCAATTAATTCTTTAATTTATCAATAGAAGATCGAGTGGCTTACTAGGGAGAAGGAAACGTTAGAAATAGCTATCATAATTGGATCAACATCCCTTACATCTATAATTGTTACCTCAATGGAAATGAGAAAGTGTTGGATTTCATTGAGTTTCATCTTCCTATATGATTGCTTGGCAACCCTTTCCCTCTTGATTTCATCACCATATTCTTTGGTCCTTGCTCCTTTCTTAGTCCTTTTATCTTTTTCATAACTTGATCATATGGAAAAACTCACTAGTATCTCCTTGTAAGGTTTGGCTCTCCTATAAAATTCTTCTTCTTTCCAACATTCATGTTTGTATGTCCATCTATGCTTTACTATCAAAGTATGCTTGAAAACCGCATCAAGAGGATCATGCCTTTTGAGCCTTTCCTCACCAAAGTGTTATGCCACTAAGGCATCACCATTTTCCTTGGATGACTTACCATTGTTCATAATGTATTCTCCTATATACAGGGGAAGGGAAGGGAACATACCCTTATTATCCATACTAATTGATGCTCCAACCCCAAACAAGTAAGTTTGATAAGTTATTTAATGTATTATGAGTTTTATAAGTTATTTCCTGTATTATCAATCTATTGAGAAAAAAATTTGGCAAAATATGTGGAGGTTTGGTGGCTCCAAACACTCAAATGTGTGTGATGTTCTCCATTACATATCAATCTCACATGTGAAGCCTTACCAACTAGATGTGATAAGCTAAGCCGAGTTAGATTTTCTTCATGGTTCAATGTATTTGATGACAATGTGGTTGTGTTAGATGGAAGGGTGACATATGAAGGCTAACACTCATTAACTTTTATTCACCATGCAATGTTGTTGGAAGGAAAGCTAACTCAAGTCAAATTTCCTTCGTGGTGCAGTGAATTTGATGACAAAGTGGTTTTGTTAGATGAAGGCTTATATATGAAGGCTAACACTCATTAACTTTCATTCACCATGCAATGCTGTTGGAAGGAAAGCTAACTCGAGTCAGATTTCCTCATGATGCAATGTTTTTGACGACAATGTGGTTGTGTTAGATTGAAAGCTAACAAATGAAGGCTAACACATGTTAACTTTCATTCACCATGCAATGTTGTTGGAAAGAAAGCTAACTTCAGTCAGATTTCCTTCATGGTGTAGTGCATTTGATCTCAATGTGGTTGTGTTAGATGGAAGAAAACAAATGAAGGCTATCACGTGTTAGCTTTCATTCACCATGCAATCCTATTGGAAGGAAATCTAACTCAAGTCAGATTTCATTATGGTGCGATAGATTTGTCGACAATGTGGTGGTGTCATATGGGATGTTGATATATGAATGCTAACACACGCTACCTTTCCTTCATCATGCAATGTTGTTAGAAGGAAAGCTAATTGGAGTTAGATTTTCTTCATGGTGCAATGAATTTGATGACAATGAGGTTGTGTTAGATGGAAGACTGATATATGAAGGTTAACACTTGTTAGCTTTCATTCACCATGCAGTGTTGTTGGAAGGAAATCTAACTCAAGTCAGATTTCCTTCGTGGTGCAATGTATTTGAAGACATTGTGGTTGTGTTAGATGGAAAACTAACAAATGTAGGGTAAAATGTGTAGCTTTCAGTGATAGTGCAATGTTGTTCGAATGAAAGCTAACACAAGTTGGATTTCCTTCATGGTGCAATGAATTTGCCAACAATGTTGTGGTGTTACATGGAAAACTAACAAATGTTGTGGTGTTAGAGGGAAAGCTAAGAAATGAAGGTATTTCAAGGAAAGCTAACTCGAGTCATATTTCATTATGGTGCAATAGATTTGTCGACAATGTTGTTGTGTTAGATGGAAGGCTTATATATGAAGGCTAACACGCATTACCCTTCATTCACTATGCCATGTTGTTAAAATGAAAGCTAACCCGAGTTAGATTTTCTTCATGGTTCAATTTATTTAATGACAATGTGGTTGTGTTAGATGAGAGTCTGATATATGAAGGATAACACTCATTAACTTTCATTCACCATGTAATGGTGTTGGAAGGAAAGCTAACTTGAGTTAGATTTCCTTGGTGGTGGAATGTATTTGATGACAATGTGGTTGTGTTAGATGGGAGACTGATATATGAAGGCTAACAAACATTACCTTTCATTCAGAGTGCAATGTTGTTAGAAGGAAAGCTAACTCGAGTTAGATTTTCTTCATGGTGTAATGTATTTGATGACAATCCGGTTGTGTTAGAAAGAAGGTTGATATATGAAGGCTAACGCTCGTTAGCTTTCATTCACCATGCAATGTCGTTGGAAGGAAAGCTAACTCGAGTCAGATTTCATTATGGTGCAATAGGTTTGATGACAACATGGTTGTGTTAGATGGAATACTGATATATGAAGGCTAATGATGTGTTAGCCTTCATTCATTGTGCAATGTTGTTAGAAGAAAAGCTAACCTGAGTCATATTTTCTTCATGGTTCAATGTATTTGATGACAATGTGGTTGTGTTAGATGGAAGGGTGACATATGAAGGCTAATACTCATTAAATTTTATTCACCATGCAATGTTGTTGGAAGGAAAGCTAACTCGAGTCAGATTTCCTTCGTGGTGCAGTGTATTTGATGACAATGTGGTTGTGTTAGATGGAAGGCTTATCTATGAAGGCTAACATTCATTAACTTTCATTCACCATGCAATGATTATGGAAGGAAAGCTAACCTAAGTCAGATTTCCTTCATGATGCAATGTATTTGACGACAATGTGGTTGTGTTAGATTCAAAGCTAACAAATGAAGGCCAACACACGTTAGGTTTCATTCACCATGCAATGTTGATGGAAGGAAAGCTAACTTCAGTCAGATTTCCTTCATGGTGTAGTGCATTTGATTTCATTGTGGCTGTGTTAGATGGAAGATAACAAATGGGGGCTATCACGTGTTAGCTTTCATTCACCGTGTAATCCTGTTGGAAGGAAAGCTAACTCGAGTTAGATTTCATTATGGTGCAATAGATTTTTTGACAATGTGGTTGTGTTATATGCGATGCTGATATATGAAGGCTAACACACGTTACCTTTCCTTCACCGTGCAATATTGTTAGAATGAAAGCTAACTCGAGTTAGATTTTCTTCATGGTGCAATAAATTTGATGACAATGTGGTTGTGTTAGATGGAAGGATGACATATGAAGGCTAACACTCATTAACTTTTATTCAACATGCAATGTTGTTGGATGGAAAACTAACTTGAGTCAGATTTCTTTCGTGGTGCAATGTATTTGATGACAATGTGGTTGTGTTCGATGGAAGGCTTATATATGAAGGCCAACATTCATTGACTTTCATTTAACATGCAATGTTGATAGAAGGAAAGCTAACTCGAGTCAGATTTCCTTCATGGTGTAGTGCATTTAATGCCAATGTGGTTGTGTTAGATGGAATATAACAAATGAAGTCTATCACGTGTTATCTTTCATTCATCGTGCAATCCAGTTGGGAGGAAAGCTAACTCGAGTCAGATTTCATTATATTGTGGTAGATTTGTCGATGATGTGGTTGTGTTAGATGAGAAGCTGATATATGAAGGCTAACACACATTACCTTTCTTTCACCATGCAATGTTGTTAGAAGGAAAGCTAACTCGAGTTAGATTTTCTTCATGGTGCAATGAATTTGATGACAATGAGGTTGTGTTAGTTGCAAGGCTGATATATGAAGGTTAACACTTGTTAGCTTTCATTCACCATGCAGTGCTGTTGGAAGGAAAGCTAACTCGAGTCAGATTTCCTTCCTGGTGCAATGTATTTGATGACATTGTTGTTGTGTTAGATGGAAAGCTAACAAATGAAGGCTAAAATGTGTTACCTTTCAGTGATAGTGCAATGTTGTTATAATGAAAGCTAACCCAAGTTGAATTTTCTTCATGGTGGGATGAATTTGCCAACAATGTTGCGGTGTTAGATGGAAAGCTAACAAATGAAGGGTAACAAATGTTGTGGTGTTAGAGGGAAAGCTAACAAATGAAGGTGTTGTAAGGAAATCTAACTCAAGTCATATTTCAATATGGTGCAATAGATTTGTCGATAATGTTGTTTTGTTAGATGGAAGACTAATATATGAAGGCTAACAAGCGTTAGCCTTCATTCCCTGGGCAATGTTGTTAGAAGGAAAGCTAACCCGAGTTAGATTTTCTTATTGGTTCAATGTATTTGATGACAATGTGGTTGTGTTAGATGGGGGCTAATATATGAAGACTAACACTCATTAAATTTCTTTCACCATTGAATGCTGTTGGAAGGAAATCTAACTCGAGTTAGATTTCTTTCATGGTGCAATGAATTTGATGTCAATGAGGTTGTGTTAGATGCAAGGCTGATAAATAAAGGTTAGCACTTGTTAGTTTTCATTCACCATGCAGTGGTGTTGGAAGGAAAGCTAACTTGAGACAGATTTCCTTCATGGTGCAATGTATTTGATGACCTTGTGGTTGTGTTAGAAAGAAGACTGATATATGAGGGCTAACACTCGTTAGCTTTCATTCACCATGCAATTCTGTTGGAAGGAAAGCTAACTCGAGTCAGATTTCATTATGATGCAATATGTTTGATGACAACATAGTTGTGCTAGATGGAAGGCTGATATATGAAGGCCAAAGATGCGTTAGCCTTCATTCATTGTGCAATGTTGTTAGAAGGAAAGCTAACTTGAGTTAGATTTTCTTCATGGTTCAATGTATTTTATGACAATGTGGTTGTGTTAGATGAGAGCCTGATATATGAAGGCTAACACTCTTTAACTTTCATTCACAATGCAATGGTGTTGGAAGGAAAGCTAGCTTGAGTTAGATTTGCTTGGAGGTGGAATGTATTTGATGACAATGTAGTTGTGTTAGATGGGAGACTGATATATAAAGCCTAACAAACGTTACCTTTCATTCAGAGTGCAATGTTGTTAGAATGAAAGCTAACTCGAGTTAGATTTTCTTCATGGTGTAATGTATTTGATGACAACGTGGTTGTGTTAGAAAGAAGGTTGACATATGAAGGCTAACACTCGTTAGCTTTCATTCACCATGCAATGCAGTTGGAAGGAAAGGTAACTTGAGTCATATTTCATTATGGTGGAATAGGTTTGATGAGAACGTGGTTGTGTTAGATAGAAAGCTGATATATGAAGGATAACACGCGTTAGCCTTCATTCAATATGCAATGATGTTAGAAGGAAAGTTAACTCGAGTTAGATTTTCTTCATGGTTCAATGTATTTGATGACAATGTGGTTGTGTTAGATGGACTGGTGACATATGAAGGCTAACACTCATTAACTTTTATTCACCATGCAATGCTGTTGGAAGGAAAGCTAACTCGAGTCAGATTTCCTTCATGGTGCAATGTATTTGATGAAAATGTGGTTGTGTTAGATGGAAGGCTTATCTATGAAGGCTAACATTCATTAACTTTCATTCACCATCCAATGATTATGGAAGGAAATCTAACCTGAGTCAGATTTCCTTCACGATGCAATGTATTTGATGACAATGTGGTTGTGTTAGATTCAAAGCTAACAAATGAAGGCAAACACACGTTAGCTTTCATTCACCATGCAATGTTGTTGGAAGGAAAGCTAACTCTAGTCAGATTTCCTTCATGGTGCAGTGCATTTGATGTCATTGTGGTTGTGTTAGATGGAAGATAACAAATGAGGGATATCACATGTTAGCTTTCATTCACCGTGCAATCCTGTTGGAAGGGAAGCTAACTTGAGTCAGATTTCATTATGGTGCGATAGATTTTCTGACAATGTGGTTGTGTTATATGAGATGATGATATATGAACGCTAACACACGTTACCTTTACTTCACCGTGCAATATTGTTAGAAGGAAAACTAACTTGAGTTAGATTTTCTTCATGGTGCAATAAATTTGATGACAATGTGGTTGTGTTAGATGGAAGGCTAACATATGAAGGCTAACACTCATTAAATTTTATTCAACATGCAATGTTGTTAGATGGAAAACTAACTCGAGTCAGATTTCCTTCGTGGTGCAATGTATTTGATGACAATGTGGTTGTGATAGATGGAAGGCTTATATATATGAAGGCCAACACTTATTGACTTTCATTTAACATGCAATGCTGATTGAAAGAAAGCTAACTCAAGTCAGATTTCATTCATGGTGTAGTGCATTTGATGCCAATGTGGTTGTGTTAGATGGAATATAACAAATGAAGGCTATCACGTGTTAGCTTTCATTTATTGTGTAATCCAGTTGGAAAAAAAGCTAACTCGAGTCAGATTTCATTATGGTGTGATAGATTTGTCGATGATGTGGTTGTGTTAGATGAGAAGCTGATATATGAATGCTAACACACATTACCTTTCTTTCACCGTGCAATGTTGTTAGAAGGAAAGCTAACTCGAGTTAGATTTTCTTCATGGTGCAATGAATTTGATGACAATGAGGTTGTGTTAGATGCAAGGCTGATATATGAAGGTTAACACTTGTTAGCTTTCATTCACCATGTAGTGTTGTTGGAAGGAAAGCTAACTCGAGTCAGATTTCCTTCGTGGTGCAATGTATTTGATGACATTGTGGTTGTGTTAGATGGAAAGCTAACAAATGAAGTCTAAAACGTGTTAGCCTTGATTCCCTGGGCAATGTTCTTAGAAGGAAATCTAACCCGAGTTAGATTTTCTTCTTGGTTCAATGTATTTGATGACAATGTGGTTGTGTTAGATGGGGGCTGATATATGAAGACTAACACTAATTAACTCTCATTCACCATTGAATGTTGTTGGAAGGAAATCTAACTCGAGTTATATTTCCTTCATGGTGCAATGAATTTGATGACAATGAGGTTGTGTTAGATGCAAGGCTGATATATGAAGGTTAACACTTGTTAGCTTTCATTCACCATGTAGTGCTGTTGGAAGGAAAGCTAACTCGAGTCAGATTTCCTTCGTGGTGAAATGTATTTGATGACATTGTGGTTGTGTTAGAAAGAAGACTGATATATGAGGGCTAACACTCATTAGCTTTCATTCGCCATGCAATTCTGTTGGAAGGAAAGCTAACTCGAGTCAGATTTCATTATGGTGCAATATGTTGGATGACAATGTGGTTGTGTTAGATGGAAGGCTGATATATGAAGACTAATGACGCGTTAGCCTTCATTCATTTTGCAATGTTGTTAGAAGGAAAGCTAACCTGAGTTATATTTTCTTCATGGTTCAATGCATTTGATGACAATGTGGTTGTGTTAGATGGGAGCCTGATATATGAAGGCTAACACTCTTTAACTTTCATTCACCATGCAATGGTGTTGGAAGGAAAGCTAACTTGACTTATATTTCCTTGAAGGTTGAATGTATTTGATGACAATGTGGTTTTGTTAGATGGGAGACTGATATATGAAGGCTAACAAATGTTACCTTTCATTCAGAGTGAAATGTTGTTAGAAGGAAAGCTAACTCGAGTTAGATTTTCTTCATGGTGTAATGTATTTGATGACAATGCGGTTGTGTTACAAAGAAGGTTGAGATATGAAGGCTAACACTCGTTAGCTTTCATTCACCATGCAATGCTGTTGGAAGGAAAGGTAACTCGAGTAAGATTTCATTATGGGGCAATAGGTTTGATGACAACGTGGTTGTGTTAGATGGAAAGCTGATATATGAAGGCTAACACACGTTAGCCTTCATTCACTGTGCAATGATGCTAGAAGGAAACCTAACTCGAGTTAGATTTTATTCATGGTTCAATGTATTTGATGACAATGTGGTTGTGTTAAATGGAAGGGTGACATATGAAGGCTAACACTCATTAATTTTTATTCACCATGCAATGCTGTTGGAAGGAAAGCTAACTCGAGTAAGATTTCCTTCGTGGTGCAGTGTATTTGATGATGATGTGGTTGTGTTAGATGGAATACTTATCTATGAAGGCTAACAATCGTTAACTTTCATTCACCATGCAATGATGATGGAAGGAAAGCTAACCCGAGTCAAATTTCATTCCCGATGCAATGTATTTGACAACAATGTGGTTGTGTTAGATTCAAAGCTAACAAATGAAGGCCAACACACATTAGCTTTCATTCACCATGCAATGTTGTTGGAAGGAAAGCTAACTTCAGTCAGATTTCCTTCATGGTGTAGTGCATTTGATGTCATTTTGGTTGTGTTAGATGGAAGATAACAAATGAGGGCTATCACGTGTTAGCTTTCATTCACTGTGCAATCCTGTTGGAAGGAAAGCTAACTTGAGTCAGAATTCATTATGGTGCGATAGATTTTTCAACAATGTGGTTGTGTTATATGGGATGCTGATATATGAAGGCTAACACATGTTACCTTTCCTTCACCGTGCAATATTGTTAGAATGAAAGCTAACTCGAGTTAGATTTTCTTCATGGTGCAATAAATTTGATGACAATGTAGTTGTGTTAGATGGAAGGTTGACATATGAAGGCTAACACTCATTAAATTTTATTCAACATGCAATGTTGTTGGATGGAAAACTAGCTCGAGTCAGATTTCCTTCATGGTGTAATGTATTTCAGGACAATGTGGTTGTGTTAGATGGAAGGCTTATATATTAAGGCCAACACTTATTAAATTTCATTTAAGATGTAATGCTGATGGAAGGAAAGCTAACTCGAGTCAGATTTCCTTCATGGTGTAGTGCATTTGATGCCAATGTGGTTTTGTTAGATGGAATATAACAAATGAAGGCTATCACATGTTAGCTTTCATTCATCGTGTAATCGAGTTGGAAAAAAAGCTAACTCGAGTCAGATTTCATTATGGTGATAGATTTGTCGACGATGTGGTTGTGTTAGATGAGAAGCTAATATATGAATACTAACACACGTTACATTTCTTTCACCGTGCAATGATGTTAGAAGGAAAACTAACTTGAGTTAGATTTTCTTCATGGTGCAATGAATTTGATGACAACGAGGTTGTGTTAGATGCAAGGCTGATATATGAAGGTTAACACTTGGTAGCTTTCATTCACCATGTAGTGCTATTGGAAGGAAAGCTAACTTGAGTCAGATTTCCTTCCTGGTGCAATGTATTTGATGACATTGTGGTTGTGTTAGATGGAAAGCTAACAAATGAAGGCTAAAACGTGTTAGCTTTCAGTGATAGTGCAATGTTGTTAGAATGAAAGCTAACCCAAGTCGGATTTCCTTCATGGTGCAATGAATTTGCCGACAATGTTGTGGTGTTAGATGGAAAGCTAAAAAATGTTGTGGTGTTAGAGGGAAAGCTAACAAATGAAGGTGTTGTAAGGAAAACTAACTCAAGTCAGATTTCATTATGGTGCAATAGATTTGTTGATAATGTTGTTGTGTTAGATGGAATACTGATATATGAAGGCTAACACATGTTAGCCTTCATCCCCTGGGCAATGTTGTTAGAAGGAAAGCTAACCCGAGTTAGATTTTCTTCTTCGTTCAATGTATTTGATGACAATGTGGTTGTGTTAGATGGGGGCTGATATATGAAGGCTAACATTCATTAACTTTCATTCACCATGCAATGATGTTGGAAGGAAATCTAACTCGAGTTAGATTTCCTTCATGGTGCAATGTATTTGATGACAATGAGGTTGTGTTAGATGCAAGGCTGATATATGAAGGTTAACACTTGTTAGCTTTCATTCACCATGCAGTGCTATTCGAATGAAAGCTAACTCGAGTCAGATTTTTTTCATGGTGCAATGTATTTGATGAGATTGTGATTGTGTTAGAAAGAACACTGATATATCAAGGCTAACACTCGTTAACTTTCATTCACCATGCAATTCTATTGGAAGGAAAGCTAACTCAAGTCAGATTTCATTATGGTGCAATATGTTTGTTGACAACATGGTTGTGTTAGATGGAAGACTGGTATATGAAGGCTAATGACGCGTTATCCTTCATTCACTGTGCAATGTTGTTAGAAGGAAAGCTAACTTGAGTTAGATTTTCTTCATGGTTCAATGTATTTGATGACAATGTGGTTGTGTTAGATGTAAGGGTGACATGTGAAGGCTAATACTCATTAAATTTTATTCACCATGCAATGTTGTTGGAAGGAAAGCTAACTCGAGTCATATTTCCTTCATGGTGCAGTGTATTTGATGACAATGCGGTTGTTTTAGATGGAAGGCTTATATATGAATCCTAACACTCATTAACTTTCATTTACCATGCAATGTTGTTAGAAGGAGAGCTAACTCGAGTTAGATTTTGTTCATGGTCCAATGAATTTGATGACAATGAGGATGTGTTATATTGAAGGCTGATATATGAAGGTTAACACTTGTTAGCTTTCATTCACCATGCAGTGTTGTTGGAAGGAACGCTAACTCGAGTCAGATTTCTTTCGTGATGCAATGTATTTGATTGTATTGTGGTCGTGTTAGATGGAAAGGTAACAAATGAAGGCTAAAACGTGTTAGCTTTCAGTGATAGTGCAATGTTGTTAGAATGAAAGCTAACCCAAGTCGGATTTCCTTCATGGTGTAATGAATTTGTGGACAATGTTGTGGTGTTAGATGGAAAGCTAAAAAATGAAGGGTAACAAATGTTGTGGTGTTAGAGGGAAAAATAACAAATGAAGCTGTCGTAAGGAAAAGTAACTCGAGTTAGATTTGATGACAATGTGGTTTTGTTAGATGAAAGCTAACATATGAAGGATAACACTTGTTGGCTTTCATTCACTGTGCAAGGTTGTTAGAGGTAAATCTAACCCAATATGAAGGATTTCCTTCATGGTGTAATGTATTTGAGGATAATAAGGTTGCGTTAGATGAAAATCTATAATATCAAGGATACTACACGATGCAATGTTGTTGTTGGCAATGTGCTTGTGCTTAGCTTTTACCTTTCCTACAGTCAAAGTTAGAAGATTATAATAAAAGATCTAGATGTGCCTCCTTATAATGATCACCATGATTTGCTATTATCGTGAGCACTACAATAGTTCTTTGAGATTTAGTTACAAATAGAATGATGCAAGCAAAGATAATAAATTTAAATTCATGTTTACTTCAATAATTTGAAATTATGGTAACAGTTTTTTTCATTTATTTTCAGAAACGATGGAGTCTGAAGTGAGTGAAATTTCAAAGGAAGCATCCAAGAACAAAGAAACTTCATATGGTGAGAGCTTCCTTGATATTGTTCATATGCATGAGATGATAAGTTATAATATATGATTTCATAATACTTTTTAATTGATGTTTTTTAATTCTTAGGAAAATATTGTAATATTTTCTACAAATATTTTTAGATATTAAGAACCATGATGGAAGTGAAATTTCGAAGAAAACATCAAGGAAAAAATGAATAAAAATCTGATGCAAAACAAGTCTCTTGGAGTTTGTATGGCATTTTCATATCTAGTTAATATTTAGTTATAAAATAATTATACCATATTTTAGTATGCTATTTGAGATTGGATGAAGTTTGATATATCATTATGCGGGTAATAAGTTTACATTACACATAAACTTTCTTGTTCTTGTGCATCTGAATAAAAATAGTGTATTTTATGGTTGTTTAATAATGTTAGCTGCCATAACACAAGAACACAAGAACTAAATTGTTCTTGAGCATGTGAATGAAAATCATGTATTATATGGTTGTTTAATAATGTTTGATATTTCATGTTTGAATACAACTCCATTCAGATAGATTGGTGGTGCTAGATGGAAGGCTATTTTATTAACACTAACACATGTTATCTTTCATTCATCGTGCAATGTTGTTGGAAGGAAAGTTAACTCGAGTTAGATTTCCTTCATGGTGCAATGCATTTGATGACAATGTGTTTTATTAGATGGAAGATTGATATTTGAAGTCTAACACTCATTAGCTTTCATTCACGATGCAATGTTGTTGGAAGGAAAACTAACTCGAGTCAGATTTCCTTCGTGGTGCAATGTATTTGATGACAATGTAGTTGTGTTAGATGGAAAGCTAACATAAGAAGGATATCACATGTTACCTTTAATTTACCATGCAATGTTTTTAAAAGCAAAGCCAACTCAAGTTAGATTTCATTAGTCATGCAATGCATTTGATGAAAATGTGGCTTTGTTAGATGGAAGGCTAAGATATGAAGGCTAACACATGTTTTATTTCATTCGCTGAGCAATTTTTTTAGGAAGAAAGGTAACTCAAATTAGATTTCCTTCATGGTGCAATGGATTTGATGACATTCTGGTTGTGTTAGAATGATGTTAGAATTTTGTTAGAATGAAAGCTAACCAGTCATAGTGCAATGTTGTTAGAATGAAAGCTAACCCAAGTCAGATTTCCTTCATGGTGCAAAGAATTTTCCGACAATGTTGTGGTGTTAGATGGAAAGATAACAAATGAAGGCTAACATGCATTTTCTTTCCTTCATTTTGTAATGATGTTAGAAGTAGATGTAACGTGAGTTAGATTTCCCTTATAGCACAATGGATTTGATGACAATGTGGTTTTGTTAGATGCAAAACTAATATATGAAGGATAACACTTGTTAGCTTTCATTCATTGTGCAAGATTGTTAGAAGGAAATCTAACCCAATATGAAGGATTTCCTTCATGGTGCAATGTATTCAAGGATAATATGGCTGCGTTAGATGAAAATCTATAATATGAAGGATACCACATGATGCAATGTTGTTGTTGGCAATGTGCTTGTGTTTAGCTTTTACCTTTCCTACAGTCAAAGTTAGAAGAATATAATAAAAGATCTAGATGTGCCTCCTTATAATGATCACCGTGATTTGCTATTATCGTGAGCACTACAATTGTTCTTTGAAATTTAGTTACAAATAGAATGATGCAAGCAAAGATAATATTTTTAAATTCATGTTTACTTCAATCATTTGAAATTATGGTAATAGTTTTTTCCATTTATTTTCAAAAACAATGAAGTCTGAAGTGAGTGATATTTCAAAGAAAGCATCCAAGAACAAAGATACTTCATATGGTAAGAGCTTCCTTAATATTGTTCATATGTATGAGATGATAAGTTATAATATATGGTTTCATAATACTTTTTAATTGATGTTTTTTAATTCTGAGGAAAATATTGTAATATTTTCTACAAATATTTTCAGATGTTAAGAACCATGATGGAAGTGAAATTTCGAAGAAAACATCAAGGAAAAAAATGAATACAAATATGACACAACACAAGTGTCCTGGAGTTGGTATGGCATTTTCATATCTTGTTCATATTCATTTACAAAATAGTTATACCATATTTTAGTATGCTATTTGAGATTGGATGAAACTTTATATATCATTATGTGGGTACTAAGTTTACATTACACATAAACTTCCTTGTTCTTGTGCATGTGGATAAAAATAATGTATTCTATGGTAGTTTAAGCTTCCATAACACAAGAACTAAATTGTTCTCGAGCATGTGAATGAAAATGATGTATTGTATGGTTGTTTAATAATGTTTGATATTTCGGGGGCAGCAGGTGCGGGGGGGGGTAATTTTTGACCCTGGAGGAAATAAATTAGTAGAATTCTCTTGGGGACTCAGCATCAACACCAACAACCAAGCAGAATGGCTTGCCTTGTACTACTCTCTAGAATTAGCAGTCACCCTTAACATGAATCATCTTCAGGTTTTTGGGGGCTCCAAGAATGTTATTCAAGCTATGAGCAATGGCAATCCCCTCAAGAACGACAAAAATCAGAGAATTCATAAAAGAATTAAGCGCCTTGCTCTCCCAAAGGACACACTCTACTATCATGTGCTAAGGGATCATAATGGTATTGCTGACACATTGGCAAATGATGGAGTCAATTTAGAAATGGGGCAAGCGACCCTAAACAAATCTTTAATATACCATTGTTTACCTTAATGGAAATGTGGTCTTGGCATTTTCCACTTTGGAAAAACTTAAGGCTTAATAGCCCAGATCTTTGTGGTGAAATTGGCTATAGTCCTCACCCTCTCCACCGCCATAGCATGGCTCGGAAACCTCACATCACTCCACGTGCTCTCCTCGTGGTGAGTACAGTTCCCACGCCTGTGAATTTATCAACCCAGGCGATAGTAGGTGTTATTGTTTTCAATATGGACGGCCCTTCATTCCCAAATCTCGGCCCGGCTCTGCAAAATCTCTGCCTCTCTCAAGAACCCTCAGTGCTGTTAGAAGGCGGTTTTCTCCCGGCTGATTGTGAAATGGACGGCATCAAGAAGGCGATAGTCACATTGAGTCGACTCACCTCCGACATCAAGGTTTAGCTGTTGAGAACTTATGATGCAGTTTGCAACACAGAAAACAAAATTGATGAACTTGTTCTGGAAGATAAATACATTCATTCTAGGCTATCCTGCTTGGAATCGCGCATGGAGGATATTGATAGGAACATCATTGAATTAATGGGGAAGGTTGACAGTGTTAAAACAAACATCTCTGCTTTTGTCTACAAAACACAATGCAACTGCGTAGAGGAGGCCCCAACAGTAAATCTGGAAATGGCAGAGGCGGTTTTAGTTTACCAGCAGAACTATGGATAATGGCAGTCTCTTGTTTGCAGGTGCTCTCAGCTATTTATTTTGAATGTTTTTTTGCCTTAAAATATGTAATCAGTTTGTGAGGGTTTACCCCACCAGTAAATATAGAGTTTTTAGGAAATCTAAAAGTGTAGAACTCCAGGGGACAAACACTATAAGCCTCTGCAATTTTCCTCCTTTTGATGCAGAGAGCTGGATTTTGTTTTTGTACTGAATGGCTATGCACAGCCTTTGTTAATATAATCCTTTCACCTGTTTCTGTTTTAAAAAAAAATAATGTTTGATATTTCATGTTTTTTCCAACCATTTCGAATTATAGACAAAGTTTTCTACTATTGTTTCAGAAATTATTGAATCTAGTGCAGTTGAAAGTCAAACTAAAACATCCAAGAAAAAAAGAAAAGTAAGTGATACATAGTCAATGGATCGTCAAAATTGTATGGTATTTTTATATTACTTATCCTCCTTTTGAAATTGTTAAACTAGAAGGTCTGTTCAAATTTTAACAGAAAATTATATGATTAATATTCGAAATTATAATTTCACTTCGATTTATGCTAATAATTTCTTTTTCTTGTTTTCAGAATCACTCAGTTCCAAAACAAGTGAAATGCTACATCCATCATCCATCAAACAAAAAAGACTCCATTCATCTCAAATTACAATGGCAATACCAATTTCTACTTCTACTTTTCAAATGATTAGAAAGTACAATACATCCAATGAATGTGAGTTTGTGGGAGATTGGTATGTTCAGATAGATACTCCTCCAAATATGTTCCCTGATATGTATCTATTTGGATACATAGGTAAAAAGGATCCAAATATATTAGGGATAATTGTTAATTGCTATGCTCATGGTGAAAGAGACATTGTTTTTCAAATGGAGGTTATTAGAGAAAATGCAGTAAAATTAGTTTCTTGTCGAGTGGAGTATACCAAATTTAGACCACATTTGATTGAAGCTTCAAGTAAGGATTTGCCAAACACAATAAAAGATTCAATGTTTAAGTTGGATAGTTATGAGAGCTTCAAACAATCTGGGTTAAAGAGTTGCACAGATCTTTTACAACGTATTACTACAGTTCTGAAATATCGCCATGTAAGAAGTATGGAAAAAACATATGTGATTCTTTATTTGCATCAAAGAGGTAAATTACCTGATAAAATACCAGATGATAAGATTGATGCTCAATTACATGCTTTAAGGAGAATATATTTAAAAGATTTGGAAAAAAGCATTGCAGCAAGTGATTTTGCACCTACTACACAATTTCAAAAAAGTATGAAATTTGAATCTGAGACAGTGAAGCTTGCAGACAAGTGATGAAATTCATGAAGACTTCAAACAATGGTTTTTATTTTCAAGATCCTTTAGCAGAAATGTAGATGTTGAAAGATGCATAGAAGCAACGAAAGTGTTTAAATTGAGATCACGAGATGATTTAAATGTTCAAGTGTTGGTGAAATCATTGTTGGAAAGATTTCAAACATCATTGCCCAATGCTCTCTTGATTCCATTCGATATCAATGAGTCTGAGCCACTAGTAAACCCAGTGAAAATAGTAAATGAGACTAATGTAAATGCTAAGAATGCCAACTTTTGGACAGTTGATGGTCAACATACTATTCAAGTAGCTAAAGAAATTTTAACAAATCCCAAGTATAGTGTATCTGTGGAGGCAAAGAACAAGTATAGAGAACACAATGCTCGATTCTTGGATCCAACAGTTGAACCTAGTATTGTGATTCGCATATGTTGTCAATTAAATTATACAAATAAGGTCTTCTTCAAAACTCCATTCATTGATTGTGTGCGCTCAGCAAGACAATTCTTAATTGCCAATGACAAATTAAAGAAAAGGAAGATTGGAAATTCTAAGACAACTGAAGAAAAGGTATGTAATTTAAACTAATTTTGCATTTGAACTAATATCATAATGAATGCTTATTATTTTATATTGAGTTATTTAATTTCAGAATATAATTCATATTTTCATGTATACAATGAATTCTTACTAGTTTATCTTTAATATTTTTAACAAGTTGATGATGAAATGTTGTGCTCCTTCTTCGACTGTGCACTTTCAAATTTTGCTAATAAAAAAATTCTATTATATCTTGATCAAGCTATTTGGGATAAATGGGACACTATTTTTAATTGTTACCAACTAGGCACATTGAAGTGTTCTCCGAGTCAACCTGATTTTGATAAATACAAGATAAATAGTCTACATAATTTGACAGCTACTTCTCTTCACCCCCTTCAAGGTCTAACCGTTGAAGAAATTGCTTCTATAGCAGACAAGATATTGGATGGAACCGTTTGGTTTTCTATTCCACCGAACCATCCAACCAATGCCATAAAATTAAAATATTATTGTTTTAAATTGAAAATCAATAGAACATTTTTGGATGCAATGGTTGAATATTGTCAAAGTCACGATGAAAATTTGAATGATAAGACTCTTACCACATCCAATATTCTTGAGCATTACGAAATTAATGATATCATATATGCCAATTTATGTAAAACAGTGGAATGGTCTACTTATGTAAAAGGATCGCGAAATACAAAAATATAGTCATTTTCTCAACAAGCATGTGAATTCCTTGACAGAATAATTAATGGATCAACAAATGTTCAAGAAGTTGACAACAGTTTTGAATTTGTTTATCATTTTGAAGGCCCTGGTCTTTTGTCAACACTTTTTCACTCTTTCCCATCACAAATGGAGCCAATACTATGTACTGACCTTGTTGTTTTGGATACATTTGCTTTGAAAGAAGAACCATTCCACAAGGGTTATTATATTGAATTGTTTCGATTTTTTATCGAAAAAAATGAATTGAACAACTTTACTATAGTTCTGTTAGAAGAACTTTGGTCATTTAAAGATGTACAACAAGATTTGGAAGTTGCAATAAAGAACTCCAGGTTCAAGTATAACACAAATAAGGGCATTTATCAATATAAACAAAATAACTATAGTTATGATATAGTTCTGACTATACATTTCTATACCACAGAATTAAAAAAAGTTGAGGCTTCAGAACACACTCACACTTTTAAAGACACATTTGATCAAACTGAGAGAGACATTGATTTTTGGGTGGATTTAATGAAAACACATCAACAATGTAGTGATGAGAATGTTATTATTTCTATTTATGTGGGGACAAATTTAATCAATGCTTGTTTAAAATATAATAGAAGAATTGCATGCATTGTACAAAAAGAGTCACAAAGGAGCACCATGTTGAATATTCACAAATATTTTCAGTTGTCAAAATCAAGATCCATCAACATGCTGGAAAATTCAGGTACTACATTTTGTTGTTTCTATTATAATGGGTTGGTTTTATCATTGTTTATAATTCTTAATTGTAGATTAATGATGGAGATTGTAAAGCAAAAAATGATGACAATGAACAACAAGGAAATATTCAATATAGTGTGGACAATGTTGAAAAAGGTTTGGAGATGGAAATAGAAGGAGAAGAATATATCACACCAGGTACATAATTTGCCTAATTGTTTCTCTAGAGTTTATTTTATTTTATATTTTCAACTGTCAAACCAATATCCATGACCTCCTAGCTAAATATAAGTACCACACTTTGATGTTTTTATTATAATGACTCGATTCTATGTTTTTTATAATCCTTATTTCACAAGTTGTTTACTACAATGACTAGTGATGGAGATTGTAAAACAGAAAATGATGACAATGGGAAACAAACAAATAATCAAGATAATGTGGACAACAATGCAAAAAGTTTGGAGATAGAAATAAAAGGACATGAGGTTAGCATACCAGGTACATAATTGGTTTAATTGGTTTGGTTATTCAACTTGTTATTTTTAAAATCTATTTAATTGCCACATTTCACCAACAATTTTGAATGTCTATTATAGGGAACTATAAGAACAAAGGTATTATCGAAGACAATGAGCACGAAATGATGGAGATGGAAAACCCATTGACAGATCACAATATGATATCATGTACTTAACTTGAACTATTGTTGTTTCTCTTGATTTTTGTTTTTGTTTTCATTGTCATAGTTCATAACATTTCATATGTTAATTATAGTTAAGAAAAGAGAATGGACATAATAATTAGGAGAATGTGTCACAACACTAAAATATGAACAAAATATTGTATCAGTTATTTAACACGATTCATTGTTTGAAAGCTTTCATGCATTATATTTGCTCTATGGTGCAATGTACTTGATGACAATGTCCTTGTGCAATGTTGTTCTAAGAAATGTCATTGTGCTTTTGCTCGAAGGAAAGTTAACTCGCATTAACTTTTAGTCTTCGTGCAATGTTGTAGTTAGAAATGTCCTTCATGCAATGTTGTTCATTCGTTGTGCAATGTGTGCACTTGATGACAATGTGATTGTGATAGTAGGAGAACTAACACACATTAGTTTTCATTCACTATGCAATGTTGTTGTTTGAAATGGCCTTGTGCTTATGCTAGGAGCAAATCTAACATGAATTAAATTATTTGTATGATGTAATGTATTTGATTATATTGTGGTTTTACTATATGGAAAGCTAGCAAGTTATTTAATGAATTTTATTCATTGACACAATTCACAACATTTGTTATGTTTATTATAGTGACTACCAATGACAACATTGACATTGATCAAGTGAATGTGGAACAAAGCTACAATCAAGAACAAAATACCATATCAGGTATGTAAACATGTTTTCTTGCTTGTTTTGATAATTAGTGAATTTTATTCATAATTGTCACAATTCATAAGTTATTAATTGTATATTATAGAGACAAATAGAAAGAACAAAGATAATAATCTAAAGATTGTGTAACAATGCTATAATCAAGAACAAAATGTTTTCTTTCATTATTAAATAAGCAATAAATGTGATATATTACAGAAATTGATCAAAACAAGTATTTGAATTGGTATTTCATTGAAGGTTTAAAATTTTTTGCTCCAGGTTCTATGAAGATAATGCAACAAAATAATGACCTATCCATAAAAAGTATACAAAGTACTCAAGGTGAGTGTATTTTTTCAACAATTTTTTATTAATTATTTTTTTAGCATGAATACAATAGTTTCACTATATTATTTGTTATTGTGTTGCAGCCAAAATAACTGGAAACAAATTAGTTATTTTTGAATTAAAGGACATTTTTTATCAGATAATTGATGATGATGCTGCAAAACAACATGTTGAGATAATGGGAAGGACTGCAAATTACACAATAGATAAAAAACAAATCTGGTTTCATCCACATGCAAATTTTTTTCTTGAAATGTGTTTCCAGAATGAATCTCTTGACATTGCAATTTGGACGACAGTTTCAAAGCTAAACACGTCAAGAGTATTAAAAAAAATGGTTTCCGAAACATCACAAGATAAACTTGTGTTTACGTGGACTGCTTTTGATTGCAAACCACAAAAAGGAAATAAGGCTAGTGACAATCCAACAAAAAATATACACACTAAATCATTGAAAAGGTGTGGGAAATGTGTACTTAATATGATGCAACTAACACTGTTATAGTGGATTGTTCATTTGAAAGTGTTAAAGAAAATACCAAAGAAAATGTGATTCTTACCACTCCATTCATTGGAAATAAACATGGGGATAAATGGTTGATTGAAGAGCTATGGAGAATGTTGAATAAATTTAACAAAGAAACAGATGTCCGAGTTACTTTGAAGGATTTTCAGTGATAAATTGTTTGTCATTATATGTATGACAAAAAAATAGATATGTGAGTTACTTTGAAGGATTTTCAGTGATAAGTTGTCTGTCATTATATGTATGACAAAAAAACAAATGTGTGAGTTACTTTGAGGGATTTTTCAGTGATAAATTGTTCATCATTACTATATTTGTAGCATTTTTCAATTTACAATGACTTGCATTTCATAATGCTAATATAAAGATTGGTGATTTGTTGTGTCATTAGTAGAAATTAAAATATTTTTATTTTGTTTCTTTTTATAGAGATATTGTGTTAATAAAGGTTATTTAACACAATTTGAATGGCTATTTAATGTATTAGGGTGGATGTAGAGATTATTAGATAAATCTTATGTTTGGTTGAATTTTTATTTTGTTTATTTTTATAGAGATATTGTGTTAATAAAGGTTATTAATTTGAATGGCTATATAATGTATTAGGGTGGATGTAGAGATTATTAGATAAATGTTATGTTTGGTTGAATTGGACCATTGCAACTCCTTTTTGCATTTTTGGTTTAATTGATAATTATATCTCTTAAAAATTAGTGGTTTGAAGGATGGTTAAATGTGTTCTTATAAAATTTTCTTATTTCACCATATCATTAGGTTGTCTATGGAAAGTAACTTATTACTTTTATTATTTGAATTGGACCTTTGTAATTATATGATCCTAGAAGGAAATCTACTATATTGTGAAAGGTAACATGAGTTAGTTATGATGACAATGTGGTTAGAATGAAAGCTAACACGAGTTAGATTTTCTTCTGAAGATTGTGAAACAACCATATGAAAACTATTTAGTTTGATTGTTTGAATTGTGCCATTGTAATTATATTTTTTAGTTGCAATTCACTAATTATTATAAATAATAAAATCAATGATTTGAATGGTTGTTTAATGTGTGCATGTAAGTCTTACTTATTCCATAAAAATATAATAGTATTTTTAGATTGATGTATATGTTAACATATCTGTTGGGTCCAGGTTAAGTTAAAGTTTTGGGAAGCACCTTGTTGAGGAAAGCAGGGAAAGCTGAGCTGAGGGCAGCCCAGAAACACAATTTTGGCTAAGTATTGAGGATGCTGTGAAGTTGCGCGCAGCATCCAACTTTTGACCAGACTGCGGAGTTGCGCGCAGCGTCGAAGGTTTTGGCCGTGATGCGAAGACCAGTACTGCGCAGAAGCAGTGCTACGGAGTTAGGAGGCCACGTGGATCCATCAATGCGGTGTGCTGGACAAGTGTAGTTATCAACTAGACTGGTAGCAGCCATTTTTGGAAAGATACTTCAGGATTGCCGAGCGGTGGGTGTAGGAAAAACAGGAAGGCGGCCACGCGTGGGTTGTTAAGGAAAGCGACGTTTGGCATGCGCAGAAGGTAAAACCATTAGAGAGAAATGGTTCAGCAGAAGCATCCCATTGGCACGCGTGCAACAGGAAGGCCGATAGCGATAGAATGAGGACATGGAGATCCGCTATGATAAAGCAGACGCTACCAAGAGCCAACAAGCCGGGTTGGAAAACCGGCACAGTTTTGGAAACCCTTAGGGTTTTGGGGTTTTAGGTCTTCAACATTGTACAGACATGACCTTCGGGCATGATCTATTTAAGAAGACATTTTGTATGGGATGGGGGTTCTCAGGGTTGTTATCCTTTTGGGATTGTTATTCTTTTGTAGTTGCTGAGAACTTAAGGAGATAATCTTTTTATAATGTAAAATATCTCTGAGCTAAGGATGTTGTTGTAAGGGGTCAGCAACTATGTGCGCAAAGACCTAGCTGAGAGAAAGAAGAGTCTGCAACTGAGTGCGCAGACTAAGAATGGTTGCCCCATCCCTTTTGAACGAAATATATTACCAACCGTTCTTGTGGACATAGCTTTCCATCTGAGGAAGTGAACCACGTTAAATCCTGTGTTATGTGATAATGTTTATGAATGAATGATTGTCTGTATTTTCTGTAGAATGAATGCTTGAATGTTTCCTTGCATGCTGTAATATGAGAACTTTGATATGCATTTAACAATAGGAGAAGTTTGGGAATGATATGCTAGGTTCCGCGGAAGCGGATGAATGGTGAACATTTTAAGTCTATGTTAAGGTCGTGAATCAGTCAATTAAGTATAATTACTTCCTTGAAACACAGTGAAGGAATGTAGCACAGTTAATCATGTTTATCATTTTAGTTCATGTTGCAATAATCCAAATTCTTGATGAATGCTAGAAAGATAGCCAGTAAGTGCCTGAATGAATGGATGAGTGATATTCATTTTAGTGCCTTAATGTTTCCAAGATTTTCCAAGTAGAGGATAATTGTGGGTAGTTCGCAATTCCAGTAGAAGATCCGCAGCAGTAAGAAACCCTTGGTGCAGCCCGCAGTGTTTCCTCCACTGCACAGTACTGCTCGCAGCATAGATCCTGCTGCGCACCACATCACTTTGCCCCGCAGTGCACTCCTTCTGTCCTACACTGCACAGCTTGTCCAAATAAACAACTCATCATTTACTGTGGAAACCTGATTCCGCAGTACCCCATAAAGATACACCTTGGGTGAGACCTCAAACTGCTCGCAGGTTGTTGCCGAAAGGGTCGGTACGAAGGGGTTTTGTTGGTCAAAGGGAGAACCAAAAAGAACTTGGGTCTATTTGAAAACCTCTGGGTCAGTTTAAGCCAAGAAATGGTGTTGTTGCCGCAGTAGAATCCATGATGAGTTGAAATGGTTCCATTGCTGCGCTAGAATCCATGATGAGTTGAAATGGTTTCATTGAATTGCAATTACGGTGTGTGAAGAATAATATCAGTTCCTGGAAGGATCTGACTATTGGCATCCTGAAAAGACAAAAATCCAAGCTTGGTGGGATAAGACCATAAGCAATTTTAACAGACAAGAAAATAGACATCCGCGTCTAAGCGACACACAGTGGTCGGATAGATATCTGTTAAATGATATTCATGATATCTTTTGGGCATCGTTTCCAAATGAGCTGCATGCGTGGATCTCGCGGCTCGCAGAGAAGAAAAACTGTTTCCAAGGAGGAGTTCCTACGGAGTGGACTCCAGAGCTCACAGTGCAGCTTAAAGCGTTAGATAGCCTGTTGTCATGCGCAGTTGATTATTGGGTCGATCATATGATAGAAGGATTTGTAATAGAATTTGCAGTAGACACACTCAAATCCTACAGCCAAGCAGAAGCAAATTTTTTTGGAGGATTCCATGATAAGTTTCTGAACAACCTTAGTCTATACATTAAGATGCTGTTAGCTGAGAAAGGTGTTCTAAGAATGCAGTAATATGATTGAAGTTTGTCATGATAAATAGTACATATATTGATTCTAACGAAGAGACACATACTCTTAGAAGAGGTAAGAGATATAAAATTAATAAAGATCCGAAAGGCCCTAAAATTCATATAGATACTGAGATCCCCTGCGATCTAGATAGTGAAGTTGCACAACCATTTACCCCTGAGAATCCGCTAGCTACACAAATCGCGCCATCCTTATCGCAGAACCCACCCGCTACGCAGCCCACCCCGCAGAAGAATCAGCCTAGTCTGTCTCTCCCGATAATCCCATTTGTATTTACTGCGCAGATCCCTTTACAGTAGCCACGCACTAATCCCGGTGCCCCACCACATAGTAGCACAATGGCGAACACTGATATGAAACTTACAATATTCGGAGGAACAGGCCTAGAAGACCGTGATCAACATTGGTTCCTTTGTGAAGCTTTATGGAGTGTAAGACAAATCCAGGACAATGCTGTGAAACAAGCATAGCTCATCACCACTTTCAGGTATAGAGCGCTACATTGGTTTATGAAATACTCCACCATACAGCCGAGAACCCTCGTAGAAATTAAAGTCGCACTGGTAGCAGAGTTCAAGAAACCTAAGTTTGAGTCTCAGTGTATAACTGAGCTGAAGGAAATAAAGCAGAGACCAACTGAAACGGTCTGGGAATTTGATCAGAAATTTAAGACCTTACTAGACCAAGTAAGTTTTGTTATACCAAAAAACAACATAAAGAATGGTTCATTGCTGCGCTGTTACCTCATATTAGATTACCATTGATGTAGCAGAAGGTTCTATCCCAGGTAGAGGCCTTGGAAATTGCAATGAAGCTGGAAGCTTCGTTGATTGGTGATACTAGTTCTAGGATGTCTCAGATCCAGAACCAGCTGACCACCCTGACACTTGAACTGCAAAGTATGAAAAATGGTAAAGAACAAAGATATGAACCTAGATAGGAGGTTTGGTGTACAAGTTGTAAAGGAGAAGGTCATGACCGCGAACATTTCCCTCTATTCCGCGACTATATTAACAGTTGTGTGCCTAACCCATTAAATCAGAATCAGGCCCCATGGTGTGAAATTTGTAGAACCACAGGACACAGACCTGAAGACTGTTACCTCATCCAGAAATATGTGAAAACCCCTAAGAATTTATACTGCAATTTTTGTAAATCAGTTGGACATGATGAATCCAACTGTTGTGCATATGAATTAATGAATGAAAGAAAAAGGGATATGGACTCAATGCGAGGCACTGGCTTGTACCGCGTACAAGAAGAGACCCAGCCAAAACAAGAAAATGCACAATATGACCAAGGAGGATACAGAGGTTGTGGTGGTGGATACCGCAGCAGAGGAAGAAATGCTGGTCAGGCACAACGAAGAGGCCACGACCAGGTCATCTGTTATAACTATAGCCAACCCAGGAACGTATCTAGAGATTGTGTTAACCCATGCATTACGTGCAATTATTGTAAATCATTTGAGCATGTCATTGAATATTGCCCAGTATTAGAGGTGGAAATGCAGAAGAGAATACAAACAGAGGCTCCGAATCCAAACATCCAGTGGATCGCAGTAGAGAATAGACTAGTGGATCCAAGAATTAATGTGGTCATGCGCAGTGGTGCTGAGATAGGATGCGACAGAGGAGCGGAATCTTCAACATCAGGGGAGGCACATACGAAGAAGGATCCCCTTGAAATAGTATGGATAAGGAAAGCTCCAGGAAAGCACCCCCTCTGAACCTACAGAAGAACAAGGAGGTCTTCATTAACGCGTGGGATACCTTTAGAGAACCAGCGGATAAGTCATCAAGGATCCCGCTGTGCAATGAAACACCGCATGTTGAAGACATGCCGGTTCTATATGACAAAACAAGTACTGCGACAGATGTCCGTACTTCTGTTGTGCAGTTCTTGCAAAGCTGCATGAAATTACTAAAAAGTGAAAAAGCCATAGTAGAGCTCGAGAAGCTTATCAGCCAGTATGAACCTTAGATCGCAACAAACACTCCAGATAGCGCTATACATCATATAAGGAAGCACAAAAGAATGGGCCGAGAAATGAGGCTTACTGCGTAGATAGGAGATTTTGAAATGGATGAAGTCATCCTTGATCTAGGATCAGAAGTGAATGTCTTGACTAAGTAGACATGGCAGCATATGGGTTGACCAAAGTTGCTCTGGTCACCTATCCAATTACGAATGGCTAATCAGGAGAAGGTCATACCTTTTAGCCGCTTAGCTAATATAGTAGTTGATATTGACGGAGTACAGAGTCATGCAGACTTTGAGGTTATTGAAATTGTCGATGATAGTCAACATTTTCCAGCAATATTGGGAATTGATTGGGCTATGGATAACTTGGCTATCATAAACTTGAAGACAAAAAAGATGATATTTGAAGGGAAGCATCTTAGTGTCATCACACCGTTGGATCCTAAAGATGGTGATAGATACAGTGAGCCGATTCAGGAGGAATCCCAAGCTCAAGATTTAGACCGACTATACCAGCTGACTGCGAACAAGGAAGAATACATTAATCCTACTGCGGATGGTATGCTCAGCTGGCGATGTGACACTTCTTGTATCTCTGACTCGGATACAGGACTGGAGAATTGGCAAAGCTGCATGCAGGAAGTATCAGCAAGAAGATGTGCGCAGGTCACGAAATCACTGCGCTGGATCGGAAAAGAGGTGAGTCCTATTCCCACATATGATGGTTCTGCTAATGTTTACAGTTTTATAAGGGCATATACTGTAGCTATACCAGATGAGCATAGACTTCCAGCTTTAGATATAGCATTGCACGATACACCTGCCAGATGGTGGAATGCACATAAGAAATCATTGACCATTGGGGACCAATGCAGAACTAAGATGCATATCTGATTCGCCGAAAAGGTTACTTTACCCTTTGAAAAGTATAATGGACAGACAGCCCTTAGTCAACACATTGAAATCTGTTCAAAGGCATGGGTCGAAAGACCACTTACAGAATGGGTAATACATTGGATGTGGGTATCCCAGAGAAATGGTACCTCGACCTGGAATTGCGCAGTGAACTCACTGATTGGGAGCTACTCGCTACGAACTTCCGGAAGGACTTCAGTTTTGGAGACGAGAACCCATTAATCCATGAAGCATTACAACTGATCAAGAAGCGCATATTCCAGGACGACTATCATCATCAAAACATAAAATTGTAGGAGTTTTTTGGGACAGAGTGCGTTCCCGTGCACCTACAGTCAGACTGGAAGAAACATGAAGAGCACTTGATCGAGTGTTACAACTTAGTTGAAGATACCAATGATACAAATGAAGACGATGAGGATGACCCGTGCAACATAGATATACCAGATTCAGAAGGAGCACGTGAGGTAGAAGGACTTCCGTTGGAAATCCCAGATATGACTGGACTAGTAAAAACACAAAAAGTAAACATTGGCACAGACAAAGAGCCGAAGTTCGCATCAATAGGAGATTATTGGGATGATCAGACTATTGCAGAGATCGCAGATACCTTACATGAGTATCAGGAACTATTTCCAACAAAATTTATAGAAAGGAAAGGAATTTTGGGAGACCTAGGGGTCATGAAAATACCTTTAAAGCCAGGTGCTAATCCTGTCAAGCAGAGGCCATACAGATTGAATCCGTGCTATAAGGAAAAAGTCCGCGCAGAGCTAGATAAGATGCTAGAAGCAGGAATCATTGAACCAGTCGAAGAATTCGAATGGATTAGCCCCATGGTTGTTCAAGACAAGAAAGCAAAAGGAGAGATCAGGATTTGTGTCGATCTCAGAACGTTGAATGATGCTTCCATACACGACCCATTTCCTACTCCATTCACAGATGAAGTGCTTGATAACGTTGGAGGAAATGAGGCATATTCTTTCACTGATGGTTTTTCTATTTATCATTAGATCATGATTGATCCTGCGAATAGGCATAAGACGACATTTGCTATAGAATGGGGGTCATTCCAGTACACTGTCATGCCTTTTGGGCTGAAGAACGCACCTACATATTCTCTAGAGTCATCGTCGTAGCATTTAAAGATTTTATGCACAAGTTTTTAGAAGCATATTTTGATGATTGGACTGTATTTGGTCTATTGAAAAATCATTGCACGAATCTCCGCATGATGCTCGAGAAGTGTCGACAGCATCAAATATCCTTGAATTTGAAAAAGTCTATTTTCTGTGTGCCTTATGGAATTTTACTTGGCCACATTGTCTGTAAGCAAGGATTGATGGTAGACCCTGCGAAGATTGCAGTTATTGCAAACTTACCAACACCAAATTTAGTCAAAATGTTGCGATCTACATTAGGCCATACTGGATATTACAGGAAATTTATAAAGGGTTATGCATAGATAACCGCAACAATGGAAAAGCTGCTAAAGAAAGACACACTGTTCATTTGGAACACAGAATGCGAACAAGGTTTTGACACATTAAAAGAAAATATGGTCACTACACCGATTCTAGTCTTTCCAGACTAGACAAAGCCATTCCATGTCCATGTTGACGCATCATGTATTTCCCTTGGAATCGTGTTAGCTCAGCGAGGAGAGGGAGGCATTGACCACCCTATCGCATTTTCTAGTAGAAAGCTCTCGACAACAGAAAAGAACTATACTACTACTGAGAGGGAAGGCCTTGCGATGGTATATGCCCTACAGAAATTTAGACACTACTTACTGGGATCGCACTTCCTTATGTTTACTGACCATTCCGCGTTGAAATATTTGGTCAACAAACCAGTGTTAGGGGGACGCATATGCCGATGGATAATGCTATTCCAGGAATATGACTTTGAAATTATTGTCAAGCCAGGTAGACTGAACTTGGGACCTGATCATCTGTCAAGGATCGAGTCAGGAGAGGAGCCGAAGAATATTGAAGACAATCTGCCTGATGCGCAGTTATTTAGTATACAGGTTGCTAATGATTATTACAAGGATATCATTGACTTCTTAACCACAGGGCTGGCACCCCAGGAATGCTCGGTCCAGCAGAAAAAATAGTTAGTGGTGCACGGCGTGGACTTCACTATAATTACAGGTTAGTTATACAAACTTGGGCTGGATGAAGTCCTGTGCAGGTGCGTACTCGATCATGAGAAGCCATTTATTCTAGCCGACGCACACTCAGGAATCGCGGGAGTTCACTATGCTGGAAGGGCTACTGCGCAGAAGATATTGCGCGTAGGGAGATGGTGGCCTACGATCCATAAAGATGCCAAAGAAAATTGTAGGAACTGTGATGTCTGTCAGAGGATGGGAAAACCATCACGTCGAGATGAGATGCCATTAAATCCACAGTTAACACTGCATCCATTTGAAAAATGGGCAATAGACTTTGTGAGTGCTATAAACCCACTAGGAAAAAGAACGGGTGCAAGGTATATTATTACTACTACGGATTACATCACCAGATGGGTGGAAGAAAAACCAGTTAAGGACTGCAGTGCTAGTACTGCTGCATAGTTTATTTTTGAAGAAATACTTACCAGATTTGGTATACTGTGAAGCTCTAGAAGAAAGATTACTACACTTACTGCGAAGCTCTAGTTTCAGAATCGCTGCATTTACGAAAGATTACTACACTTACTGCGAAGCTCTAGTTTGAGAATCGCTGCATTTATGGGGATGGCAGACTGCGAAGCTCTAGAAGAAAGATTACTACACTTACTGGGCTTGGAGAAATATCACTTCATCCCAGGCTTCCACCAGCAAGCGTAGAAAGACCACGAGAAAGCATGGCATGATCGCCATATAAAGAACAAATGTTTTCAGGTAGGTGATCTAGTCCTCCTGTATGATAGCAAATTCATGAAATTCCCTGGTAAATTTGAGATGCATTGGCTTGGCCCATATACTGTGATACATGTTACTAACACTGTTGCAGTCCAGTTAGCCAATTTAGCTGGTGATACCTTGCCAACTTTGATAAATGGAAGCAGGCTAAAGCTATACCATGATAGCACTGCTTCGCAGAACCCTGAATAATGAACCAAGGAAGGAAGTTCTAAGTGTCAAGTACAGTTGAAAGTGGACACTAGAAATGTAAAGGACTTGTACATGTATGATAAAAGAAATAAGGTGTGATAAGAAGAATCATCTATGTACCGCACAACACTGTTGAAGCTATGTGAAAAAAAAAAAAGAAGAAAAATAGATACAGTGGAAGCCGCGCAGTTGGAAATTTTTGGCACTGCGAAGTAGCCGCGCAGTTGAACATTTTTGGCACTGCAAAGTATCCACATAGGATTGCAGATGGCTTACCGTGCAATTCAGTGTAGCACCCAGAGAAAAATAGTCGTTGCATGGATTTTCAGAAAAATAGCCGTTAGATGACCGTTGCAGCAACCGCTTCAGCATTTAAAGAAAAGATAGCCATTCTGAGCACGCTGATAACAGAAAGGATCGAAGGATCTGCTCAAAATTCTCCAACGGACACCACATTAAATGCTTATCTAACCATTGAAGGACGCGGGAGAGGGTCTGCTGCGCCTATAAATAACACTGTTGGGAGACTCACGGGCGTTACCAAGCACTTAGAATTTTTTGGGCGATTAACCTCTCTAAGCTAGTAGCCATCTGTAGTCTGTCTGCCTTAGCCACTACCTCATTTGTGAATGTCCAAACCTCCCTTTAGAGAAGAAGAACTGACCCTTGAAGAAGCCCCGAGGATCTTTCAGCAAGGAGGGATTTACCAGTTAATGAAAACCCCAGTAGAACAAGGAGAAGGATCCCGCAGATCACCAAGAATTAATCCCACGATGCAGGAAAAACCAAAGGATAAGGGAAAAGTGGTAACTGCACCTCGATCCAATATCATAAAGTTGGGATCCTCAGCACAAAAGGCACCAACCTTTCAGACAGAACATCTGAAGATGACACCTGAATACATCTCTTCGCGGGCACTGAATGCCCTTGTGTTTAAATTGGTCAAGAATGCGAGATATGACATCCCACTGTCACCTATGTCAAAGCATGTAAATGTTGGTAAGAATCTATTGGGAAAGATAGCAGATTGTAAATGGGAGGATTATGACCTCTTGGGAATGAAGAAAGACGAGCCAGATGTTCCCAAATACTCGGATTTTCAACCAGACCAGTATATGTCCTAGAAAAAGGACGCCAAGGGAACACTGAACTTGGTAGTTGACAGTTGGTTGGCACCTATCGTTCAGTCAGGGCTACTGAAATTGCTAAGATTACCACATTTTGACTGTTCTCCAGAACTGAATGTCGTGGTTCGCACACTCATTGCACGAATCCATCAAGGTTATCTGTGGCTGGAAAGAATCGTGGATATTAATATCGATTTGATCCACCGCATTACCGGGCTAAGCAAGCGTGGTAAGGATCCAAAGCATTTCTTCCAGGGGAAGAGAAAAGAAAAAGAGGCTATTGAGAAGATGAAGAAGACCCACTCAGTAGTAAAGGGCAAAAGAGGATTCCCGACAGAAGAAATAGAGGACCGAGCAACAAGATTTGTAATGCAGTTGCTCGCAGGCAAGATGCTCAAAACAGCTAGACCTTTGGAGGTGCCTGTGGGTGCAATACTCCTTGGCACCGCAGCGGCCGAAGGCCAGAGCTTCAATTGGTGTCAGTTTCTGCTGAATGAGTTCCTAGAAGAACTCAACGACACCCAGGTGAATGGCAGCCAGTTCCATTTCACGTGGCTCATCGTCCTGATTGCTTTGTGTAGATGGAAGGAGCTGCGAGATTATGTAGGCGTCGTTATGGATAGCAAGGATCCTAGAGGGTTTAAGTTCGTCAACCTCTGGGCGAACACAAATGCAGAGCGCCAGCATGCAACAGCAGAAGTATTTTACCAATACTATATTCAGCTGCGTGATGCAATCATGAAGACACCCCGCATCACAAAGCAGGTCACGGCGAAGTATGTCCGCATCATCGACTTTGAGGCGGATATGAAATGTATATTCATATCGCCGAAGGCACAAACGAGGAAATCAGAGTGGTTCCTAGGAAAGTACAACATGTACGAGTAGGATATTGAGGACCTCATGAAAGATTGGCTAGCAGAGTTCCGCGTAGAGGTCATGGACGTGGAGACAGATTTAGCAGAAGATGAGCCAATCCCGCTCTCATGCCCAATCATTGAATAAACAGGGAAGAGAAAGGAAGCTGAGACTTCGGAGAAGCCAAAGTCGAGGAAAAAGGTGAAGGCTACAAAGCTTCAATCGCAGGCAGTCCTCAATGATGATGACTACGAGATGATAGCCGAAACAATCTCAGAGCAGATGGAGGAGCTTATGGTGACTAAAGAAAAGAAGGACAAGGTCATCCACAATGACCTGCACCAGACAAGGCTCGCAATGCAAGGCCTAATAAAGAAAATGGATGATGTCCAGAAAAGTCTTATTGTGCCGAAGGAAGCAATGGATGAAAGGAGGTTGGTAGGAACCTCGCAGCAAGGAAGCCAGCAGCTAGCAATAACACTGCCGTCAAAGACTAGGATTTTCCATGTGGACCCATTGGCTATTGCGTTGACAGTAGCAGAGCAAGTGGCCTTGGACACAATGGGATTTGAGAGAGTAGAGCTCGACTTAGCCAAAATCCCGTTACCAGGATTGCACTTCATCCACGTGCAGATTGTGGAGGAGATGCATGAACGGACGGTTGAAGCAATGAAGTTACAGGAAGAACTCATCGCAACAAACAAACAAATTCAGCAGAAGGCAGAAGTACAGCTACGCAATGAGCAGGACCACCGACAGAATTTGGAGACCACCATATCCAATGTGGTGAAGGATATTAAAGACATAGACATCCAAGATGATCCTATCCTACAGACACAGTTCTGAGGATCGGAGATAAGGTGAGATCCTTACAGTCGGAGATGCAGGACAAAGAAATTTACTATGAGGCCGATATTGCTACATTGAAGGAGAATCTAAATAAGTAGGTGCCATTAAACGAACAACAGGTCAGAGAGCAAGCAGTGAGTGCCGCCTCAAAAAGCATCACAAGTGAGATGGCTAAGTGCCAATCTCTCCTGGATAAGGTTTCGTAGGAAATCACGACCGTTGAAGAGGATCAAGGATTGCTGCAGGTCAAGACCACGGTACAAGAAAAATAGACCGCGCTGGACAAGTTGAACGCAGAGGTGAAAGCTCTGCCACCTAGAGAAAGGCTACCGAGATACAAGGAGATATCCAGTTTAAAGAAAGAAGTACAGGATTTATAACAAAAAGAGACTGAGATGGATAATCAGTTATAGCAATTCCTGGAGAATGCCATGGAGGTGTCGCAGCAGATTGAAGATAAGTTAATAGAACTGCTCGATAACCAAGAGTAGGTATAAGATCAAATTGGACAAGAAATAACTCCAACACTGCTTGAGGCAATTAAACAGGTTGAGGAAGATACAAGAGAAGCAGTGGTGCAGTTGTCCGGTACATATGATGAGTTTGTGGCCAATTTCATCCCACCAGTCGCAGCGCAGAGTGAGATAGATGAAATAATCAGTGGCTCGGGGACGAGCCACATGTAAGTGTTGGGGGCATGTTGGGCCCAGGTTAAGTTAAAGTTTTAGGAAGCACCTTTTTGAGGCAAGCAGGGAAAGCTGAGTTGAGCACAGCTCAGAAACACAATTTTGGCTAAGTATTGAGGATGCTGTGAAGTTGCGTGCAGCATCCAACTTTTGACCAGACTGCGGAGTTGCGTGCAGCGTCGAAGGTTTTGGCCGTGATGTGAAGACCAGTACTGCGCAGAAGTAATGCTGCGGAGTTAGGAGGCCACGTGGAGCCAGCAAAGCGGTGTGCTGGACAAGCATCGAGTGTAGTTACTGACTAGACCGGTAGCAGCCATTTTTGGAAAGATACTTCAGGATTGTTGAGCGGTGGATGTAGGCAAAACAAGAAGGCAGCCACGCGTGGGTTGTTAAGGAAAGCGATGTTTGGAACGCGCAAAAGGTAAAACCGTTAGAAAGAAACGGTTTGGCAGAAGCAGCCTGTAGGAACACATGCGATAGGTAGGCTGATAGCGACAGAATGCGGACATGGAGATCTGCCATGATCAAGCAGACGCTACCAAGAGCCAGCAAGCCGAGTTGGAAAATCGGTGCAGTTTTGGAAACCCTTAGGGTTTTGGGTTTTTAGGTCTTCGACATTGTACAGACATGACCTTCAGTCATGATCTATTTAAGAAGACATTTTGTATGGGATGGGGGTTCTCAGGGTTGTTATCCTTTTGGGATTGTTATTCTTTTGTAGTTGCTGAGAACTTAAGGAGATAATCTTTTTATATTGTAAAATCTCTCTGAGCTAAGGATGTTGTTGTAAAGGCTCTGCAGCTGTGTGCACAGAGACCTAGCCGAGAGAAAGAAGAGTCTATAGCTGAGTGCACATACTAAGAATGGTTTCCCCATCCCTTTTGAAATAAATATATTACCAACCGTTCTTGTGGACATAGCTTTCCATCCGAGGAAGTGAACCACGTTAAATCCTGTGTTATGTGATAATGTTTATGAATGAATGACTGTCTATATTTTCTGTAGAATGAATACTTGAATGTTTCCTTGCATGCTGTAATATGAGAACTTTGATATGCATTTACCAATAGGAGAAGTTTGGGAATGATATGCTAGGTTATGCGGAAGCAGATGAATGGTGAACATTTTAAGTCTATGTTAAGGTCGTGAATCAGTCAATTAAGTATAATTACTTCCTTGAAACACCGTGAAGGAACGCAACACAGTTAATCATGCTTATCATTTCAGTTCATGTTGCAATAATCCAAGTTCTTGATGAATGCTAGAAAGATAGCCAGTAAGTGCTTGAATGAATGGATGAGTGATATTCATTTCAGTGCCTTAACGTTTCCAAGATTTTCCAAGTAGGGGATAATTGTGGGTAGTTCGCAGTTCCAGTAGAAGATCCGCAGTAGTAAGAAACCCTTGGTGCGGCCCGCAATGTTGCCTCCACCGCGTAGTACTGCTCGCACCATAGATTTTGCTGTGCACTGCATCACTTTGCCCCACAGTGCACTCCTTCTGTCCTGCGCTGCGCAGCTTGTCCAGATAAACAACTCATCATTTACTGTGGAAACCTGATTCCGTAGTACCCCATAAAGATACACCTCGGGTGAGACCTCAACCTGCTCGCAGGTTGTTGCCGAAAGGGACGGTGCGAAGGGGTTTTGTTGGTCAAAGAACCTGGGTCTATTTGAAAACCTCTGGGTCAGTTTAAGCCAACAATATCATTAGTTTCTTCACTAGAATCAAGCCACTGTAATTATATTTTTTAATTGCCATTTAACACCTTGTAGAACTCCCTTTGTATACAAATGAAAAAAATTGATATTTGATAAGAATTACATGCTTTTTTATTATGCTTTTAAATATCATCTTTTGATGTACTTTAGTAATGAATTTGAGCTATGTTAATTTGATATATGTGGTTGCAGTGCAGATAGGAATCAATACTAGTCGAAATATGTTGTTGATATTTGAAATGGAAGGAGTGTTCTTCTCGTCATACACTACAGATGAACTAAATTGTCAGATTCAAAGAAAACCAGATTGGGAATTTGGTGATAGGTCCTATTTTTTTAGGCCTTTTCAGTCAAAATTATTAAAATACTGCTTACAAAATTATGATGTTGAAATATGGACATTAAATGTCACTGAAAAGTACATCCGACATGTACTTGAAAAATTAGATATCGATATAAGGGACTTTGAATTCAAATGGGATAGGTCCCACTGTCATTTGCAAAAAAAATTCAAAGCAGGGAGTACAATACAATATTATGAAAAAAGGTTGAGCGATGTGTGGTACCGGTATGGAGATAAATATGGCAAATCAAATGTATTACTAATAGATGCATCAAATCCTACTTCTCAAGTTGTCGTATATTGATCAAACCATATCTTGATAAAGGCCTATACAGGACAAGAGCAAGATACTTGGCTTATGCAAGTTTTATTCCCGTTTCTTAAGACACTTCATCGTATCAAAGATAAATGTGAGTACATTAGAATGTTCAATAGAACATCAACTTCATTATAGTAGATGAAGTTTTTTTTCTTCAGAAATTTGATCACAAGAACATTCCAATTTTTCAGTACAACTTGGACATACTTTTTGGTGAATCAATTTGTATGAATTTATATTTTTTTGAAATATATGAGAATTGATAGTTATATTAATATACAGATTTATTATTGTTGAAAATCACTTTTGCATTGACTGTGTTGCAATGCATAATTTTTTTTCCATTGTATATTTAAAAAAATTGTTTTGCTAAGTGAATTGTGTAATTAAAATAATATCATTTAATCCATACACAAAGTTATTTGTTGAAGTCTTATATGCATTAATAATTTTTGAATCATTTGAACTTTTGGAACTATTTAAAATATTTGATTTCTCAATACAAAATTTTTCATAAATTTGCTAACTTAAATCTATCATTGTAATCGCAATCATATCATATTTGAAACTAATAAGGCACACTCAATTAAAGACTTTTAATTTCCTATAATATGCATTAATATGAATTTATAGATGTGTGATGCATTTTAAATAAATTGAAATCATCCATTATATGCCAACAATGCACAAAGTTATTTTATTGACTTTTAATTAATTATATGCATGAATATGAGTGTATAAATATGATAAATAATTTTTGAAATAACACAATAACATCTAAACTAGTATGATGCATTTTTTTCTAAAAAAATCATAGAATTGTTTGATAATGAGTGTTAAGTTGATTATTCATGCTAAATTTGGGAGATGCGTCATAGATGAAGGACTTCAAACTCTTTGGTTGCATCGAATATATTTGATAGAGGACCTATTGCAAGATAGCTTCAAATTAATATGTTTCCACTTTCATTGGATTATTTCTATATAACATATCTCAATGTCTAACCATTTTTAACATTTAACAAATTAAGGATATTCATACATGTATCATTTTTAATGGCATAAACATCTACTTCTAATTGAGACAATATTTTCCTTTGAATGCTTGAATACTAAAGTTTTACAAGAAGATTGAAACAAATTTTGATTGAGGAATTACTTCCCTGGATTAATCATGATACATGGGATGAAATAACTAGTTCCTCGAAGGAAATTGTTTCCCATCATAATGGATTGGCTTGAATTTTTATTTAAGCACTCTTAGTTGATGAACTTGGCTTTGAGTGGAGATAGATTAATGGTACCAAACATTATTTTAAAATAACCAAATTAACAATGCCTAGCATTAATATACATGATATATTTAAGAGATAGGTTCATATCTTTCTTTCTTAGACCACCTCAACCATCACCGAAAACTAGTCTATAATTTGCACGATCACTTCCTCCCAAATGATTCCTATTAAAGGCACTAATAGGTAGAAAATTTAGCACATAAACATATTATTAAGCTTCTAGTAGACTATTTTCAACTCGGAAAATACAAATGAGGCACCCTCCCTCCACTTATGAGATCCTCACAATAGTGTAGTTTGATCATCAACACCACACCCCAGCGAGGTTTTGGGAACGGGGGAGCTTGGAGTCGTTAGGTATCAAATTCAAACATTGAGACTTTGGTCTATTATCTATAATATCTATAATATCTTGGTTGGTTATCAAAAACTATTACTAAAGTCCTTGTCATCTATAATATCTTGGTTGGTTATCAAACACTATTATGAATTAAAGACTTCAGCTCCGATTGATAATGTTCTTATAATTATAGTTGCTTTTGTTAGAAAAACAGGATCGTAGAGCAATAACAATAAATAGAAATGCAAATATAATCACACATACACATTACAAGAGAGACACAGATATATCGTGGTTCACCCAACATAGGCTACATCCACACTGAATTTGCTAATCCTTATTATTATTACCGTCCAGCAAGGTGAAGGGATACAACCTGCAGCACAACCGCTGCACTTCCTCTTCTCTGTTTCACAGTCTCTCTCCTGATCTCAAAGATCTTTACAATGCATAAAACCTAATACATCATCATCCCTAGCCGTATTACAATGTCTTTATTTTATAAGGGAAATACAATGGGAAAATACCACGGGATACCCAAAACCATGGGCCCGCAAAACAGCTGGCGAAAACAGCCCCAAAAATTTTCTTCGAGGGTGTTGCCCCCAAACCCCCATTTCTCGAGGGCGCTACCCCTCGACCCCCCAGCTAGGGGGGATGGTCCCCCCTGGAACCTCGTGGGGGGGCGATGCCCCCCCACACCCCCCCCGCTGGGGTGACTGTACAATCCATTTACATATCATATAAAACTGGGGTACAAACACGGCTGATACAATATCATCTATGAGACTAGAAGATCTGGCTCCACAACCAACAATCTCCCACTTGGAGACTGGTCACAGTAACTCCACCGCTGCTGCACTTGCTGGACTTGGACTTGGAAAATTTCTCCTCTTCACCTTCATGCTAGAAGGCCAACTGAAACTGAGCATGAACTCAGTTTCTCTCTAGTCACTACCTTTGTGAACATGTCTGCAGGATTCTGGCTAGTATGTATCTTTTCCAGCTTCAATAGTTCATCTTCCAGAACAGAGCGTATGAAATGGCACTTGAGCTGTATCTGTTTAGTCCTGGAATGGAATGCTGAGTTCTTTGCAAGATGAATGGCACTCTGGCTGTCACTATATAATCTGCTATCCTTCTGCTTCTTACCCACTTCCTCCATAAACCTCTGCAACCAAATCATCTCTTTACTAGCCTCTGTAATGGCAACATACTCTGCTTCTATTGTTGAAAGTGCAACAACCTACTGTAGTTTCAAAATACAGCTTACTGCTGTTCCACCTACAGTAAACACATACCCTACGTGCTCCTCCTACTATCCTTGTCACCTGCCATATCTGCATCAACATATCCCTGTAGAAAAGTGTTTGAACCTCCAAAACATAATGCCTCAGTGGTAGTACCTCTCAAATACCTAAGAATCCACTGTACTTCCTTCCAATGTTCTTTACCTGGATTGTTCATATATCTGCTCACAACTTCCATTGCATGTGCAATATCTGGTCTTGTGCACACCATGGCATACATCAAGCTGCCAACTGCTGATTGATAGGGAATCTTGGACATGTAATCTATCTCTTCTTGTGTCTTGGGACACATTTCCTTGCTTATACTGAAATGGCTAGCCAAAGGTGTACTTACAGGTTTTGCATTCTACATTCTGAATCTCTCCAACACCTTTTGTATGTACTCACTTTGAGACAATGTCAATTTGCGATTTTTCCTGTCTCTCATTATTCTCATACCAAGGATTTGCTTTGCAGCACCCAAATCTTTCATCGCAAATGAATTAGCTAGCTTCCTTTTGAGTACATTTATATCCTGCATGTCAGACCCTGCAACAAACATGTCATCCACATACAATAACAAGATAATATATCTTCCATTGTCTAGCTTCTTGAAATAAACATAGTGGTCAGAATGACATCTACTATAACCTTGTTATGTCATAAACCTGTCAAACTTTAGATACCATTTCCTTGGAGCTTGCTTCAAGCCATACAAGCTCTTTTTCAACCTGCATACCAAATCCTCCTTACCTTTGACCTCATACCCTTGTGGCTGCTACAGATATATTTCTTCCTCCAAATCCCCATGGAGGAAGGCTGTTTTTACATCTAACTATTCAAGATGCAAATCTTCTACCACCACTAGACTTAAGATAGTCCTAATTGAAGTCATCTTAACAACAAGAGAAAATATTTCATCAAAATCTATACCTTTCTTCTGTGCAAACCCCTTAACAACAAGTCTGGCCTTGTACCGCTTCTTACCTCCTTCTTCTTCCTTCAACCTGTAAATCCATTTGTTTTGCAATGCTCTTTTACCAGCAGGAAACTGAACCAAATCCCAAGTCTGGTTTCCTACCAATGAGCCCATCTCCTCATTCATGCCTTGCTCCCACTTCTTTCTAGTTTCCACTTGCATTGCTTCTTCATAACATTTTGGTTCACCAGAATCAGTCATCAATAAATAATACATTGAAGGAGAGTATCGTTCAGGGAGTCTACTTAACCTGGTAGATCTTCTTATAGTTGCAGGAGTTTCAGGTACTTGCTGCTGCTCTTGATTTTCTGGCACCTTCGGAACTTCATTTTCTTTAATTTCATCAAGCACTATGTACTTTGTGTTTTCCTTTTCCTGTTTCTTTCCCTGCAACTGATCTTTATACATGACCTTTTCATTGAATATCACATCTATACTCCTGATGATTTTGTTATTTTCATAATCCCATAAACAATAACCAAATTCATCAACCCCATATCCAATAAAGGTACATTTCTTGGATTTAGCTTCAAGCTTTGTTCTATTTTCTTTATCAATATGGACAAATGCTTCACAACCAAACGTTCTCAGAATGAGTAGTTTACCTTTTTATTTTTCCATGCTTCCTCTGGAATACCACCATCCAAAGCACTTGAAGGTCCTCTGTTTATTAAATAAACAACAGTATTTATAGCATCCACCCAAAACTGTAAGGGCATCCTTGCATGCAGTCTCATACACCTTGCATGCTCCATGATAGTTCTATTCATCCTTTCTGACACACCATTTTCCTGTGGTGTTCCTGGGACTGTCTTCTTTCTACGAATCCCATGGTATGAATAGTAACTATCAAACTCCTTGCCGCAGTACTCACCTCCATTGTCAGATCTGAGAGACTTCAATCTTTTTCCTGTCTTATTCTCAACCAAAGCTTTCCACTTCTTAAAAGTAGCAAACACATCAGATTTCTGTATAATACAATAAACCCAAGTTTTTCTAGTTGCATCATCAATAAATGTAACATAATAATGAGAGCCACCAAGAGATTGTACCTGAGCCGGTCCCCATACATCTGTATGCACAAGTTCTAATTTTTCATTATTCTTCTGTTTCCCAACCCTGAGAAGTCTGACTCTCTTCTGTTTTCCATAAACACAGTTTTCACAGAATTCCAAACTTACCTGCTTCAAATCTGGCAGCAACTTTCTTGAGTGGAGAATCTACATCCCCTTCTCACTCATGTGGCCAAGCCTATGATGCCACAATGCTGTATCTGTTCCTCTGGAAGCTAAAGAGATAGAATGGTCAGTATTATGAGGACATAAATACAACGTACCTACTCTGTCTCCTTTTGCTATCACCATTGATCCTTTAGTGATCTTCCACCACTTTCTCCGAACGTAGATAGACAGCTGCCATCTCCCAATTTCCCTGTTGAGATCAGATTTCTTTTCATAGCAGGAATATGCCTAACTTCTTTCAACAAACAATCAGTTCCATTCTTAACTTTTATCCATACCTTACCCATTCCAACAATTTTACATGGCTCATCATCACCCAATAAAACATGTCCAAAGTCGCCAGGAACATACTCATGAAAGTATTTCCTATGGGGTGTAGCATGACACGAAGCTCCTGAATCTACTACCCAATAATCACTAGTATTATCTAATGCAAGAATCAAAGCATCTTGTAACACATCACCTGCTACATTTGCTTCTTGGGTAGTTTCCTTCTGTGCATCTCCTTTCTTCTTTAGAGATTTGCAGTCTTTCTTTAGATGTCCTTTCTTTCCACAGTTCCAACACTCTATCTTTCCCAGTCTGGACTTGGATCTGCCCGTTTTAGAATTTCCACGATTACCTTTGCTCTTTCCTCTCTCCTTTTGTCTTCCCCTACTCTCCATGGTCAATGCATTACCTGATGTCTCACCTGTGCTTTTTCTTCGCATTTCCTCACTAAAAATAACACCAATGACATCATCAAATTTCAAGGTGTTTGAACCAGAGACAGAGTTACTTACAGCCATGACCAAGCTATTCCAGCTTTCTGGCAATGAACACAAGATTAGAAGAGCCCTAACCTCATCATCAAAGTTCACACTTACAGAACATAGCTTATTTGTAACTGTATTAAACTCATTTAAATGATCAGTAACAGAATCACCTTCATACATCTTCATATTAAATAAATGCTTCATTAGAAATACCTTGTTGGAGGCCGAGGTTTTTTCATACAGCTTACCCAATGCGCTCATCAAACCCTCTGTTGTCGTTTCTTTTGAGATATCGAAAGCCACCAACGAAGCCAGGCTCAACCGTATTGTTCCCAAAGCCTTTCTGTCAAGAACCTCCCATTCTTCGTCCTTCATAGCCGTCGGCTGCTTTGCTTTTCCTCCCAATGGTAGGAATAGATCCTTCTGGTACAGATCGTCCTCCATTTTCATCTTCCATAACCCGAAGTTTTGGCCGTTAAACTTCTCGACCTTAAACTTTCCTTCTTCTGCCATTGCTCCCACTCGAACCAGAAACCCTAGCTTCCTGCGGGTTTAACTGCCAAATAGACCTTTGGCTCTGATACCAATTGTTAGAAAAAAGGGATCGCAGAGCAATAACAATAAATAGAAATGCAAACATAATCACACATACACATTACAAGAGAGACACAGATATATCGTGGTTCACCCAACTTGGGCTACGTACACACTGAATTTTCCAGTCCTTATTATTATTACCATCCAGCAAGATGAAGGGATACAACCTGCAGCACAACTGCTGCGCTTCTTATTTTCTATTTCACAGTCTCTCTCCTCATCTCAAAGATCTTTACAATGCATAAAACCTAATACATCATCATCCCTAGCCGTATTACAATGTCTTTATTTTATAAGGGAAATACAATAGGAAAATACCACGGGATACCCAAAACCATGGGCCCGCAAAACAGTTGACGAAAACAACCCCAAAAATTTTCTTCGAGGGCGTTGCCCCCGAACCCCCATTTCTCGAGGGCGCTACCCCCGGACCCCCCAGCCAGGGGGGATGGTCCCCCCTGAAACCCCGTGGGGGGGCGATGCCCCCCCCACTAGGGTGACTATACAGTTCACCTACATATCATATAAAACTGGGGTACAAACACGGCTGATACAATATCATCTATGAGACTAGAAGATTTGGCTCCACAACCAACAGCTTTCACGCTCCTATTGTGTATTGATACTTAGTTGTACTTAGCAGTCCCATGTTTGACATGTTCATGGTCACTAGTTGGTTTCAAGACTTTCCAAAAATTATTTTTATGTTATCTTATCTTAACTTAATATGGTGATTTATAACTAACTCAATGTTGATGAAGTCCTTGACATGTTAAATTACCTTCCATTTGTGCCATCTTATTTTCCTATAATATAGCATAATTTGATAGTATAAATATTTCTACTAATTGGGTAACCTCGAATATAGATAAAGAACGTCTTGCAGTATTATATTATGCAATTATGTCTGCAACCTCATTGGATTATTCCCATATAATATATCTCAATGTCAAATATTTTAACATTTATAAAATTATTGATATTCATAGATTCATCATGATTTATGGCCTACCCATCTAGTTCTAATTGAGATGCAATATTTAATTTTTGAATGCTTCAATACTAAAGTTTTACTTGAACTAAATAAAAAATATTAATTGAGGAAATAGTTCATTGTTTAAATTCTTCCAAATTTAATGGAATAATTCTTTGAGTTGATTTTTCTAGATTTAATAGAATGTTGATTTAAAGATTTACAAAAAAACTCAATGTGGATGAAGTCCTTGTTATAGAATACTTCCAAATTTAATGAAATATGTGTTAAAGCAAGATTCCTCATGCCACATGGCATCCTATTCTCACCCATTCGAATACAAGGTGGAGTCTAATGTTCTTGGGGGATTTGGAAGGTCATTATTCTTGGAACAACTCAATGAAGGTCTAATTGGAGTGGAAGAGTAACTCCCATGGAAGAGGAAGAGACATTTTAGAGATATTAAGACACTTGGGCTAGATTCCCTAGCTTCTATGACAACAATGATGAAGATGCTATGAAAATTATGACAAGAATCAGACCTGATTGCTGAAATATGACCAATATGACATGTTAGGGATAAAAATAGCCTCTAAGAGGGTGCAAAAGGGATTTAGGGCAGCCAAAGAGCCTCCCCATTCGAATTGGTGGAAGATGGAGACTAGAAATTGTTGGACAAGTGGCACACATTGTAATCTCTTACCAATTCAAGTTGGAATGAATCTTTTGAAAGGAATTAGAACCATGGAAGGCTTGGGATGTTTATAAAATACATGAAAAAAGAAGGATATGGGATTTTTATCATTTCTCATTTTGCAAATTGGAGAGCATAGCTTGTCCATGCTAGTGGAGTGTTTACTCTACTTTCCTTAGTACAAATTTTGAGTGTGAAATATTCCTATCCTAATTGGAAATTGGAGAGGCCATTCAGACCTTTCATTTGGAGCTACAATGGAGTCATTTTTTTTTAGGTTGAAGCTACAGGGGTGCTCGTGATCTTCTCTTCTTCAACTTGCTTCCACACCTTTCTCACATTTCTCTTCATATTTTGGCTCTTGAGGAATGGCGCACTTGGTGAGATGATGATATATTTGGGGAAGATATTGGGGCCCCATTTACTTGTAATATGATTTATTTAATCTTTATTTTATGCTCAGAAGAAACTCATGTCGAAAATCCAAGTGAAACTATGTAAAAATGCCAAACTATGTATGAATGGTGCCATTTTCCCCTATGTCTTGTTGTGAGAGTTTGAAGTTGCTTAGTTTAGATTTATTTCAGTAAAAATATGTTATTTGATTGATGTATGGAGAGACATTAATGTATTGAATAAGTCTCATGAACATTATGCAAGTCATTGGAACAATTATCTCAAATTTCATAGCAAGTTGTGGAGTTTTTCTAGCATTCCCCCCTATGTGAAAATATGTTTACAAATATATGATTTATGGGAGTTCTCTAACTATTCCATGTCTCTGTTCTGAAATTTGTGAGGGTAGTACTGCATTTGGGAAGCCATTTGTGTCTCCTACCCTTGGGGGTTTGAACCTCAAATTTCCTAGTGAATTTCCCTATTTTCTCCTGAACTTAAATGAATGTTGTATAAGTCTTTTGAGAGTGTCCAATAATCCATAATATTTATTTATGTATTAACACCCTTCAAACACCTTCAAAACCAATTCGGGTGCATTTGGAAGCATTTGTGTCACTACTAGCCTAAGGGTCGAATTGGCCAAAAATTGCAATTTTTCCCAATTTTTCCAAATTTATTAAAAGGGACACTACAAGTGGTATCATAGCATTGTCCATGCACCTTATTTGGGTGACCATATATTAGGACAAGAAGTAAGGTCCCACCCTTAGAAACTCACATTGAAATACTTTTGGTGAAGAGGAAGAATAAGGAGAAGAGGTACCCTCTGTTGAAACTATGGCTAAGGATGCAAAAGGAACTTTAGATATGAAGGAGAAAGAAGAGTTTAGGAAATTAATGAAACCATTTTTTGAATACATGAAAAGGAATATAATGCAAGGGTTTGAATTGATGGCTAGTCAAATTTGTAGCAAATTGGCAATAGGAGGCAGCACTAATTCCCCTAGTGAGGAAAATAAGGCATTTGGTGGAAGCATTTTCTCAAGGATAGGGCCTCATAATCGAGCCAATGAATTTTAGAGCTCAATAAGAGCTAACAAACCTAGGTTTCTTGAGACCAAATAAGAACCTAACACCCAATATGGCATGAATGAAGTTCTAGCAGAATGGAAACAGTTGAGTGAAGATTGTAGAAGGACATTACCATTTGATCAATTCTTTATTGTTTCAAACAAGCTCAAAATGAGAGGAGGTAATAGAACTCCTTTCCAAAATAAAGAGTTGAATTATTCCATACGTAAAATTCTCCTTCCTACCTTGATGGCTCATCTCAAAGTTCTGTAAATACTTAGATACAAAAGTTAGATGTGTATTTTCAGCTGAATCGAATGGTTGAAGAGGATGCTCTAAAAATGGCTATTTTTCACCTTGAATGAGAGGCTAATGATTGGTGGTTTCATGGGATTAAAACCTTGGGAAGTGATCAAGTCATTACTATGAAGAATTTGTTAACAGGTTATTGGAAATATTCGATCAAAAGGATGCTGAAATGCCTTTCAAGGAACAAGCACAGTTGAAGCAAATTGGAACCCTTGATGAGTACATGTTGGAATTTCAAAAACTATCAGTTAAGGTGGCTGATATATCTATGGTCAGATTAGTATTTCTCTTTACTGAAGGTTTGGATGAACCTTTGAAAGGTTTAGTTAAATCCCACAAACCTACTTCATTGAAAGATGCCATGAACTTGGCAAGAGATCTGCAAAATGTGCTACCCAAGATAAGGTTTCCTCCCAAACCCAGCTTTCCTTCCAAGTTCAAATTTGACAAGAAGCCATGGAAAAAAGATGCATTTGGAAAGGACAAAAAAGAGGTACCAAGCAAGGAAGAAATCAAAATAAAGAGACTATGTTACACATGCTTCCAACCATGGGTACCAAGGCCTAAATGTGCTAAGGGGAAATCACAATGCATTGAAGTGTTTTCTGATGATGATGAGTATGAAGGGGGTATGGAGAAATAAGAACATCTTTCAGCCCAAGAAGAGGGATATGACACAACAAAATAAGATCATCCATCACCTGACAAAGGGACAATGGAAGTACTTTCAGGAGTGCCTCGTTTTCACACCATTCGATGCAAATGAGTGGTACACGGGCAAAGGGTTTTGATCTTGGTAGATGGAGGAGAAACTCATAACTTCATTGATGCTGCCATGGTGGAGAGGACAAAGTTACCTACTGAACCATTTGATGGGTTCACAGTCATCATTCCAGGTCACAATACTATGGAGTGCAAAACATGGATTCCAAAGCTACAACTCACCATAGGTAATTACACATTTTTGGATAGATTTTATGTGGTTGATGTTGTTGATACTAATGTGGTATTGGGAGTGAAATGGTTATATTCTATAGGGGAACATACAATGAACTATGAAATACCTGAAATAAATTCAAAGATTCGGAAGGGAAACAAAGGGTGGTGAGAGGAATGCACACCTATCTGAATCAAGTGGTATCTTCCTACAGTATGAGGTCCATATTGAGGCATGGGGATATTGAATGGAATGGTGAATGTTTCATAACACCCCAATCGAAACATAAAGATTGTAGAACATTCAAGGGAGATAAAGAAACTACTACAAAAATATGAAAAGGTTTTTGGAGACCTCCCTCCTGGAAGGCCACCTGACAGAGGAGTTGAGCATACCATTGTTTTGTAGGTGGGTACTTAACTTATCCAAATACCACCATATAGACACCCAAAAATGTTCAAAGATGAAATTGAGAAGGCTATTCAATAGCTCTTGGAATTGGGACTCATTAGACCAAGCTCTAGTCCCTATGCTTCTTCAGTTGTTTTGGTGAAGAAAAAGGATGGAACCTCGAGGATGTGCATTGATTTTAGAGCTCTAATAAAGAAGACAATTAAGAATAGATATCCCATACCTAGAATAGATGAGCTCATGGATGAGATATTTGGAGAAAAATTCTTCTCCAAAATTGATCTTAGATATGGTTACCATCAAATTCAAATGAAGGAGGAGGATGTGCAGAAAACTGCTTTCATATGTCACTATGGCCATTTTGAATTTCTTGTCATGCCTTTTGGGTTGACCATTGTTCCAGCCACCTTCCAATCATGCATGAACAAAATATTTTTCAATCAGCTCCGTAAGTTTGTTTTGGTTTTCTTTGATGATATTTTGATTTACAGTAATACATGGGAGGAACATTTGCACCATTTAGAAGTTGTATTGAAAACCCTACATGAACAATATTTGTTTGGTAATTTGTCCATGTGTGAATTTGGTTTGAAAGAGGTTTTGTATCTTGGGAATATCATTGGGAAAGATGTATTAAAGGTGCAAATGGATAAAATAAAGGCTATTCTTGAATGGCCATCACCCAAAAACATCACATAATTGAGAGGCTTCATTGGAATATTCACTTACTATGGTATGAAAAGGATGAAAATGATTCCAAAGAATGAAAGAGGTAATGAGTAGCTGTCCAGTACTTGCATTACAATATTTTTCTAAACCTTTTGTTTTGGAATGTGATGCATCTGGAGAAGTAATAAGGGCGGTCCTAAAGAATAATCAACACCCCATAGCTTTTGAGAGCAGAAAGTTGCATCCAAATGAGAAGCTCTACTCCATATATGACAAAGACACGTTAGCCATCATGCATTCCTTGGCCAAGTTTAGACAATATCTAGTGGGGAACAATTTTGTGTCCAAAATTGATCATAATAGTTTAAATCATTTTCTCACACAAAAGGATCTCAATGAAAGGCAACAAAAGTGGGTATGTAAGGTCCAATATTTTGATTTTGACATTGAATATGTATAATGGAAGAATAATATTGTAGCAGATGCATTATCTAGGAGGCCTTAAATTTCCCTTATGGACATTTCAAAAGATTGGAAAAATATGCTAATAGTTGAGTATGCCAAAGATAGTTTTGCTTGTGATGTGTTAGATGGGTTCAAACGAGATGATAGATACAAGATTTTGAATGTCCTAATCTACTATAAGGACATAATATACTTGGTTTATGGTTCGAATCTAAAGCACAATATTTTGAAGGAAGCTCATGATTATCCTTTAGTGGGCCATCCTGGTTTCTTCAAAACATATAGGAAACTAAGAAAAATGTTCTCTTGGAAAGGGATGAAGGAATATGTTATAAAGTATGTGATGAATGCAATATATTTCAGAAAGAAAAAAGAAAAAAAAGAAAAAAAAAAAGAAAAAAAAAAAAAAGAAAAAGAGTTGAACACACACATCTTGCTGGTCTATTGCAACAATTTCCCATTCCAGAACAAAAATGGGAAAGTATCTCAATGGATTTCATCACATTTTTTCCCAAAGCTTCGGGTAAGCATTGTATTTATGTTGTGGTGGATGGACTCACCAAATTTGCTCATTTATTTTCTATTACATCATATTTCACTGCTGCACAAGTGGATGATCTATTCTTTAGAGAAATTTCCAGATTGCATGGAATTACCAAGAATATTGTGAGTGATAGAGATAACAGATTTATGAGTGCCTTTTGGCAACAAATTTTCAAGTTGGTGGGAACTAAATTGAATCCAAGAACAAGCTATCATCCTCAAACTGATGGAAAAACAAAAAGAGTGAACCAATGGTTGGAGGGGTACTTGAGGAACTATGTTGGTGATGTTGATGTATTTTTAACTTCAAAAAATATTCCCTTGTATATTGTATGTATTACATTTGTACTTTATTGTATCCCTGATGGAGATGTATTAGTCCTCCAATCAGAAGTGTCCTCATTTGTATTTGCAAGTGTCGCAAGTTATATTGTAAGTGTCATAACTTATATTTGATGGGTTATTAGACTACCTTAGAGGGGTCGGCCCAGTGTGGGTTAAAGGGTTATTAGACCACCCTAGTGGGGTCATCCCAATGACACATGGATGGTTTATTAGGCTTCCTTAGGAAGTCAGCCCATTTAGTGTTAAAGGAAAGTCAAGTCATTGTATAAATAGAGAGTGTGACTATCTCATTCTATTCATTCACTCACTCACTCACTTCGCATTAGTGAGAGGGAGTAGGAGTGTGCACAAGTGGAGGAGGAGAAGCTGCTAGGAGACTATCTCTTGTTTTGGGGTTTGATCTTTGTGATCTTTGTATTGGTGCTCATTCTATCTCTGAGGAAGTTGTGGGGTTTTTCACCTTCTTGGTTTTCCCCGGTGAAATGCTTTGTGTATCTTGTCTCTTGTGTTTGATATGCTATACATGTTGTTCTCTCAGTTAATATCCTAGATCATATTGAATTAGATGATGAAAAACTGACATGGTATCAGATCTAGCCTGAAGGAAGGCATTGTATGGCATTTATGGCACTTGTTGCACTTGCGACAAATTGGAAGCTAGGGCTTGGTATAGTAAAAACCAGTCATCGTAGAAATTTCGTTATAAATCCATTTTGGGGAAGGTTCATGATCTTAAAATTTTATAAGATGAAGCTGAAATGTTCATGTACCTTGTGTCTAAAGATCAACCTCAGATTTGTTTTACTTTCTTATATATGATCTGTACAAGTTAGGGTTTATGCCTCTTCCAGAATGTAGCCCTAAACAGGTGACCTAGGCACAAAGGTCATATCTCGTGATTGGAAGATCCAAATGGAATTCTGTAAAACGTAACAGTTAGGGCACGGACTGTAGTTTCACAAGTCCAGGTTTCAGAGGCCGAAGTTGAAACAGTGACATGTGGTACTCCGTTCAATTTCTCTATACTATTTCATCCCATAAATAGGTCACGTTGCGACACATGGAATATCTCTCTCTCAGAGAATCCATTAAAGCTAAGATTTGTGGGGTTGGAAAGAAGACAGGTCAGTCTACCACAAGCCAAAGTTCCAGACCCTGAGGATTCAAAATTTTAGAGATACATCAAAAACAATATGGCATATATTTCTGTCCAAACAGAATTGGATTCTGAGCACTTTCATTTTTGGCTCATCATTGTTACGGGAAATTAGGGTTTTTGCAAAAGTTGGAATTTTTGGAATCTGAGAGCATGGTTGGATGTTCCTCATCAAAATTGAAATTTCAAGATCAAGAACAAAGTTTTTTGTTTGGTAGAACCCTGGTCTCTATCAAACCCTAGTTTGGGATTTTGACCAGAAAAACCAGAAAACTAGAATTTGATAGAAGCTGCAGATCCGAAACTCGCAGGTCAATTTTGAGGGGTCATTTTTTGGATTTTTCAAAATCTGAGTACACCAGGTTTCTCGCCTCAATCATCTACATCTCCCTATCAAGATAGAAGTTTGAAATTCCAATTTTGGATTTTTAGGGTTTCTCTGTCAAACCCTAGCTAGCTCTAGATCCAGTCTCAGCAAATCAAAGTGGATTGGGTTAATCCTAGAAGAGAATGATTTGGACACCTACATAAGTGAATAAGTTCCATTTCCAGAGGGAGATGAGGCTAAGGCTTTACAAAATAAGACTACAAGCAATCCCGATAGGTATGACTTGAGGAAATACAAGTATGTTTTGAAATTTGTTCATGATTAAGTTTGCCTTCATATTATTTAGGTTAGTACAATCTTGATTCATTTTAGACTTGTCTTATCACCTTAGTAAAAAGTATGAATGCATGTGAATGATAGAAGACATTCATTGATTAGGGCTATGACAATTATGATTTTACTAATGCACTGTGGTGTTGTATGAGGATGATGTTGTCCGCTAACATGAAAGGTACATCAAGAAAGAGAAATCAAGTTCTAGATCAAGAACATGTGACGATGGTGACATGAAGACAAAGGCTCATCCATAGCCATTGCTCACATAGAAGCTCTACTTACGAGGTATGTATATTTGGTTCTACAATGCTTAACTTATGAGATATGCAGGTTACTAGCACAAGGTCTCTAAAATCATTGAAGAGAAGAAAGAAGACATTGTTTGGGTATGTTAGACATAACTAGCAAACATGATAATACAGGTATGTTACAATTCTACCTTGTGTTAGGATATTATATAAGTATACTTCTTGTATGACTGATAATTATTATTGCTTGAGAAATCATGGGTTTATGCATATTATGCTTCTTACTTTGATTGATGATATGACAAAATAGAAGAGTCCTATGGTCAAATAAGAATATGCTTGAGTAAAAGAAGTACTCCCTGAAACCTTGAATACTAACACTTGTGACAAATTACCTGTATATGAAATGACCATAACCGTACATGTTTAAGATTATTTAGAATCATAATGTTTTGATAGTATTGAGATTATACTAATGCATGTATGATTATGTATGAGATCTTGAGGATAAAACAATGATGACACTAGTGCACACTTAAGCATGCATAGTGGTTCAGGACGGATATAAGTTCAAAGACAGATAATCCATGAAGCAAAGATCAAGAAGGAGCACACTCCAGTAGTTCCTGCAAGGATGCAAATATCAAGAGGGAGAAAACTCCAGTAGTTCCTGCAAGGAAGCAAATATCAAGAGGGAGCACACTCCAGTAGTTCATGCAAGGAAGCAAAGATCAAGAGGGAGCACACTCCAATCATTCCTGTAAGGAAGCAAAGATTGAGAGGGAGTCCACCCAACAACCAAACAAAGATACGTATTTGAATTGTTATTTCTTGTATATATGATTACTTAAATGATGTTGTTCAGTCATGTACATACTTATGTTCCTAGATTTAGGATGTATATTATGCATTTTAGAAAAGTTGCATTAATAATACTATATACAAGCAATGGGTAAGTGGCATATGGTACTGTACAACATTCCATTGCTACTTATCTAGAATGAAACCTCTTTGCTGACATGTTTGGAGTTGAGCACACTCTTAACAAGGTTCTGGTAGAGATGGAAGGCATCTAGAAAATTACGAGATATGGATACATGTTGTATTGAAGCATTGGATAAAATAATTGCATGACTATATGACATATGTCCTTATGTGTCAGATTTTGTTCTGAAAACTATTTGACTTGTAGGAAAGACCTTGTACCATCACCTACAAGAGAGACTTGGTTCAAAGAACAAGCGACGAAGACTCAACAAATCCAGAAAACTACCTATTGAAGATATTGAAGAATCTGAAGTTCCCAGGATCCAGGATGCAGTAATGGAAGGATGCCATGATAAAGGAGTACCAGTCGATCATGAAGAATGATGTCTAGGATGTGGTCCTGAGATTAGAAGGGAAGTCTGTTGTGACTTCCAATTGGATCTACAAGATCAAGCATGCTGCAAATGGTAGAATAGAGAAATACAAGGCAAGGTTTGTGGCTCGTGGCTTCTCCCAGAAAGAAGGGATAGATTATGAAGAAAATTTTACACCTGTAGCCAGATACACTTCCATTAGAACAGTACTTGCTCTGGCTGCAGTGATGAAGTGGAAGATACACTAGATGGATATCAAGACATTTTTCTTGAATGGTGTAGTCGAAGAGGAAGTGTATGTGGAGCAACCACTCGGTTTTGAGACACATGACAGGGAGTCATATGTGTGCAAGTTAAAGAAAGCCGTGTATGGCTTGAAACAAGCACCCAAGACATGGTGCGGCAGGATAGACAACTTCCTTACTAGTTTGGGCCTTACCAAGAGTAAAGCGGATTCCAAACTTTACTACAAGGTTGAGGAAGGAAATACAATGATACTTGTATTATATGTGGATGACTTGTTTGTGACAAGTGAGTATAGGTTGATTGCCGACATGAAGAGGAATCTTGCTGCTGAGTTCGAGATGAAGGACTTGGGTATGATGCATTACTTTCTATGTATGGAGGTGTGGAAGAGTGCAGATGGAATCTTCCTTGGACAAGGGAAGTATGCATTAGAGATCCTGAAGTACTTCAGGATGATGGACTTCAAGGCCATGGCCACACCTATGGAATCGAACCTGAAGCTATTGAGTGATGCTTCATCAGAGTCGGTTGATGCCATGATGTATCGTCAGATGATTGGGTCCTTGATGTACCTGACGAACACAAGACCAGATGTTCACTTTGTGGTGAACACATTGAGCCAGTTCCTGACGGATCCTAGACATGTTCACCTGATTACAGTAAAGCATATTCTGAGGTACCTGAAGGGTACGGTTAACTATGGGCTCAAGTATGATGCGAATCAAAATTTTAACCTGGAGGGTTATGTTGATTTAGATTGGGAAGGAAGTGCTGCAATTAGAAAGAGCACTTCGGAGTGCTACTTCAATATGGGATCAGGTGTGATCTCTTGGTTTAGAAGGAAGCAATCCTGCATAGCATTGAGTACAGCCGAAGCAGAGTATGCCGTAGCTTGTTCAACTAGTTGTGAGGAAGTATGGCTAAGGAAGCTATTGTCTTATTTATTTGATCTCTAGTTGGATGCTACTTGTATATATTGTGACAACCAGAGTTGTGTGAATTTGTCAGAGAACCCAGTGTTCCATGACAAGTCGAAGCACATCGAGATCAAGTATCACTATATCAGGGATATGGTGTAGAGAGGAGCAGTGAAGCTCTAGTATGTTGTGACAGATGAGAAGATTGCAGATGTGTTGACCAAACCACTATCCAGAGTGAAGTTCGAGTACTTTATAGGGAGGCTTGGTGTTCTTCATATAGAAAATACTTTGAGGATGAAGTGATGGGACACATTTGCATGAGACATTCCAAGCATGGTGGTAGGAGGATCCTTCCCATGGCTGTGGGTTTAAGTGCATTGTGATGAGCATCAGGATGATGCTCCATATGATATTCTACATGATGATGATTAGGATGATCATATGTGATGATATGCATCATGACGATGCTATGATGATGATTAGGATGATCATATGTGATGATATGCATCAAGATGATGCTATGATGATGATCAGGATGATCATGTGATGATGATATGCATCAGGATGATGCTATGATGATGATCATGATGATCATGTGATGATATGCATCAGGATGATGCTCTGATGATGATCAGGACGATCATGTGATGTGATGATGTGCATCAGGATGATGTACTTTATGATGATGATTAGTACAATCATGAGTATCAGGATGATACTTCGTGGCCGTGGACAGGTTGTGCATGTGCATGTAATTAGTCATGGAGATCCGGACAAGTTGTGCTAGGCACGTAAAAGATCCTAGGGTGATCTTTAGAGATATTGTAGGTTGCAAGACACTCTTTTAAGGTTTTGCAAGGATCACATGTAATCAGTCTTGGAGATCTGGACAAGTTGTGCTAGGAACGTAAAAGATCCCGGGATGCTCTTTAGAGATCTTGCAGGTTGCAAGACACTCTTTTAAGGTTTTGCGAGTTCACATGTAATCAGTCCTAGAGATACGGAGAGGTTGTGTTAGGCAAGTAAAATATCCTGGGATTCTCTTTAGAGATCTTGCAGGTCGCAAGACACTCTTGTAAGATTTTGTGAAGGTCACATGTAAAAGATCCTGGGAGATCCGATAGGTTGAGCAGTAAGTTCGTAAAAGTCTTGGGATGGTCTTTCAAGGTTTTGTTGACACACGTAATTAGCCCTGAGGATTCCATAGGATGGCCAGATATGATGAAGACCTATAAGAGGCTAGGCCTACAACTAGCATGAAAAAGGGATGGCTCTGTAGAAATTCCTATGACAAGAAGAATTAAGAGATAGCACCATTGATCGAGATGACGAGTACAACAACAGTGACGATGATGCTCCGTGATCTAGTGATTATGATCCAGCTCCAGAATTGAAGAATTGTGCCTATATGTATTGATGACATGTGTCAAGAGAATACCTTCCTAGTTAAGAGGGAGTGTTGATGTATTTGTAACTTTGGAAGATATTCACTTGTATATTGTATGTATTACATTTGTACTTTATTGTATCCTTGATGGAGATGTATTATTCCTCCAATCAGAAGTGTCGTCATTTGTATTTGCAAGCGTCGTAACTTATATTTGATGGGTTATTAGACCACCTTAGAGGGGTCGGCCCAATGTGGGTTAAAGGGTTATTAGACCACCCTAGTGGGGTCGGTCCAGTGTCATGTGGATGGGTTATTAGGCTTCCTTAGGATGTCGGCCCAGTTAGGGTTAAAGGCAAGTTAAGTCATTGTATAAATAGAGAGTGTGATTCTCTCATTCTATTCATTCACTCAGTCACTCACTTCGCACTAGTGAGAGAGAGGAGGAGTGTGCACAAGTGGAGGAGGAGAAGCTGTTAGGAGACTATCTCTTGTTTTGGGGTTTGATCTTTGTGATATTTGTATTGGTGCTCATTCTATCTCTGAGGAAATTGCATGGTTTTTCACCTTCTTGGTTTTCCTCGGTGAAATGCTTTGTGTCTCTTGTATCTTGTGTTTGATATGCTGTGCATGTTGTTCTCTCAGTTAATATACTATATCATATTGAATTAAATGATGAAAAACTAACAGGTGAGCAGTAGAAAGCATGGGTTAAGTGGCTACACTTGGGTGAGTTTTGCTACAATACTACTTTCCATATGACCATTGGGATATCTCCTTTCAAATCACTTTATGGTTATGAATCACTCACATTTGCTTAACACATCTTTGGTGATAGTAGAGCCCCAAAATCTAAGGATTGGGTGGAAGAAAGTCAAGATATTTTGAAGGCTCTAAAACAGAATTTGCAGGTTGCCCAAAATCAACAAGAACAATATGTGGATCAACATAGGGAGGAAAGAAATTTTTAGGTGAATGATTTGGTTTATTTGAGGCTGCAGCTATATAAACAAACCTCCTTGAAACGGAAAGGATCATAAAATCTCAAACCAAGGTATTATGGTCCATACAAGATAGTTTGAAAAGTTGGGGAGGTAGCTTATGAGTTAGAAATTTCGGAAGGTAGAAAAATACACAATGTATTTCATGTCTCATGCCTTAAGAAGGCTATTGGTCAAAAAATTTATATTTCAGAAACAGTCCTCCCATTGGATGATGAAGGAAAACTCATACTTATTCCAAAAAATGTTTTGAAGACAAGAGAAAGGAAATTGAGGAATAGAACCATAAGAGAATATTTGGTACAATGGAAAGAATTTCCAAGTGAGGATGCCACATGGGAAGAGGAATTTTTTTTGCAGCATCCTAATTTAGAATTGCTCGAGGGAAAGCAATATTGGGTGGGGAGGACTATAATTTCCCCATCCAAATAAATACTCGAAGGGAAAATTACACCAATATACTAGTTCCCTAGGTTGGGGTGTAAACATTTGGATTTTGAATAACGTAGATAATAAACCCCAAATGGAAATTAGCTTGACATAAATCTATAAAAAGAGGATAAATAAATATTTACAATAGGAAAATAAGGTGGCACTTGGTCATGGAGGCACATTGGTGGTGTGGTACCCACACAAAGCAAGATTCCTCATGTCACATGGCATCCTATTATCGCCCATTTGAATCCAAGGTGGAATCTAATTTTCTTAGGGGAGTTGGAAGTTCATTATACTTGGAATTACTCAATGAAGGTCGAATTGGAGTGGAAGAGTAACTCCCATGGAAGAGGTATTTTAGAGATATTGAGACACTTGGGCTAGATTCCCTAGCTTCTATGAAAACAATGATGAAGATGCTATGACACTTATGACAAGAATCAGACCTGATTGCTGACATCTGACCAATATGACATGTCAGGGATAAGAATAGCCTCTAAGAGGGCACACAAGGGATTTAGGGAATCCAAAGATCCTCCTCATTCAAATTGGTCGAAGATGGAGACTAGAAATTGTTGGACAAGTGGTACACATTGGATCTCTTCCCAATTCGAGTTGGAATGAATATTTTGGAAGGAATTCGAACCATGGAAGGATTGGGAATTTTATAAAATACAAGAGAAAAGAAGGATATTGGATTTTGATCATTTCTCATTTTGCAAATTGGAGAGCATAGCTTGTCCATGCTAGTGGAGTGTTTACTCTACTTGCCTTAGTACCAATTTCGAGGGTGAAAGATTCCCATCCTAATTGGAAATTGGAGAGTCCATTCAGACATTTAATTTGGAGCTAAAATGGATTCATTTGTTTCAAGTTGAACCTACAGGGATGCTCATGATATTCTCTTCTTCAACTTGCTTCCACACCTCTCTCACATTTCTCTTCATATTTTGGTTCTTGGAGGAAGGGCGCACTTGGTGAGATGCTGATATATTTTGGGGAGTTATTTAGGCCCCATTTATTTATAATATGATGTATTTAATCTGTATTTTATTCTCAAAATAACCTCAGGTAGAAAATCCAAGTGAAAATATGTAAAAATGCCAAACTATGTATGAATGGTACCATTTTCCCCTATATCTTGTTGTGAGAGTTTGAAGTTGGTTAGTTTCAATTTGTTTCAGTAAAAATATGTGATTTAATTGATGTATGGAGAGGAATTAATGTAATAAATAAGTCTCATGAACATTATGCAAGTCATTGGAACAATTATCTCAAATTTCATAGCAAGTTGTGGAGTTTTTCTAGCATTTCCCCCTATGTGAAAGTATGTTTACAAATATCTGATTTATGGGAGTTGCAGAAGCCTTTAGGAACTCATTAATGATGCATTTGGGATCCATTTAAGTACTATAAATATTCCAAATCTCTTTTCTAAAATTTGGGAGGGTCATATTTAATTTGGGAAGCCATTTGTGTCTCCTACCCTTGGGGGTTTGAACCTCGAATTTCCTAGTGAATTTCCCTATTTTATCCTAAACTTAAATTAACACTGCAAAATTATTTTGAGAGTTTCCAAGCATTGACAAGATTCATTTTTATGTCTTAACACCATTCAAACACCTTCAGAACCAATTTGGGATAATTTGGAACCATTTGGAAGCATTTGTGTCACCACTAGCCTAAGGGTCGAATTGGCTAAAAATTGCAAATTTTCCCAAATTTCCCAAATTTATTAAAAGGGACACTACACTAATTCACTTCGTACATCACTCGTTATACTTCAAATATGTATTTGTGCATCTATATTAGATCATCATGAATTTTTTTGTACTACCCGCGATATTGTCATTATGTTCTTCACGCACTTGCACATCCTCTATAGTTTTGCATTTCTATCTTCGCGCATCTGTCACAGATAAACTACATCACCTTGCACACCATTATTAATTATGTTTTCTTGTTCATGTGCACTTGGGTATCTGCTATATCATGATGTTATGATTCCATGAGTCCTTGATGTCCCAAAATAAGAATCTTGCTAAATATGTATCTTCGAGTCTTGATCTCACAAGATTACTTCAATTATCCAACTTGGATTGTTATTTATACTTGTCCTGCGCGGATGGTAAGTACACAAGTTGGTTGTAGCTTCCCTTCTTACTTACTTCATGGTTCATGCTTCCACCACTTGTCATGTTCTGCGTCGCTGAGGTGTCTTCTCTTTGTGGGTCTTGCGCATACTTGGTCCTTTACTTAGTGGGACTTGCACCCTTGCGGTGTGGTATTGCACTCTTGATGTACTCTCACTTGTAAGACTTGTGCACTTGACTTCTCGAACCGTTAATTTTTTATGGTATTCTTGCGCGCTTCAACAACTTGAATGATTCTTCCAATTTGTGAGTCTTGTTCACTTCCGGGACTTGCTTACATGTTTAACCGTTTCTTATTCTAAGTCTCTTGCGAACTCTTGAACCTTGTCAATCCATATCTTTGGATTTTACCTTTGAAGTAGTATGACTGGGTGGACTTGAGACCTGCACCTGTACCATATGTACTGAATGTATTCCTTATGTACTTCTTCAAACTGGATTTCATATACTTCTTTAAACTGGAACAACTAGATATACTTCTTCAAAGTGGCTTTCACATATTTCTTCAAATTGGCATAGGAATGATGAATCCTCTTTGACATTAGTTGACATCAATAACAACCAAAGTTCAACAATATCCCCCTTTGGCATTGATGTCAACACCTAATGAAGTTGTGTTCTTCATCTGTGCTAATTGTAGTACTCCCCCCTGTTCTTTCCAGTTCGAGTCTTGGCTCATATATGCATTATGATGTCAATGATCTTCCCTATGATTTATGTGTGGATCGCATCCTTCATAATCTATGCACTGAAGCATGCTTCATGATATTTCTCCCCCTTTGATATCAATGGAAAATAGGTGCCATTACTATGCAATTATAGGTTCTCCTTTCTTCAATTTTCACTAGCCTCATAAATCGGCTTCCTATGAATTACTCCCCTTGTATTCATGCTCCCTAATTTGAGAAGTGACATTTTCTATTCATGTTCCTGAACGAACTATAGTGACAAACATTTACAGATTTTCCTTTGCAGCTGCAACTTTTCCTTTCAGTTCCTCTTCTTTAGCCACAATAGTTGCTTCCACTTTTTCATCATAAACCGATTCTAGAGTTTCTAAGCAATCATCAATTGTTTCCTTGATTTCCCCTTGTAACTGTGGGAAATATTATGTGATGATGAAGGCACATTCCTATAGGGGTTCAAGCATGTTAATTAACTTCCATTGTTCTTCCCGAATTCTATTTACTTCTTGTTGCTCCTTCTTGCACTCTCCCATTTTACTCATCTTCTCAATCACTTGTAGGTAGGCCAAACTGTCATGATTCTTTACTCCAATTCTTGTGCAGTCTGTAGCCTCTTTCCTACTTCCTTCAACTACTCGTCTTCAACCAATTTTTTCCATAGTTGAACACTTTCTTCATGCAGATCTGTACACTTCAAATCCAAGGTCATGTTGATCTCGATTGAAGTGTTTATTCTTTCCAACCTTCTTTCATGTTCTTCTCTAACCTATGGAGGTGTTCCTGGTGGTTTTTTTGGTGATAGTTATTGAACTCTAGTCTGTAGTCCTAGAATAACGTCACCTATATTTACCAATTTTATTTTTGGAGAAGTGTCTTCATCGTCTTGAACCTATGGAAGTGCATTGTACACTTCTTCCACTACCTTTTACATTTTTAAGTCATTCTGCTGTACTTTCTCCACTTCCCGCTTCAGATGATTACCTCTTTGACCGCTTCTTCTGCTTTCCTTTCCAATTCTGATGTCTTTTGAGTAGTATTTTATTTTTATATATTCATACTAGAACATTATTCTTTTAGAGCTTCCCTCTCACTCTGGATTTTGTACCAATCAGTTGTAACAACCTCATGTCTCCATATTATTTCCTGTGCAATGGATGTATGCAGTACATGTGAATCATTTAAAAGTAAGTGTGATAGAGTTATTTCCACATGAATTACTTCTTTGTGTATCTCCTGAGTGGGAAGCGTCAAGGATGTAGATGAAATCTTCAGTTTTTGGTGTAGCTCTATTTCCCCCGTCTGCGCAATTGAGGGTGTGTCTGCGAAATACTCAGATATGCCTCTGGGCATGCTTCCTCTATAGTTTTCCTTCCTCCCCTACTCATCTGTATCAACTTCTTAATTGCCACAAACTTCTCTTCGATCTTCAGAAAAATAGCCTCTTGTTGTGTCGCTAGGTATTCAATTTCACTGTTTGTAGCCATGTTTTCAATGAATTTTTCAGTAGCATTACTAAATTCTATGCCAATATGTTCAACATCATCCACAGTCAGTGTTTGAAAAGTGCTGGGTTTGGACACTTTTCTTTTCTTATTTTAAGACCCTTCAGGATGAGTCGTCTCTTTTCTCTTCTCAGCTGGTGTGAGTGCTAGGTGGGTTTAGGAGGAATTTCGGTGTTGACAGTATCCTCCTCTATGGGTGTTGGCTTATTTGGTTGTTCCTGCTGCACAACCTCTTCTTCTCTTGTCAATGGAATCTTCCACTTTTCCTCCCATTCTTGGACGATTTGCGCAATATCATCTTCGGAACAAATACACATGGTGGGAAACCACTATTTATTAGGGTCCATTTTGGCCTGAATGTAAGTATGATGCATTCTAATTTTAAAAGCACAATCCCCTTGTATGATTTGACTATGTGAGGCTGTATGCATGGAGTCTCTTGTAAAATGAATCTGATCTCCTCATAGTACATGAAAAAGTTGAGATTGTTTTCTTCCTGTCTACGTGCAATCGTAGAAAAACACATGTTTATATATCTTGACCAAGAAGGATCTCCTATTTCTATCAAATATTGACTTCCCTCGGGTTCCTTCGACCTTGTGAGTGCAATGCATATCAATAACCAAGTGTAATTAAATGGATTACCTTTTTCTTGTGCTTCTAGGTAGTCTTCAAGAAACTCATTCAACAAGAATGTTGACCAGTTCATCTGCACTCCCTCCACACACTTCTCTGGGGATTTAATGATTGCTGTCGAGACCTGGTACTAGTGACTCTTCTAGAATATATTGCATGCAACTAAATGGACAATGAATCTCACATTATCATCCTTTATTTGCGTGATTGAGAATCCTCTGTTGGCCCGTTGAGTTCCATATTTTTCAGCCATGTTTTTTCCAAGGGTTTTTTCTTGTCTTCTGTCTATAAGAAGACTTACATCTTATCCTCTAGTAGGAATTCCTGTGATCGTGTCGATTGTCTTGGAATCAATGTATATAGGAATTTTGATTCATAGGTACCCACCATGCACTTGCGGTAACAACAATTTTGCACACATTTTCACCTGTGGGGACCTTCCAAAGTGAGGGATTTCCAACAATTTCAATATTCCTAGTTTTGATAGTGCATTAGCCCATGTTTTGAGCTCCATTATATTTGGTATATTAGGATCTAGGATTGGATTCTTATCTATGTAATTTTCCATGACCAGTTCAGGAAATTTCTTAGGGTCAGTGACATCATAATTTGCAAATACAAACTTGTACACATGTCTGTACAATATTTCTTCAAAAATTACACCTTCATGGAAAATTACACCTTCAATAGTCCTTTTGTGCCTGTATGTCTATGTATTCTACATAGGGAAAGTTAACAAATGGAGCATTAGGTTTTCGAGATGCAATATTTTCATGATAAACCCTTGTAGTATTTGATGAGGATGCACTTGGGGTTTTTGCAAAATCTCCCTGCACATTCTCTGATGAGTTCTTTAATCTGCATTATCTCTTGGTGCCATGGCTTCCGAGATCCAATATTTCACACACACTGTTCACTTTGTAGCTAATATTCTTAATAGACATGGGATTTGATACTAGAGATACTCATGGTTTATAAGTATCTATCATCCATCCTTTGTCATTAATGATTTCCATTCTTTGCATATTTCCCTAGATTTTGTCTGTTTTCGAGAACTGGAAATATTTTATTTTCTTGAGATTTTTATTGATCTTGTCCAAATTAAATTTACCACTTTATATAATTAAATGTTGATACCGCCCAAGAATTAATTACCACTTCGGTCACTACTCCACTAGTCATTAGTGCTTACCTTTTGTCGTAGTATACTTTGGCACACAAATATTTTAGTGCGATAGGTCCGACTGTCTATGAGTTAACCTTGTGTTGGAGTGGAAATAGATTTGTTTCCAAATTTCTCCACATTTTCATGTAGCACTAGAGTCTTGACAATGTCTATGCTGTTATCTCTATTTTTCCTTTTCCAAATCATCCGACACTATTCTTTTCCTTGATTTGCAAGAGTACTACATCTTTTAGAAAGAATAGGTTGGGATTCCTCACCTACTTTCTTCTTCCAGTATTTGACATATTTTGTTAACTCTTTGCGGTTCTGATATTTTGTGACCAATTTTAATACACTTGTAACACACTAAATTGTTATAGTATTTTCCAACATGTCTAGTCATTGTGCACTTCCAACATTGAATAGTTCTTCACAAAGACACCTCCTTTGATTGCGCGGTATTTTTTCTCCTGATCAATTTCCATGATTTCTTTCTTCTTGATACCACCTTCATATCCTATACCATTTTTGTTAAATGGTGATCTCTGCTTGCTTAGAATCTCATTCAATTATTATGTGCTTTTGACAAACTTCTCATTTGTACTGTGTCGATTTTGAATCCTTTCAAATTCATGTTCTTTTTCTCATAATTGAGTCCTTTATTCATCAAACATTTTTCAATACTTGGAATTCTTCTTTTGTAGAGATATGGTCTCAAGCTGTCTTACTTGAAGTTGAATTTGATGATCATCACGTGGATTTTGGAGCTAATCTTTTAGGGACAAAACTTCTTTAATTGTTCCAACAAATTTTTCTTCCTTTTCTTCTTTAGTATCTTTCAATTATTTCCGCATGAGCATGATTTCTTTTGATATCCTTTGATTCTCTGTGGATGATTTCTTAATTTTTCTTTCTAGGGTGTCATTCTTCAGCTTCTCATTTGAAATTTTTTATCCATTTCTTGTAATTGACTAGTAAAGTACACTACCAATCCTTTTGATTTTTCTTCTTTCTTTTTCAGAGTTTGCATAATATTGGTTGCAACCCTTTTTACCTCTTCTATAGTTTTCCTCTGTGTGCGAATGATATTTATTGCTTATGCAACAAAGATATTTTCTAGGATGTCATTTTCTTGTAACCATGGTGCTCTGCTTTTAGAGGAATTTTCCTTTGCACCCATAACTGAGTAAGGATTTATATTCTAGATTCTAAGGTATTGATGAAGACACCCACTCTGATAGCATCTGTTGGAATCTGATTAATACTAAGAGGGGGGGGTGAATCGGTATTAGCGTAGTTATGATCAATGTTTACTTCATGATCTTAAATTATGCATTCACATAAACAAAATCGTTCATCCACATATGCATAAAATAAAGAAAACATATATTTTGACATGTAAACCCCAATGGGAGAAAACCATGGATTTCTCTCTTATAATATGAAGATTACATTCATGGGAGCACCAAATTCCAAAGTTCTACACCACCAACTGGAAGGAGGCACCAACCCCTTGGTTTTACAAGCACCAACCTGAAGGAAGCACCAAATCCCTGATTTACCAACTTCAACTGGAAGGAGGCATCGACCCCATACTCCTTTCCCCATCCCGCTGCCCTAATATGAAAGAAGAAGATATTAATTTGATGTACTTTTGATCCGCACACTCTTCTAATAATCCATTGTTCATTTCATTTTGTTGTGCACAAATTCTGTATCCTTCATATCTTGCAATCCCTCATCTGTATATTTACTTTATTGCATCAACATTACCCAGCTGAATTCATATTACATTATGTAGTCTACACTCTGGTTCAGTATGCCATTCCATTTCCGTGCATCTGCAACTTCAACTGATATTGCGCATCTTCTGATGAGATGTCCTTTTGACTTCGCACATCAGTATCATATTAGTCTGCGCATCTTCTGTGATTTTTTCGTTCTGTCTTGGTGCAACAATATTTAGATAATCTGCGACTTTTTGTGAATCATCTGCAATTCATCCTTTCTATTCTTTGCACTTATATCAGATCATCCTTATCACAATGTGCATCCATTACTGTGCAAAAAAATCTCTTAGTGCATCAGATAAACTACTTCACTTTGCACATTACTCATTCTAATTCAAATATGTCTTTGCGCATCTGTATTAGATCATCTTTGAATTTCTGCGTACTTTTATGATACTGTCATTTTGGTCTTCATGCACTTGTGCATCATTTGTAGTTCTGCATTTCTATCTTCACGCATTTGTCACAGGTAAACTACATCGTCCTGCGGACCATTAGTAATTATGTTTTCTTGTTCGTGTGTAGTCAGCTCTCTGCTAGATCATACTGTTCTGGTTCCATGAGCCCTTGATGCCTCCAAAATAAGAATCTTCATAAATCTGTATGTTCCAGTCTCGATCTCACAAGCTTACTTCAATTCTCCAACTTGGCTTCTTATTTATACTTGTCTAGCGTGGATGGTATGTCCACAAGTTGGTTGTGGATTCCCTTCTTCCTTGCTTCATGGTTCATGCTTCCACCACTTTTCATGTTCTACGTCGCTGAGGTGTCATCTATTTGTGGGTCTTGCACATACTTGGTCCTTTACTTCGTGGGACTTGCGCCCTTGATGTACCCTCACTTGTGGGACTTGCGTACTTGACTTCTCCAACCACTACTTTCTTGTGGTATTCTTGCGCGCTTCAACAACTTGAATGCTTCTTCCAATTTATGACTCTTGTGCAATTTTAGGAATTGCTTACATGTTTAACCGTTTCTTGTTCCAAGTTTCTTGCGCACTCCTAAACCTTATCCATATATCTCTTTGGTTTTTAACTTTGAATTAGTATGACTGGGTGGACTTGAGACCTGCACCTGTACCATATGTACTGAATGTATTCCTTATGTAATTGTTCAAACTGGATTTCATATACTTCTTTAAACTAGAACAACTGGATATACTTCTTCAAAGTTTCTTTCATATATTTCTTCAAACTGGCATAGGAATGTTGAATCCTCTTTGACATCAGTTGACATCAATGACAACAAAATTTTAACAAGTGTGTGCCTAAATTCCCAATTTTGTCCTCAAGCAATGAATCATGTAATGATACCCATCCTTTCTATGCCTAATCCTCAAAATTAACATATATTTCTCTTGATTGCCAAACATTCATTGATGAGGGTCTATGTCACGGTTTGGTCACATAGGGATGGACTATGAGCCTTAAAGCATTATTTAGGGTCTAAATCACTATTATTTATCCTTAAACCACAATTTGGGCCACAAGGTTCATCTATATTTCACCCTATATTGTAGCTCATAATTATTTAATAAAATAAAGAAATAAATATATGTGAATTTCCATATAAGCATAGGACTACCATTACTCCACATGCATCATCGATTCATCAATGACCCAAATGTGGGCACAACTACTTCACAGTGTATGGACATTACAAGCTACATGGTGGTTAACTATTGTAGAAACCATATAAAAATTAACCAACTAAACTTTATAAATTTACCTGTGATATAAATTTAGGGAAATCCTAAAAGATAACATTAAATAATATATTTGAATTTGTTACATAAATGAATAAACAAGCAAATACAATTGTGTAATTGACACACAAAACAATGAAACAATGGTGTTAGAAATATATGAAAAGAGATTCATCTCGCGTAGTTTAAAAGTTCTATGAGTTCAAATGGAAAATTTTGATTTTTCTGGCACGATTTTGAAAAAAATTGTCAAAATTTTTAAAAAATTATGGTTAGAACTCTCAAACTCTGAAATTTTGGGTGCTCCGGGGGCTTTTGATGGTGTTGAATCCATTTCTACCATCAAAATTTCCATTAAAACATTGTTAAATTTAGATTTACAAAAATAAAAAATGTCGGATACCAGTGAAAAGCCCCCTTCCGAGCCAAATCGTTGAATTTTTAGACATCTCTGATTCCTCCTATTCTAATTCAACAAACCCATAAAAAGAGATGCAAAGTTGGGAAAGCGAAGAGGCTCCTAAAGAAGCTAAACAATTAAAGGTCAAGGGTGTTGAAGTGGAGAAATGATGATCAACTTGTCTATCAAGATGTAACATCTCTTTATGAACTTTGATTATGGTGCATGAAACAATTTTGAAAATATATAAATAAAATATATAGTGTGAAAAGTATTGAAATCTCTTCCCTTATGGTCTACACCCAAAAGTCTTCTCAACAAGGTATGAAGTTGGATTCGAAAGGTCTCCAAATTTGAACCCATATAAATGCTCCCAACTATTCAAAATGATATGAATGGCCGATATCTAAATATCTTTTATGTTTCAAACGTCCTAAATCGATTCATGGATAAAACTTTGTAACCACAAATCAATATGTGTAATCTGCATTGTCCACATATACTCATCCCCAACTTGTAACAAAAGACATCATGGATTCAATGAAATAGTTGGATAACAACATATAATGGTTAAAATCAATAAAATCATCATCGTTAAGAGGAATAATATGTTAGATTTATTTTTAACATAAAAACATAGTTTCTTTAAGATTTTCTAAGGATGTTATTATGGGTTAATAGAAATGGTGTTGTTAATAAAAAAATTGTTATATAGTTAGTTTCCCTAATATATAAGGGGTAGAAAGCTACAGTATCGTGGTTAGGGGTAGACTAACTCAATCACTACTAAATCATTGTAAGTTATCCATAATGTTTCAAAAATCACCTTGGATTTAGCATATGATCATTTTAGAATTTACAAAGTTGACCAGGTAATTGCATGAACATTGGGAATGTACACACAATAAATAAATTTATTGACCTTAAATCGTATTGATGTATAGGAAGTTAGGGAGTCTAATTTTATAAATTTTTGTGTAATGGTGTTTTGGGTAAGGGGCTTAATCTATTAAAATGGCCACCATATCTTAATTTAAATCCTTAGGGAGTCTAATTTTATAATTTTTTGTGTAATGGTTTTTTGGGTAAGGGGCTTAATCTATTAAAAAGGCCACCATGTCTTAATTTAAATCATGTAGCATTTGATGTAAATCGAATAACATTAGAATATTTGTTTAGGGAAAACATTAAGGGTTATGGGTTTTGTGGTAAGGGATGTAGGGGGTATGGTTTTAGGGGTTACAAATATGGGGTTAGGGGAAGATTAGTCAGTTAGGTTATATGGATTATGGTAATGTAATTTGGTATGGGGTTATGAGATCAAAATGATAAGTAAAATATTTACAATTCCACCTTTTCCATATTTTACATCTCATGACATTTTATATTAGCTCAATCAAATTGAAATATCAGTTTAAGGCATAGGGGTTCAAAAGGTTATGGGATGCGTGGTTAGGGGTATAGTATCTAGGGTAGGCATTCTGGGGGTATGTAGTCAAGGGTATGGGATATAGGAATTAGGGGACAAAATAACTTAGTCACTGAATAATTATGAGTTACTCACCATGCTTCAAAAATGAATTTGAATTTATATTTTCATAAGACTTTTTTATCAAATTAACAAGTTTCTATAGGTGTTTGGATGAACATAGTGTATGTATTTGGATGAACATAGTGAAGGTGTACACAATAAATAAATTATTTTAACTTTAATGATTCAATGATGAGGGGTTATAATGTAGTAGGGATTTATAATGTTTGATGTAATGGTGTTCAATATTAGGGGATTAAGCTTATCAATAAAATATTCACAAGCCCATTGCATCCATATTTTAAATACTTTTTGAATGTTTGATATAAATTGATTGAAATTGACATATGGAGTTATGGGTTAAGTGTAGACATTAGGGGGTGTGGGGTATGAGGTTTATGGGGAAGGGATATGGGATTAGGGGTTGGGGTTAGTGGGTTACTAAATATGGGTATATTAATTTTTTTATGTATTGTGATATGACGTTATGGGGTTAGGTTGATCAGTAAATTGTTCACAGCACCATCTCTTCCATATTTTAAATATCATAATGTTGGATATAATTTTATCAAATTTTGGTATGGGGTCAAAGGGCATAGGAAGTTATTACCACTATGCATCTTTAAATCTAAAAATCCTAGGAATATGAAAATCTTAAGAATATGGAAGGACATGTGATAAGTTTTTCATCAACATGGGATGAGTACTAACTATGGAAGAATAATACAAATGGAAAATACACTAATGTGGATGTGTGGTTAAGTGAACATGTTGGAGCCATGAATTTTTGAGTCTGGATCAAAATTGTGACTTTATATATGCATTGGAATGTTGGAATGAAATCAAATATGTGAAGGAAAAAATGATACAAAATGGATTATTATTACTTTTTTAAATGCAAAAATTGTGTAAGGAGAATGAAAATAGTATGAAAAATGGAAAAATAAACAAAAAAAAAAAAAAAAAGAGGCTCAAACCAATGCAAAACAAATTCAAAGAAGATGTAAAATGGATTCAAAGAGGATGAAAAAATTGTGGAAAGATAAAGGGAGTGAAAAAGAGACATGAAAAATATGCTAAAGAGATGTAAATGAGATGAAAATTATAAACAAAACACACACAAAAAAAAGTTTCAATGTGATGCAAAATGGACACAAAATGTTATACTAGAGGACTTGCATACATCCAATTTTCCAATTTGCATGAAAGGGTATGCAAGTAAAGATGCTAAAGGCATGCATTAAAATATTCAAGACATGTCTCCATCTTGCCTAATCTTCAATATTGAGCCCATATTCCTCTTAGAGTACAAATATTCATTTTACAAGAATAATGTCATGTTTTTTGGTCTTGTGCATAGCCTATGAGTCATCAAAGAATTGGTTATGGACTAAAACCTTAGTTTTTGAATGCAAAAGACAGTTTAGGCCATAAAACCCATTCCCATTATGTCCACTCAAAATTCACCACATATTCCTCTTGGAAATCAAAGCTTCATTCAAAAAGGCCTATATCATAGTTCTAATGTGTAACTTATGAGCCAGAAAACCATTGATTAATGCCTAAATCACTAGATTTTGGTCTTGAATAATGGAGTGGACCATGGTACCCAATCTTGATGCATCAAGTCTTTAAATTAAGTTCATATTCCTTTGGGCCAATGATTTGTTTTTTTAGTGTTTATGTCATAATAGGGTCTATGGATTATGATCAATAAAAAAATTAATCACATAGCTTAAATGTTTAACTTTCTACCCTAAATCATGGTTTGAGAAAAATATAATCTCTTATGTAAAATCATGGAAACTGGATTCTTATTCATTGCACAAACTAAATACTCTACATCTAGAGCCTACGGCGTGTGGTCAACACACCTAATACATAGAACACACTTATACACATTAAATAATCTGTGCATGTTACTTTAAAGTGGGATGTTTATCGATTGGAATATAATGTGTGGATGTTTTGTCCATATAAGCGTACTCCTAATAAATCATAAGGAAATTTTCATGAGTGTAAAAACAACACAAACATTATACAAATCAAGGAAATTTTTTTGAATTATAAAATTTATAATTTAGTATAAAATAATTTAACATAAAATTTAGTATAAAATAATTTAACATAAAAAGTTTGAATTATATAATTTATAATTTAGTACAAAATGATTTAACATAAATTTTCATTGTGGAGTGTCACACCAAAATATCGTCATCATGGTTTATGTGTCCTTCCCCTATCCTAATTCCTAAAACATTGACCCCAAATTGACCAAAGGAAGGGTGTTGTTATGATTTTTCCTTGTGTTGTCATGCCGACGCACCTTGCACATTGACAAAGTGTGCCAGATCCTTGATGACGTGCTCTACACATTGTCAGAGTGTGTCACTGACATTACTTTCCTTTGGATAGAGTGCGTCACCCTTCAAAGATGTAGGCTGCTAGTTGAAAAAGTGTGTCACTCTCAATTGGAAAGGAAAAACAGAAGCTTCGAGCGCCTTCTAGAATGATTATCTTCGTGGAGGCTTATCCCAAGAAATCAACCAAGGTGGAATTCGATCCCCTACCTTCTTGGGATGATCCCTGAGTCTTCTCCATCAAAATGTCAACATGTTCTATCCCTTTTGGCCTATATATACAAGCCTCCTCTTCATAGTTAAGGATGAAGGACTAGAGCATCTAAATGATGGAGAAATTCTGCTAGAGTGAGAACCATTTCTATTGAAGGCAAGATTGGATCCTTGAGGCAAAGGTCATTTGGAATAAATTGCAACATCAAGGATTGGTTGTAATATCCTCTTCTTTTGTTTCCATTAATATAGGAATATACATTCTTTCCATAAATATTTGTTGTTAATTACATATCTTTAGAATTAGTTTCCTTGATTACTAGTTTAGATTAATTAATATTGCATATTACTATCATTTGTATGTTTCCACTTGCTTTTTGTTTCTTGTTTTGCAGCCGTATATCAAGGGCTATGTCAAGCAAGGAGACATCACTATGTTTGCGAAGGTGAGTAATCCATCTGTACTCTGTAATTTGCTTAATCTAGGAAAGATTCCATGTTCTATGGTGCTTTTTTCTAGATCTATCTCATTTAGACTAGAGAGTTGTGTCCTTGTCCGCATAGACGAAGTGTCTACAAACAAAATTGGCGACCATACTAGGGAGGATTCCATAATATTTAGGTTGTTTAAGTTGTGATTTCCATTGTTTTTTGTTCATCCTCTTAAAGCCTTTCAACTTGCCTCATTCTTTTGGATCTGCCTTCCTATGAGTCACTGGGTGATCCAGTCTTTGTTAGGGATATTTTACTCAGACAGTTACCTCTATTTGGTTTGGGATTTTTTATTTTTTCAATCTTAGATTTCGCCTAACGCACCTGGGTAGTGTCATACCTGCATCACTGTAATTTTGACGCACCTTGTCTTAAGGAAGATTGCGTCACTGATGCACTTAGACAGTGTTTAGAAAGCGTCATTGATGCTCTATCCTTGCATACAAACTGCGTCGTTGAGGCTCTGAAACCTTGGTGCATACCTGCAACCTGCGCCACCCTGTAAAGCTTAGCATTTAGGGTTGATTTTCCCACTAAAATTTGATCTTAATGGTTTTTTGAGATCTTTGTTTTGCTTTTCTTAGGAATAATATTTCTCGGATTCAGATTGCTTCTTTCTTCAATTTACTTTGATATTTAGAGCTTGATTATACTTCTTAGCAGTCCTAGATAGTCAAGCAATTGCTTCCTTAGTCTTGGGTAGTTCCAATCCCTCGTAAGTGCAACTAGTCTTGTGACTCATTGAGGATACCTGATCTATTTTTCACTGAATTCTAAGTCTTTAAGGAGTTTTTCTTGGTGTGGCTTTCGTACCATTAGGTGTAAATCTTGAATTGTTACACTTTTGGGTGACTGAATTCTTGATAAATTTTAATTGTTTAAAGATTAAAGTAGTGAGTAGTCTCTCATATTTTGGATCAATCTAGAGGAAGTGATATCATTCTTGCAATTGTTGAATGCCTTTTGGAGAAAATCAAGATTTTTTCTCTCTTCATCTTGATTCCGCTGCCTGAGGTTGTTAAAAAGAGTATTTGTGCTTTTGATAATTGTTTGAAAGACTTTGAAAAAGAGCTGAAAGTTGTGCATGCTTATTTATTATTGTTTTTCAAAAGAATCGATCTTCATCTCTCCGAAAATATTAAGTATAAATTAGGCCATTTCAAATATTTTGGGAAAAGTTAGTGAATGCTCTCATACTTCTTGTATTTCTCTTTACCTCTTTTATTATGACTTGATTTGAAAATCAGATACATTGCAATTGAAAGAAGTTCATCTTTTCATTTTGGCTTATAGATCTAGCTTCGTTGAAAAGAGAAAAATAAAAAATATTTTTGGTTTGGTGTGTTATTTTTGTTTTTTTGGTTTGTTGGATTGAATGAAAGAGTTTTTTTTAGTCTTTTGGATTGATTGGGATAGAAAGTGAAAAGGAGTGCTTTGTTCACTCATATTAAGGAAAGAAATATCTCTCTCCTCTCTTTAGATAGTTTTGTTGAATATTGTAACTTCAAAGAATATTATATTTGTACTTTATTATTCCGGAGATGGTTCATTCCTCCGAGGTAACCCTATCATGTATCTGGAGATGTTTATTCCTCCAGGGGTTTGTATTAACTAGGGTTATTAGACCCACCATGTGTGGGTCGGCCCGGAAGTTATATTTTAGGGGTTATTAGACTTCTCCAGGTGAGGTCGGCCCCATTAGTCTTTTAGTCAGTTGGGAGTCAAGTATAAATAGAGGAGGTGAACTCCTCATTAGATCATTCACTCACTTGTGGAAGAGTGCGCACTAGTTGAGGAGATCTGCTAAGGAGTCAAGGAGAAGGAGCACATCTTGTATTTTGGTTGATCATCTTATTGAGGAAAGCTTTGCTGGGTTTTCTACCCCATGAGGGTTTCCCAGGGTATATTGTGTGTCTATCTTGTGATTGTGTTTCTTTCAGAGATCTTGTTTGTCTATTTGGTTTAAACTTAACATGGTATCAGAGCTAGACTGAATAGGACATCTTTCACAAGGTAAGAATACCTCTTTCTCTCTCTTTGGTGAAGTTAGGGTTTTCAGCCCAAAGTTGGTATTATTGATTTTTGGTTGCATGGCTGGATAGCTCTCATCAATACCTTTCTTTTGAGCCATAGATCGAACTTTTTGGTTGGGTAGAACTTCGGGAAAGTCAAACCCTAATTCTACCAAAAGTGCGATACGTCAGATTTTGGTTTCAGAAAAAAGTTGTAATTTTTTATTTCTGATTACATGGCTGGATAGCTCTTCTCAAGAGCATTCTTTTGAGCTATAGATCGAACTTTTTGGTTGGATAGAACTCCGGGAAAGTCAAACCCTAATTCTACCAAAAGTGCGATAAAATTCTGTTCCAGATTCCGGAAAAGTGAAAAGTAACTTCCCAGGTAAGTCTACTCTGTCTCTTGGACTCCCCCAAGAGAAGATGGATCCAAATACTAAGCTTGAAGACAAGCTAGAAGGCATAGAGAATTTCCGGGCATGGAAATACAGAATTGGTCTCATTCTTGAGGAGAATGATCTTGCTCATTATATCAAGGAGGAAGTTGCAGAACCAGAAGATGATGAAGCCAAAGAAAAACACAGGAAGGACCTGATTAGGGCAAAGAGAATCATAGCTGATTCCATTAAAGACCACTTGATTCCCCAAGTGTCTTCCAAGAAGACTCCAAAGGAAATGTATGATGCCCTAGGAAGAATGTATGAAGGAAAGAACATCAACAGGAAGATGAATCTAAGGACTCAGTTGAAAAGTACCAAGATGCACAAAGGAGAATCCATTCAAGACTACTTCTCAAGAGTCTCTCTAATCAAAGAACAACTAGATGCCATTGGTGATACTCTTGATGAAGATGAACTTGTGATGACAGCTCTAAATGGTCTCACTAGACCTTGGGAGTCATTCATTCAAACTATGTGTGCCAGAAAAGAAAGTATGAAGTTTGATGTAGTATGGGAAGATTGTGTTCAAGAGGAGGCTAGGGTTGCCAACAGAGAAGCACTTCTCAAAGAGGATGACCAAGCTTTGGCCACCCACACCAAAAGAGGAAAGAGAGGCTACTTCAAGAAAGTGAACCACAAAAGGCCTCAACCCTCTCATAGATTCAAAAAGAAAGGGGGGGACATCTCCACAGTCCAATGCTTCAATTGTCTCAAGCTAGGACACTATGCCAGAGACTGTACCCTACCAGAGAAGAAGAAGAAAAGGTTTGTTCACAAAAGACATCATGCTCATATGGCAGAAGATGACAGTGAAGAAGAAGAAGAAGAAGAAGAAGAAGTGGAGGAAAGGCCTCAAAAGAAAAGATCTAAAGTAAAGAAAGAAGAACCAGAAGAATATGTACTATTTTCTGCTCTCTCTGGATCTGTGTTCCCTGGTGAAGGCACTTGGCTCATTGACAGTGGTGCTTCAAAGCACATGACAGGTCATAAGGAAACTCTCTCCAAGATTGAAGAGAAGTCTTCACCACAGAAGGTATCTCTAGGAGATTATTATCAATATCCCATCAAGGGAATTGGTGAAGCAAGCTACAAGCTTGATTCAGGAACACCTTTGAAGATGAAAGAAATTTTATATGTCCCAGGTTTAAAGAAGAATCTACTTTCTATCTCTGCACTAGACAAGAAAGGCTTTAGAGTAGCCTTCATAGATGGTCAAGTACTCATGTGGACCAAAGGAAAATCAATCAAAGATGCAATTGTCATTGGTGAAGAAGAAGGAGGACTTTATAAACTCAAGGGTCATCCAGAATCTTCCCTTGCTCATGAAGTTTCTAGTCCCAGTGAGCTATGGCATAGAAGACTAGCTCACATTAACTATAAAGCTTTACCATATGTGAGTAAGATGGTTATAGGTTTGCCAAACTTGAAGGTTGATCATGATGGCTCATGTAAAGGATGCAAGAAAGGGAAGAATATTAAGAATCCCTTTCCGAAAAGTGAAACAAAGACTAAGGGTTCTCTAGAGCTAATACACTCAGATGTATGTGGACCTATGCCTACCACATCTCTAAGTGGGTTTGAATACTATCTCTCTTTCATTGATGACTATTCAAGAAAAACTTGGATATACTTCCTAAAGGGTAAGAATGAAGTCTTTGGAAAATTCAAAGAGTTCAAGGCTCTAATAGAAAACCTCTCAGACAAGAAAATCAAGATTCTCAGAACAGATAATGGTGGAGAATATACTTCCAAGGAATTTGAAGAGTTCTGTAAAGAAGCTGGAATCAAAAGGGAACTAACCACTCCTTATCTCATAGTGCTCTTGACTTCAAAACTCCAGAAGAAGTCTTTACAGGAAAGAAGCCTGAGGTAAGTCATCTCAAAATATTTGGGTGTCCTGTGTACATACACATTCCAAAAGAAAAGAGATCCAAATTGGATCCCTCAGGTAAGAAGGGAATATTTGTTGGTTATTGTGAAACCTCCAAAGCCTTCAGAATCTACATACCAGGTTTCCATCATATAGAAATAAGTAGAGATGTTACCTTCGATGAGGAAGCAGCCCTCAAGAAATCTAGAAAGTGTCAACTTGAAGAAGTTTATGAAGAAGATACATCTCCCAGAATCTCAGAGAATGCTCACATTCCTGAAGAGGACACACCAGAGGATCATGACATGCTGGAACCACAAGAACCTCCTGTTACAGAATTGTCAAGGAAAAGAAGACCAGCATGGGCTAGAGACATTATTCAAGGAGCAGAAAGATATGGTGCTCCTGAAGGCTCCACTAGAGAAAGAAAGAAACCAAAGTTAGTATCCAACTATATGGCCCTGATGTGTGATCTAGTGGATCAACTACCTACCAGCTATGAAGAGGCAGCTCAAAAGAAAGAATGGGTAGAAGCAATGACTGAAGAATATCAGTCAATAATGAAAAATGATGTTTGGGATATAGTTCCCAAACCAAAAGACAAAAGTGTGGTTTCTTCCAAATGGATCTTTAAAATAAAACATGCTGCAGATGGAAGTATTGACAAATACAAAGCAAGATTTGTAGCCAGAGGTTTCTCTCAGAAGGAGGGAATTGACTATGAAGAAACATTTGCACCAGTTGCTAGGTATACTTCAATTAGAACTATCATGGCTCTTGCATCCATGATGAAGTGGAAACTACATCAAATGGATGTTAAGACAGCTTTTCTGAATGGTGTAATTGAAGAAGAAGTATACATAGAGCAACCACAAGGGTTTGAGGTAAATGACGGAAGGACTCATGTATGCAAACTGAAAAAGGCATTATATGGGTTGAAACAAGCTCCCAGAGCTTGGTACGGAAGGATTGATAATTTCTTAACTAGCATGGGATTTACCAAAAGTAAAGCTGACCCAAACCTTTATCTCAAGGTGATGGATGATGAACCAATTATACTTTTATTATATGTAGATGATCTATTTCTAACTGGAAATGAGAAACAAATCATTGAAAGCAAGAAGAAGCTTTCTTCAGAATTCGAGATGAAAGATCTCGGATTTATGCACTACTTCTTAGGATTAGAAGTGTGGCAAGAACCAAGAGGAATCTTTCTGAATCAAGGTAAGTATACTGTGGAAATTCTGAAGAGATTTGATATGTTGGAGTGTAAACCCATGGCCACTCCCATGGACTCCAACTTAAAGATTTTGGTTAATGACTCATCAGAATTAGTGGACCTAACTTTATATAGACAGATCATTGGGTCACTAATGTACTTAACAAATACTAGACCAGATATATGCTTTGCTATAAATACCCTAAGTCAGTATCTAGTAGAACCCAGAAAGGTTCATCTAATAGCTGCAAAGCATGTAATGAGGTACTTAAAAGGTACATTAGATTTTGGTTTACTCTATGATGGAAGTCATGAACTCAAGTTGCATGGTTACTCAGACTCTGATTGGGCAGGCAGTGTCTCAGACAGAAAAAGTACTTCAGGTGGATGTTATAGCCTTGGATCTGCCATGATCTCTTGGTTCAGCAAGAAACAATCCAGTGTGGCCCTCAGTTCTGCTGAGGCAGAATACATAGCTGCTTGCTCTGCCAGCTGTGAAGCTGTATGGCTTCGGAAACTGTTATCTGGGGTGTTTGACTTAGAAATGGATCCCACTATGATTATGTGTGATAATCAAAGCTGCATCAAGATGACAGAAAATCCTGTGTTCCATGATAAGTCAAAACACATAGAGATCCGATACTTCTATATTCGAGATATGGTGCAGAAAGGAGCTATCAAGCTTGAGTACGTGAGCACTGAAGATCAAATTGCTGATATCCTTACCAAACCACTGTCTCGTGTGAAATTGAATACTTTCGAGACAAGCTTGGTGTAGTTCAAAAGGACTCTCCTAGAAAGGGGGAGTAGCATGGTTCCTGATGACAAGCAAGTCTCATCAACAATGAGACTTCACCTAGTCACTTAGAAATAGTTAGATTTAGGACTATTTTATTTTCATTTAGTTTCACTTATACATGATTTGATGATAGATGTATTAGTGAGAATACATGCTAGATGTATCCATGCTTTTGATGTTAGATGTATATATGATTTTGATGATAGATGTATTAGTGAGAATACATGCTAGATGTATACATGCTTTTGATGTTAGATGTATACATGATTTTGATGATAGATGTATTAGTGAGAATACATGCTAGATGTATCCATGCTTTTGATGTTAGATGTATATATGATTTTGATGATAGATGTATTAGTGAGAATACATGCTAGATGTATACATGCTTTTGATGTTAGATGTATACATGATTTTGATGATAGATGTATTAGTGAGAATACATGCTAGATGTATACATGCTTTTGATGTTAGATGTATACATGATTTTGATGATAGATGTATTAGTGAGAATACATGCTAGATATATACATGCTTCTGATGTTAGATGTATATATGATTTGATGATAGATGTATTAGTGAGAATACATGCTTTTGATGACAGATGTATACATGCTTTTAGATGTATTAGTAAGAATACATGCTTTTGATATATGACGTATACATGTTGTTGATGCTAGATATTGATTATGTACTTGTATGGATGAGGATACTTGTACTTGTATTGATGAGAATACAGATTGAGGGGATTGAATCATCCCTGGACTTTCAGTCCTAAAGAGAGCCGTAGACGTGAGGTCTCCGAGAATGAAGTCCTTAGTGGACAGTTGAGGGGATTGAATCATCCCTGGACTTTCAGTCCTAAAGAGAGCCGTAGACGTGAGGTCTCCGAGAATGAAGTCCTTAGTGGACAGTTGAGGGGATTGAATCATCCCTGGACTTTCAGTCCTAAAGAGAGTCGTAGACGTGAGGTCTCCGAGAATGAAGTCCTTAGTGGACAGTTGAGGGGATTGAATCATCCCTGGACTTTCAGTCCTAAAGAGATCCGTAGACGTGAGGTCTCCGAGAATGAAGTCCTTAGTGGACAGTTGAGGGGATTGGATCATCCCTGGACTTTCAGTCCTAAAGAGAGCCGTAGACATGAGGTCTCCGAGAATGAAGTCCTTAGCGGACAGTTGAGGGGATTAGATCATCCCTGGACTTTCAGTCCTAAAGAGAGCCGTAGACTGGGTCTCCGATAATGAAATCCTGAATGAACAGGTAGGGGATTGTATCGTCCTCGGACTGAGGTCCCAGAATAGAACCGTAGACTGGGTCTCCGATAATGAAATCCTGAATGAACAGGTAGGGGATTGTATCGTCCCCGGACTGAGGTCCCATAATAGAACCGTAGACTGGGTCTCCGATAATGAAATCCTGAATGAACAGGTAGGGGATTGTATCGTCCCCGGACTGAGGTCCCAGAATAGAACCGTAGACTGGGTCTCCGATAATGAAATCCTGAATGAACAGGTAGGGGATTGTATCGTCCCCGGACTGAGGTCCCAGAATAGAACCGTAGACTGGGTCTCCGATAATGAAATCCTGAATGAACAGGTAGGGGATTGTATCGTCCCCGGACTGAGGTCCCAGAATAGAACCGTAGACTGGGTCTCCGATAAATGAAGTCCTGAATGAACAGGCAGGGGATTGCATCGTCCCCGGACTGAGGTCCCAGAATTGATCCGTAGACTGAAGTCTCCGAGAACTGGAGATTGGATTGTATCATCCATGGACCTATGTCCTAAAAGGAGCAGGATTGATCATCCTAGGAATATGATCGTGTGACGACGATGCTGATGATCGTGTGATGATGATGCTGATGATCGTGTGATGACGATGCTGATGATCGTGTGATGACGATGCTGATGATCATGTGATGACGATGCTGATGATCGTGTGATGACGATGCTGATGATCGTGTGATGACGATGCTGATGATCGTGTGATGACGATGCTGATGATCGTGTGATGACGATGCTGATGATCATGTGATGATGATGCTGACGATCGTGTGATGACGATGCTGATGATCGTGTGACGACGATGCTGATGATCGTGTGATGACGATGCTGATGATCGTATGATGGCGATGCTGATGATCGTATGATGACGATGCTGATGACGATGCCGATGATCGGATTGATATCGACACTTTTCCAGTAACTGGTTGAGTTACTGATGAAGATGAATTGAAGAAAGCTTCCGATGATTTGTAGATGTGTCATATATGATGACTCCTTGCTCTTGCAGATGTTGTTATAATATCCTTCTTGTTAAGGGGGAGTGTTGAATATTGTAACTTCAAAGAATATTATATTTGTACTTTATTATTCCGGAGATGGTTCATTCCTCCGAGGTAACCCTATCATGTATCTGGAGATGTTTATTCCTCCAGGGGTTTGTATTAACTAGGGTTATTAGACCCACCATGTGTGGGTCGGCCCGGAAGTTATATTTTAGGGGTTATTAGACTTCTCCAGGTGAGGTCGGCCCCATTAGTCTTTTAGTCAGTTGGGATTCAAGTATAAATAGAGGAGGTGAACTCCTCATTAGATCATTCACTCACTTGTGGAAGAGTGCGCACTAGTTGAGGAGATCTGCTAAGGAGTCAAGGAGAAGGAGCACATCTTGTATTTTGGTTGATCATCTTATTGAGGAAAGCTTTGCTGGGTTTTCTACCCCATGAGGGTTTCCCAGGGTATATTGTGTGTCTATCTTGTGATTGTGTTTCTTTCAGAGATCTTGTTTGTCTATTTGGTTTAAACTTAACAAGTTTTTCATCGAAAAAACAAAAGACTTGCATTTCATTTAGCTTATTCATGCATATTCCCTCCAGTTCTACACTTCATGCATTCACCTAACCTTATAAGATAAAATCAAGCGGTAGCCTAAGTTAAAATTTGTAGAAACTTGTGTGATAGGATAGATATGTGTTCCGACGTCTTTAAACGTAGCAACTGTTCTTATTTTCCTGCATTGCATCCTAGGGGCTTGCAGTTCTTCCACGTACTAGTCGATATATCGAATGTCCTTTCACGTACCTATGGGTATATAGAAAGGTACTTCACGTACTCGACGGTATATAGGAAGGCTCCTGTCGAACGGTTGTGCATTAGACAACACTACTACAGATTGGAGCTCCCATGTACCTTGCGTATATTGGTAGACCCCACTAGGATCCTAAAACCACCTGAGTCAGCCATTGGCCATCTTGGCTTGGAAATACACAGAGAACAACACCTGGGGAGCTACTATGCACGTACTGCGAGGTAGTCGGGTAATACGGTCAGGGGTACGGTCCTAAGCCTCCCTGGTTAGTGCTACGAAATATTGGATCAAGTATTACTGTTGGACCCTGTAGTATATCGCGAGTTGCGACGCCTTGATACTCTCGTGAGGTTCCAACCCTTAATCCCACCTATCACATAAGTTTGCTTGTGGCTTAGCTTGAGTAGGACTTGAAGTGTGTTTTTTTAGAAGACTTTTAGGAGTATACTTTCATCATCCATCCTAACTGAACAACCCTTAAGGATATCTCATATAATACTAAACTTGCCACCTAAATATCCCCTCAGTCAAGAGGAAAACATAGGAGCAGGTATGGACCAACCTACAACATCTGGATCGCGTGAAGAAGGGATTCCTATCACTGAATCATGGGGGAAATTTTATCATCCTATAAATCCACCCATCACTGATCCTACATGACCATTTTTGGTGGAACAACCTCCTTCGCACGTCACATCTTTCCATCACTCGCTAGAAGGTCATCCTGGTGCTGTTGATTGGATCAACACTCGACCCCCAGATGACCCGATAAAAGCTGCTTTTGGGCCAACTGCATCATTTTGGGGGACCTCCTTAGGACATGTCATTTCTGATTTTGGAGACTCGAACACATACGCGCCCTACCTTACTTCTTCCAAACATGGAATTTTCACACCACTTCAAGAGATCGTGGCTTGCTTATAGAGACTTGGAGATCGGGTAAGGCACCAGAGTTTCCCTTCCCAATCTAGTTTGGAGGTAGCCATTCCCGAACACCACTCCCCTATACATTCTTTTACTCTCCCTTCACTAGGATTGTTTGTGCCTAATATGACCACCTACGAACCAAGCCAACCATCTTTTTTCCGTCCAATGCACATCAAAGTCATTTGGTCGGTTATAGACCTTTGTTGGCCCCAAAAACTAGAGGGAAATCTTCATCCACTGTTAACTTCATAATTGGAACACAACCTCCGATGAAAAATCCAAGTAGAGGTCACCCTCTAGTTAGTGGTCAAAATATGACTACAGGGAAACCTATGGTCAATGGTCAAAACACCATTACTAGGAAAACTTTGGGGGACAGGAAATATCTACATGGAGGGAAACCCCTAGTTAGTGGACAATATCTAACTAGGGTAGAACCCCTAGTTAACAGGCATAATACGATTGGAGGTCCATCTCCAATCATGGGGCAACCTTCGTGGGATCATCACATGGGGGGGCCATCGGTGTGGGCCCAACTCCCATGCTGATACACATATCGGGGTCATCACAATATAGAAATATGTCAAACCTATCAAAACAATCTAGGAAATATTTATCCTAGAGCACCTTACCCAAAAAAAATGAATACCCCCTGGGGATATCATAGTGTTCCACTGACTAGACCTCTAGCCGGCAGCCCACCACCTTCACCACCATCTCCTCCACCAGCTATCCCACCCCCACCCCCACCATTCGAAGGACCCCCGCATTTAGTAGGAGGACCCCTGCATTCGGGAGGAGGACAACTGCATTCAGGAGGAGGACCCCCATCAGGTCCAACTCCTAACACGGGAGGACCACCTCTGTATGTCCAAGCCCCTATGGGAGGACCATATAATCAATCGATCTATGGTCCTTCTGGTACTCAAATGCCTTACAAATATTACCAGTATCCGTAACCAAACCGACAGTTACCATCTATGGATACTTTAGATATGCTAGATCTATCACGTTTGACCAATGATCCCATTCAACATGGAATGCATTGGACACCCATTGCTGTGAAATTGCCATCGGACACACCCAAATTTGACGGAAAACCCGATGAGGATAAAAAATTCACGTCATGACCTGTCACTTGTGGCATTCCTCGAACTCATTGATGGATGATTCTATCTGTTTGAGGCTCTTTCAATGAACCCTCATCAGCATGGCCTCCAAATGGTACATCGAGTTACCACCACACTCTTTCACTAATTTTCAATCCTTGGAGATCATAATGAACTACGTTATTGAGATACATGTTAGGGTTACATCAGATTACGAGTTTATCTCCAGATTCCAAGGAAAGGATTGAGTGGAATCTGATTTACTCAATGGACAACTATTGGAAATGATCTCTTTGCAAATAAAAAAAAGAGGGATTCAACTACATGGGAGGGGGGAGCTCTCCAAGAAAAGGATTCAAAGGAATTTCTTTCCTAAACACGCTATATTCTGCTAATTTTGTATTCAAAGCAAGATAAAAGGATATGCTTCCTTTAGTGCTCCTTGGATATGTATGAAATTCTTGTAATATGCTTATGAAGGATTAATGAAAAGCCAAGGACTGTTGTAGCGAACAGTTTTACATATTCAAAGATTTCATGTGAAAATTTTCCATGCTTTCACGCTTGAATATATAGATATTAAATAAAATAAGCATTTATGTTTTTTTGTTTGTGCTTGATCATTCTTATTTGGTCGAGTGAAACAATTGCTGATTTGATGCATAAACAACAATCGCAGGATTATCTATAATAATTCATTGATTGATCCTGTGATATTGGTGTGCTTGTTATGTTACTGGTTTATTTAATTTTCTTTAAACAAATTAGTAATTAAATCATTCCTTTTATACATCAGATCCTCATATTAATCATGGTCCTGCGCAGGATAGGATAGGTTACATTTTATTATTATTTTTAGATGTTCAAGTCTTGTTTCTGGAGTCTTTTATTGTGTTTATATGACTTATTCTGCTACATTTTTTGTAGTTTACACGCAGTTTTGTTTAGTAGATACTAAAATTGTTATTTCGTAGCTACTAAACTGTTTTAGTTCAGATTCCATTTCACTTAGATCAAGGAGAAAACCCATGCTAGTGCAATGGGTCCCTTATTCCCGTGAGAAGCATCTATATCCAAATGGATTAGGAACTGCTTTAAGGACGTTTTTATGGTTTCTTCTTATTCATTGGCAAGTAGATCAGATCTTTCTGTCAATAGGATGGAAGTCTTGTGATTTAAATTTGGAGCTAAATTCAAGTGGAGAATTTGTGGATTCTCTTAAGAGTGTAAAATAAAAGTGGTGGAGTGGTCAGCTCATCACTACAAGGCTAGCGATGGACAACTAAACGTGGTTAAGATGTAACCAAATAATTTATTTGAGACTAATAATGCTAGTTATTTTACTGAATCTAAATTACATAAGCTATTAGACTAGGAAAATAGAATGACAAAACACCTAAGATATCGGGAGGTTGATTGGAGGATGAAAAGTAGTGTGGTGTGGATGGATTTGGGTGATGAGAACATGAATTTATTTCACAAGTTTTCAAATGAAAGTAAAATTCACAATACTATTTTGGAGTTACATTCTCTAAATGGTAGTTCGGTTAGATGATTTAGATATTTAGCAGTTTGGGTGTGTAATGCTTTTGAAAGATTTACAAGGAGCTAGTTTTGACAAACATTGTAGAAATAGTAAAGCTATGCTCCTTTTGTCTTAGGATGGTGACAATTGAATACAATGCCTAATTATTTGAATCGTTTACTTTAGGGAGTGATGTCCAAATTTCAAAAGGATAAGAGCCTTGAGTCTCATGGGTGGATGAAATAATTTTTTCTAGCTTTTGTTGACATCTTGGGTGAAGATCTATTAACGGTTGTGAAATAGGTTAGGTTATTAGGTAAGGTCTTTCATTGTTTTACCTCTACTTTTATTCATTAATTCCCAAGGTGGATAAGCTGAACTTATTTGGTGATTTTAGGCCAATATCCTTATGTATTTGTATTTACAAGATAGTTATGAAGGTGTTGGTTGTTGATATCGAATCATTATTGTCTGTTGTCATCTCTCCTAGAATTTTTTTTTCTTCGAGGGTTATTAGATTCATAACATTTTAGGGGAAGAATAAGAATGTATTCAGTCAATCAAAATAACAAAAAAAATCTAGAGAATTTTTGATCGACTAGTCGATCCATAGATAATTTTATATTTTCTGCTAGAACTTCCTAGGCATTACATGCCCACATCACTCAAACCAAGTGGATAGTCGATTCTAGTTGTACTCATTATATGGATAAGGATTCTTCTCTTCTCTCTTCCTTAAGTGGATCTCCAAAATATAAAATTTATGTAGCATATCATTATTCCCTCACAGTTGCTAGAATTGGATATGTTGAATGTTTACATGGTATAATTTCCAATGTATATCATTTGCCTAGCCTAAGTGTGAATATGTTGTCAGTAACCCAACTTAACCATACTAGAAAGACTGTTGATTTTTGGTTAGATATTTTTGTTGTAAAGGACCTAAAGAATGGGAGTTCGTCTATTGTTGTAGGGTATTTAGATACCAAATATGTATTGTACAAGTTTTGTGATTCTCCTAGGAATGATTCTAGATCGACTACACTCATTGCTCAGACTAATGACCGAGGCTGAATTTAACATGAAAAAATTGAACATCTAAATTTTCAAAGTTTATAGATGATGGTAACTATGAATATGGTTCCATTTTTACCAAATATTGTTCCACTTGATGTATTTTATACCAGATGTGTGCTTGGAAAGCATCATCAGTCACCCTTTGATTCAAGAAAACCATGGAGGGAGAAGGTTTTCCTAGAGCTTGTTCACAATGATGTTTGTTGCATGAATAAAACTTCATTAGGATGTGCAAATTATATTTTAACATTCATTAATTATTTCTATAGTTTTACATGGATCTATTTCTTGAAATATAAGAGTTGTGTCTTTGAAAGATTCAACAAATTTAGGTCATTAGATGAGAAGCAATGTGGTCGACCTATTAAATGTTTGAGATCAGAAAATGGTGTAGAATATGTGAGTCAATAGTTTGAATAATTCATATTACATAATGGTATCTCTTGGTGGCGATTTGTCCTTCACACTCCTTAGTAGAATGGAGTGGCAGAGAGGAAGAATAGGAATTTGATGGAAATGGATAGATTCCTACTACATGCCAAAGACCTGCTGACTAAATTTTGGGTAGAATTTGTTTACTTCGTAAACTATCTACTAGACCTTTTTTCGACTAGATATGTCAGCAACAAGGCTCCGGTTGAGAAGTGGTAGGGAAGGAAACCTTCTATTTGGAACCTCAAAACCTTTGGATGTGTTACTTGGGAACATATTAGTGATAATTATATGAATAATTTGGATACAAAAATTCATGGTTGTATCATGAAGGGTTATTCTAATGAATCAAAATCCTATCGATTGTTTGACCCTATCAAACAACAAATAATTTTAAGAAGGAATGTGACATTTGAGGAGAATACTTTAGGTATTAAGTTATTAAACTCTTCCTCTCAACTATTTAATGGTTATCCCTTTGACATTATTGAAGGCTCTAAATTGACTATAGCTTCCTTTGAAGTCTTGACTAGGATATCATGTTGTGTTCCTGAATCGACTAGTAGCCAATCCACATCAACTGAAACTATTGACATGCCTACATGACTCCTTGAAATCAATTGACCTAGTTCATGAAAAACTTGTTTACCTCTGTGGGGTACTAAGACTATTGAAGCCACTGTATCTTATTTTGGTGATAAAAACATTGGTCGATAGACCCTCAGTTAGAAACAACAAGGTAGTGTTTCCTTTGTGGTAGAAAATCTTCCCCGCGGATACGTATAATTTCTCTTGGATAAATAATGTTCCCTAATCCAAGATAGAAATCAAACAAATAGACACTAACTTTCTCCTAGATCTATATTTCATGCACAAAATAAGATAAGGGAAGAAGAGAGTAGAAGAATATAAGACCTACCTCTTTCCAGAAACTTGTCCTCACTACTCCAGCCTTTAAATCCAATATCCAAAACACCAAAGCTAGAATAATTTGTAAGGAAAACACAAAATATCCTTTCTTCCACAAAGTATTTTTAAGCATAAAAGGATCTACTTACTTTGAATGACACAAAGAAAACATATATGTGATTGAACACTAATATGGGAGAAATAGGATAAGTTCTTATTAAAAGGAAAGCCATGAGAATTATGTACAATCATATACCCGACTTTTTAGAAGCATGTCTTCTAGCTTCCATTCCAAACCCCTTTGATAACCACAATATCATAAGGACCACTTATTCATTATTTTTCCATTGCTGTGTGCCAAAGTATGAGCTTCATTTTATAGGATTTATGAGCCAAACCACTTGGGAGAAATGATGGGATCAAGAGAGGATATCTTGGATCAAGGGAGATTGAAGTTATTTCAAATGGAATGGGATCTGATCTTCGAAGGATAGGGTTATCCACCCAAAATCATGCTCAAATCTCGTTCCTAGATTCAAGCCAAGGTAGTTGGAACAAATTATCGATCCCCTAACAAGCGCTACAAAGTGATAAAAAGAGGAAATGTCACTACCCTAACACTGATCTTTGGTTTTTATCGCTCCTTGGATAAGAGAAAGGGGGCGATACTTCTCATAGAAGGCTCTAAAAGTGGTTTGGATAAGTGGATTTTGACCTCCAACTGATTGGATTTCATTCCAAACAATGTTAGGGAGTGGACCAAGTACAATATGGAGGGTCCTAACACTCCTAGGGAGCATAAGAATCATGTCTCTCATGGTGATAAACCATTAAAACCAAGACGGACACATGGAGGTGACATTTTGAGGTGTAACAGGTGCCCTCTAAAGCATGAGGTCAGAAGGGATCTGATAGTTGAAACACTTTATCAAACATGGGTATAAAGGGTGTTTGGAAGAGAGGCAGAAAGGAGATACAAAAAAAAATATCATAAAATACATCTATATCATCCTTGAGGTGTAACATCCCCACCCTTGGACCCAATGCAAGGAAGGGAACCTGATGCCAATATTCTATGGGGCTTTTACATATACTCAGCCCATAGATTATATTTTAAAGCAAAGAAATACATGTGTGCATGTTAGGATATTCCTATAGTCCATCCTAGTCCCACCAGTATTTTGATCATTTACATTTTCAGTCATGCATGCACCTTTAGGGTTTGCATGCATTCTAGTGTTTGCATGCATCCCAGTCATCAGTCCAGCACCTAGCCCTCAGTTAGCCAGCCCCCAGGAGCTTCTCACTATTCAGTTTTAGCCCTCTAGTTGCTTAATGTGCCCTTCTTCCTTGATTTTAGGGAGCAACTCGCCCTTCTTCACCTACCAGTCCAGTTGTCTTCAATTTACACTCAGTTACAATCAGTTACACTCAGTTACACTCAGTTACACTTAGTTACACTCAGTTACACCTACCAGAGTTAGTTTGACTGATGGTTGATAGTTACTTGAGCATTGATGACTCCACTGATGATGATGAAGACTTCTAGTTGTGCTCCCGATGATCATGAGGACACCTAGTTGTGCTCTGATGACACTATATTGATCTTATGATCACTCTGAGAGGCTAATTCAAATTGCCACCTTGGGAATTCGAATCCTCTCTACCATTGTACTATTTATTTGTCCATATTGTGATTAATTAATTAGTGTGTGTGAATTATTATTGCTTCTATCTGAGTTCTACTGTACCATATTATTCTATTGCTCATTATACTGTATTGTTCGCTCTTCTTCTATTTTCCTGCTTAATCATAATTACTCTTGTGAGGTATACATCATCTCTTAGATCTGCTGTGAGGATTTTCACATGGTATCAGAGCATGTTGAGAGTATTGTTTGTCTCCATTCCTGAGAGTTTTTTGCATGTTATTATCAAGATTTCAAGTGCAACAATTGCAGCAGTTTCTACATTTTTGCAGTAGTAGTAGTTGCAGTTATTCTATATTGCTTTTGCAGGTCTTCTACAGCTTCAATGTATCCAGAATTAGAAGAAATCACTCCTCTTTCTCTATTCAACTATGATGAATGGAAACCAAAAATAATAGCATATTTGAAGAGCCATGATCTCTTTGATTGTTATTTTGAAAGAGAGTTCGAATCCTCTGAAGAGAAGATTGACTGGTTGAATAAAGGTGGCATGCACATTGGAAGAATGATGCTTACTATGCCAGATTACATATTGTTCCCAATAATTATTTATATTGAGACTCCAAAAGAGTTATGGGCCCATTTGGATGAAAGATTTGGCAGAAAGAATGAAGGACTTGGTCCCAACCCATTCGAAAGCAAACAAAGTGATGCATTCACTCCTCTTGATGGTCTCTCAGATCATGAACCAGTATCATCTCATATTGAAGTTGTTGACAAAGAACTTGCATATTCTCCACTCATGCTCAAACTTTCTTCTCTTTCTGTGCCAGCTCACACTCTAGATATTGCAGAAGGTCCTAAATTCTCTCTTGCACCAGAGTCTGTTGGTTTGCATCATGATCACATGATTATTTCGGAGGTCAAAACAGATTTGGAAGGTAATGCATTCACTCCTCTCCAGCTATCTCCTCTTTTATACTACTATATGATCATAATTCCATGCTTTCAGAAGGTCATTGAAGAATATGGCCATTGCCATTCACTTGGGATAATTTCTCATGCATCTACTGGTTTTGATCTCACCTCTCATGGTTCAAAGCAGATCTCAAGAAACCATGATTCAAGTCTTGTATCTAATTTGGGTTCTAAGCAATTACTACTTGGGAAAATTTCTCATGCATATGATAGTTTTGATCTCACCCCTGTTGGTTCAAAGGAGATCTCAAGAAACTATTTTGAAAGTCTTAAATCTAATTTTGATTTCAAGCAAACATGTAATAGTTCTTTTTGGCATAATCTCACCCATGGTGGTTCGAAGGGGAAGACAAAAGACTATATGTACATTCAAAAATTTGATCCTACCTCAGCTGATTCAAATCACAGGTTCAAGGATCATTCTCATACTGTTGGATTTGTTCTCATCACATTCGAACTGAAGAGCAAGTACAAACACATGCTTTTTGAGCATGATCCACTTCTTCCCAAGAAGAAGATACCTCCAGACATATGACCAAGCATCAAACTTGCTTGAGTTTGGAGCATTTACTTTTTATGTGTTCCTTATAGTGTATTTTTTGAGGAGGGGGTATGTTTCCCATGAAATTTTCCCACTTCCTTGGTTTATTGATTGTTATTATTCATTGTATTGGGTGACCTTTGGTCTTAGTTACCAGCGCCCAGGATGGATTAAGGGGGGGTGTTAGGATATTCCTATACTCCATCCTAGTCCCACTAGTATTTTGATCATTTACATTTTCAGTCATGCATGCACTTTTACGGTTTTCATGCATTTGCATGCATTCTAGTCATCAATCCAACACCTAGCCTTCAGTTAGCCAGTCCCTGAGAGCTTCTCACTAATCATTTTTAGCCCTCCAGTTTCTTAATGCTCCCTTCTTCCTTGATTTTAGGAAGCAACTCACCCTTCTTCACCTACCAGTCCAGTTGTCTTTAGTTTATACTTAGTTACATTCAGTTACACTTAGTTCCACTCAGTTACACCTACCAGACTCAGCTTGACTGATGGTTGATGATTACTTGAGCATTGATGAATCCACTGATGATGATGAAGACTTCTAGTTGTTCTCTGATGATACTAGTTATGCTCCGATGACACTCCAGTGATCCTTTGATCACTCCATAAAGGCTAATTCGAATTGCCACCTTAGGCATTTGAATTCCTCATGCATTGTACTATTTATTTGTCCATATTGTCATTAATTAATTAGTGTGTGTGAAGTATTATTGCTTCTATCCGAGTTCTACTATACCATATTATTCTGTTGCTCATTATACTGTATTTGATCACTCTTCTTCTATTTTCCTGCTTAATCATAATTACTCTTGTGAGGTATACATCATCTCTTAGATCTGCTGTGAGGATTTTCACAGTGGGATCATCCGATCAAAGGTCAATGATATAAAACTACTGTTGAAAGTAAGGAAACCTTCCATTGAGGCATGTAGGTCCCAAGTTACTAAATGGTTTCTAAGTCTAATTCCAGAATGATGTGTTGTAGTCGATAGGAATAAGCTCATCAAAGGAGGGCCATGATGTCTCTGACATCTTCGACATGAAACTGAAACAAGAAAGTGATGTAAAGTGATGGATCAAATGAGCATATATTGACACAAGGATGTAAAGGTTAGTGATATTGCAGAGAGGTGGACTCAGGTAAATACTCCCCTTGAACATTTGATGGCACGACAAGTGACTTGGAAGCATTGAATCAGTGAGATACAGACCAAATCATAGTGCGACACTAACCTGAACCTTCTTCAAAGGAGTTGAAGAAGTAAAGTGACTCACGATATTGATAGGACTCAGAGGCATGGAGATTACCCACCTATAAGACAAGACGCAAATAGGTGCCATGTCCAAGGGTGACAACATGCTTCTGTAAATCTTCCCAACAGAACTAACCTATCTTTCCCAATTCCCCCCCATCACTATCGATGAGTACCTATTTGTTTTTGAATGAGCTTGAGGAGGATAACAAATTCTTGGTATATCTCATCTTAGATGAGTCCCTCATCATATATTTAACTAACCTAAAGGAGGGGCTCAGTCCCATATCGTTCCTTCGATGCGTTATTTTGTGAGTTTGAATAAGGTAAACTCAATGATATTTTCACATTTAGAGAGTCTGAAAATGATATAAAGAAGACTCCAAAATGGTTCTTTTTCATAAATTTAGTCTCCTCGCCCCTAAAAAGGATAAAACAATATGAGGGAGAACTCTTCTAATCAATGGTTGACCAGAGTATAGCTTTTTTGTAATTAGTCCAAGCGGTCTTAGAAAGAGGTAAATTAATACCAAATGGGCGCCCTTTCAAATACTTTTACAAGTGCGAAAGAAAACAAGTTCACTCAATAATATTTTCACATTTAGGGAGTCTAAAAAGAGATTAAAGGAAACTTCAAGAGTTCCCTTTTCATAACTAGTATAACAAGGCTGAAAAGGGGATACATTGTCACTCAAGAGACGACTCTTTCATGGTTTTAATGTGCTTGAAAAATTCATAGTATACTAGTTAGATATTGTAACTTCTAAGAATATTATATTTGTACTTTATTATTTTGGAGATGTTTCATTCCTTCGTGAAGACCTTATTGTATATCCAGAGATGTTTTATTCCTCCGTGGAGAATGTGGTAACTTGGGTTATTAGACTTCCCTAGTGGGGTTCGACCCTTTATGAGTCATGTGGGTTAAAGGGTTATTAGACCACCCTAGTGGCATCAACCTTGTCACATTATGCTAAGTGGTTAAGTTGGGGCCGACCTAGTTAATGTGAAAGACAAGTTGGAGTAGTGTATAAATAGAGGAGGTGTGTTCCTCATTTATCACAGTCACTCATTATTCACTCACTTGTGAATGGCGCATAGGTGAGAGAGAGAGATATTCTATGGAGGAGAAGGACCTCATGTTTGGGATATACATCTCTGTATTGTTGATCATCTATATTGAGGAAGCTTTGTTGGGTTTTCTACCCCATGAGGGTTTCCCAGGATAAATCTGTGTCTCTTGTGTTTATGTTGTGCTTGTTGTTCTTTCAATGATCCTGTAAATGCTATTGTTGTGAAATAAAATGTAATGCTAATATTTTTTATCTTATCATATTGAATCTTAACATGGTATTAGAGCTAACCTGAAGGAAGGAAATGTATGGCACTTACGACACTTGCTTCACTTGCGACAATTTGAAGGCTAGGGTTTTATATAGAAAAAACTAGTCATCGTGGAACTTTCACTATAAATCCATTTTGGTGAATATTCAGAATCTAAAACCTTAACAGGTCGTCGATAACATCCCCTTGTATCTTGTGTCTGAAGGATAGCCTCATATCCATTGTACTTTGTGAGTTATGGTCAATACAAGTTAGGGTTTCTACCTCTTCCAGATCTCAGTCATAAATAGGTGACCTAGGGAAAAAGGTCACAACTTGGGATAGGAAGCTACAAATGAAATTTAGTAAAATGTGACAGGTAAAGCACGGACTGTAGTTTCTCAAGTAAGTTGTTCAGAGGCCTAAATTGAACTAGTGACATGTGGCACGCCGTACAAGTTTGCTCTCATGTATTATCCTATAAAAAGTTCATGTTGCAACACTTGGCATAACTCTCTCTCAGAGAATCCAATTGAGGTCAGACTTGTGGGGTTGTAAAGGAAACATGTTAGGATACCACAGGCCAAAGTTTTAGACCCTGTGGATTCATAATTTCAGAGATGCACCAGAAACAATCAGGTGCATATTTCTGTCAAAACAGAATTGGATTTTGAGCACCTCCATTCTTGGCTTGTCACTGCTGTGGGAATTTAGGGCTTTAGAGAAAGTTGAAATTTTTGGAGTTGGAGACCACGGCTGAATAATACTCATCAAAATCGAATATTAGAGACCAAGATCAATTTTTTTGGTTGGGCAGAAGGCCGGTCTTGATCAAACCCTAGTTTGGGATTTTGATCGGAAAGATGGAAAATTAGGGCTTCTGCAAAAGTTGGAATTTTTTGAAGTCTGTGACCACGGCTGGAAGCTCCTCAGAAAAATCAAAGTTTAGAGATTTGGATAAAAACTTTTGATTGGGCAGAAGAGTGGGATTTATCAAACCCTAGTTCGGGGTCCTGTCTAGTGAATCTAGAATTTTCAAAGGCAATTTTGAGGGGTCAAATTTTGCATTTTTCAAAACTAAAGTATACTAACTTGATCAGCTCAGCAAGCCACATCTTTCCATCCATTCAGAAGTTCTAAATTCAAAGATTTAACTTTTAGGGTTTCTCTGACAAACCTTAATCCAGCTCCAGGTCTAGGTTCAACAAATCAAAGTGGATTGGGTTAATCCTAGAAGAGAATGAATTGGACACCTGCATAACTGAAGAAGTTCCAGTTCTAGAGGCAGATGAGGCTAAGGATTTACATGAGAAGGCTACAAGCAATCCCGGCAGGTATGACTTGAGGAGATACAGGTATGTGTTGAAATCTATTCATGATATGTTTGTCTTCATATTATTGAGGTTAGTACAATTATGATTGTTTGATAATGAATGAATGTGAATGATAGAAGACATTCATTGATTAGGGTCATGACACATATGATTATACTAATGCACTTGTGGTGTTGTATGAGGATGATGTTGACTGCTAAAAAGATACAGGTACATCAAGAAAGACAAATCAAGTTCTATGACTATGATGACATAAATACAAATACTTATCCATAGTCTTTTGATCACATAGAAGCTCTACTTACAATGTATGTATGACTTTGTTCTACTATGCTTAACTTATAAGATATGCAAGTTCTAGCACAAGGTCTCTAAATCATTGAAGAGAACAAAGAAGATATTGTTTGGGTATGTTAAGACATAACCAAGCATGATAATCCAAGTATGTTTTACTATATCAAGTTAGAATCCTAATTTGTATTAGGATCTTAGGTAAGTATACCTATGTATGAAATGATCATGACCATACATACTTAAGTTTATTTAGAATGATAATGTTTTGATTGTATTGAGATTATAATAATAAATGTATGTTTATGTATGATATCATGAGGATGACACTAGTGCACACTTAAGCATGCATAGTGGTACAGAATGAATAGAAGTTCAAAGACATATAAAGATCAAGCGGGAGGAAACCACACAAACATAAAAGATAAGTATTTGAGTTGTTATTTGAATCTCTAAAATAGTAAATGATATTGCTTGTAATAGTTGCATGCATAGAATATATCATGCATAGTGTAAGCATTCATATAGCATTGAACAATATACTGCTAATATGCATATGATGGGTAAATTGGACAAACATTCCATTGTTGCTTTCCTAGAATGAAACCTCTTTGCTGACATGTTGAGAGTTGTGCACGCTCTCGGTAGTCTGTTCTGGTAGAGATGGAAGGCATATAGATAACCACTGTATGCATACAGGATATGGAAAAGTGTTGTGCCAAAGTATTGGTCAAGATGGTTGCATAACCATGTGAATCATATTTGTATGCATAATAGGTTATCATGTCAACATGATTTGATGATTATGAAGTATTACTAATCATGTAATTAACTTTGATTTGTAGGAAATATCATGAAGAATGATGAACACCGAACAAGTGATGGATGTTGAACAAGAAGACTTACAAATCAAACATACTATAGAAGGCTCGTGGCTAGAAGATTCTCTTAGAAAGAGGAAGAGGATCATGATGAGCTGTTTGCTCCAAGTGGCTAGATAAGACCATTCTCTTAATGGTATAATTGAAGAAGAAGTACGAATCGAGAAAAATCCCAGGATTCAATTGAAGAAAGCTTTGTATGGGTACCCAGGATCGATAGTCATTTGATGAGCTTAATGATCACCATGGATGATGCGTATTTCAACCTTTGCTACAAGGTTGAAGATGGTGTCTATATACAGATGACATTCTTCTCTTAGATGGATGCAAGAAGGAACTCACCACAGAGTTCGAATGATCTCGAGGCTCATATCAGTAGACCCATCTGACAAAAGATGCCACAGATAGATATGCAGAAGATCACTCAATGAAGAGTGTGAATGATGTTCAGTCACAGAGGGAGAATTGATAGCTTCTTGACAAGATTGGGCTTTACCAAAAGTAAAGTTGATCCTAACGTTTACCTTAAGGTTATGGATGATGAACTTGTTATACTATTATTGTATGTGGATAATCTCTTTCTGACAAGGAATGAGAAATAGATCATGGAAAGCAAGAAGAAGCTAGCTACAGAATTTGAGATGAAAGATCTCGGATTGATGCATTACTTCCTAGAACTGGAAGTATAGCAAGGCCCAGAAGGAATCTTCCTCAACTAGGGAAAGTATTTGATGTGTTGGAATACAAAATCCATGGCCACTCCTATGGATTCCAACTTGAAGATGTTAGTTGATGACTCATCAAAGTTAGTGGATGTGACTCTGTACAGACAGATTATTGGGTCATTGATGTATCTAGTGAACACCAGGCCAGATATATGCTTTGCTTTGAACACCTTGAGTCAGTATCTAGTGGAACCTAGGTGTGTTCACCTGATGGCTGCAAAGCATTTAATGAGGTACCTAACGGGTACAATAGACTTTGGTCTATGTTGTCTTGGAGATCATGACTTCTGATTGTATGGCTACATAGATGTTGATTGGGAAGGAAGTGTATCAAACAGGAAGAGCACATTGATTGGATGTTATTGTCTGGGATCTGCCATGATCTCGTGGTTTAGTAGGAAGCAGTCTAGTGTGGCTCTCAGCACAACTGAAGCATAATATATTACTGCTTACTCTGCTAGTTGTGAAGCGATATGGATTCAGAAGTTGTTATCAAGATTGTTTGAATTAGAGATGGAGCCACTGTAATCCTTTGTGACAACCAAAGTTGTATCAAGATGACAGAGAATCCAGTGTTCCATGATAAGTCAAAGCACATAGATATTCCATAATCTTATATACAGGATATGGTGTAGAAAGGAGCTATCAATATCGAGTATGTGAGCACTAACGAACAAGTTGTTGATATATTGACCAAACCTCTGTCTCGAGTAAAGCTTGGTGTAGTTCAGAAGGACCTTTCGAAAGGGGGAGTGATATGGTCACTGATGATGAGATTTCCTGCATCGAAAGTAAGGTCGATGATGTGGATACCTGTATTGATGATATTGACGATGAGGTCAATGATACCAATGATGAGGTCGATGAATGGTCCTTAGACTTTATGGACATGATAGGACTGCATCGTCCCTGAACGTTTGGTTCAAAATGTACATGATAGGACTGCATCGTCCCTGAACGTTTGGTTCAAAATGTACATGATAGGACTGCATCATCCCTGAAGGTTTGGTTCAAAATGTACATGATAGGACTGCATCGTCCTTGAATGTTTGGTTCAAAATGTACATGATAGGATTGCATCATCCCTGAAAGTTTGGTTCAAAATGTACATGATAGGACTGAATCATCCCTAAACGTTTGGTTCAAAATGTACATGATAGGACTGCATCATCCCTGAACATTTGGTTCAAAATGTACATGATAGGCTTGCATCATCCCTGAACGTTTGGTTCAAAATGTACATGATAGGACTGCATCGTCCCTGAATGTTTGGTTCAAAATGTACATGATAGGACTACATCATCCCTGAGCGCTTGGTTCAAAATGATTGTGATTGGATTAATCATCCTTAGACAGTAAATCCAGTAATTCCGAAAGGAAGGATAGTCTTAAATGTGATAGTGATTGGACTAATCATCCTTAGACAGTAAATCTAGTAATTCCGAAAGGAAGGATAGTCTTAAATGTTGATTGAGATTGGACTAATCATCCTTAGATAGTAAATCCAGTAATTTTGAAAGGAAGGATAGTCTTAAATGTTGATTGAGATTGGACTAATCATCCTTAAACAGTAAATCCAGTAATTCCGAAAGGAAGGATAGTCTTAAATGTTGATTGAGATTGGACTAATCATCCTTAGACAGTAAATCCAGTAATTCCGAAAGGAAGGATAGTCTTAAATGTTGATTTTGATTGGACTAATCATCCTTAGACAGTAAATCTAGTAATTCTGAAAGGAAGGATAGTCTTAAATGTTGATTGTGATGGGATTGATCATCCCTAGACAGTAAATCCAGTAATTCTGAAAGGAATGACTGTCTTAAATATTGATTGTGATGAGATTGATCCCGTAATTTTGAAAGGAAGGATCATGTGTATTGCAAAGTATGCTGCTATGTTGATTCTGTTGATCGATAGGATCCAGATGATGATGCTATTGATCAGGAGATCCAGATGATGATGCTGTTGATCGAGAGATCCAGATGATGATGAAGTTGATTGGAGATCCAGATGATGATGCTATTGATTGGGAGATCCAGATGATGATGTTATTGTAGCTGTTCCAGTGCTGCAGAAGATGAAGACTCAGTACTGACGATGTTGATGTTCCAGTATTGATTATGTTCTAGTAATCAATTGAGTTACTGATGATGATTGAAGAAAGCTTCCAATGATTTATAGATGTACCATGTATCATGTAGTTGATGACTCCATGCTCGTGTAGATGTTGTTATAATATCCTTCTTGTTAAGGGGGAGTGTTGAGATATTGTAACTTCTAAGAATATTATATTTGTACTTTATTATTCCGGAGATGTTTCATTCCTCCGTGAAGACCTTATTGTATATCTGAAGATGTTTTATTTCTCCATGGAGAATGTGGTAACTTGGGTTATTAGACTTCCCTAGTGGGGGTCGGCCCTATATGAGTCATGTGGGTTAAAGGGTTATTAGACCACCCTAGTGGGGTCGTCCCTTTCACATTATGTTAAGTGGTTAAGTTGGGGCCGACCTAGTTAATGTGAAAGACAAGTCAGAGTAGTGTATAAATAGAGGAGGTGTGTTCCTCATTTATCACACTCACTCATTATTCACTCACTTATGAATGGCGCATAGGTAAGAGAGAGAGATTTGCTATGGAGAAGAAGGAACTCATGTTTGGGATATACATCTCTGTATTGTTGATCATCTATATTGAGGAAGCTTCGTTGGGTTTTTTACCCTATGAGGGTTTCCCAGGATAAATCTGTGTCTCTTGTGTTTATGTTGTGATTGTTGTTCTTTCAGTGATCTTGTATATGCTATTGTTGTGAAATAAAATGTAATGTTGATATTTTCTGTCTTAGCATATTGAATCTTAACATATACACATGTGTACAAGGTCATTAGAACATAAAAAGATCTTCCTCCTAGAATCCTGCAAGAAATAGTTATGTCTTGCCACAACTTGTGTTAGAATCTCAGCATGGGATGTTTAATTAATTAAAAATAGCTTAAAAAGAGGTTCCTAGTGTGAAAAAAAGAAAAATAACCAGTTTATATGAGAGCATAAAGATAATTGGTGAAAACAATTTCATTTTTACCTCAACATTTTACCTCAAAGGAGATTTTTTCCCTCTTTAGTTTAGAAATTGAATTTCAACTGTTGATTGTGGATATATTGGACACTATTCAATGTGCCATCTGAACCAGGTTGGTAATCTCATATAGCTATTTCAATCGATGGTTTTATTTTTCAATTTCATGCAAGTTTTAGTGGGATTTGAGCCATTCTAGGCCTCCAAATTCACCCTTCCCAAAGTATCTCTCCCTAGAGAGTCTAAATGAGAGAAAATAAAGGGATTTATCCCTCCCCTAGCATTGGGAATTTGGAATTATCTCCCTATACCTCACTCTGGGAGGGTGATACTGCACAAAAATCGATCATTTAAAGCTTGTAACTCGATCATTTTGCAATATTTCAAGCTCAAATTTTTAACCATCTTCCTCTTTTGTGATCTATAGGAGATTATTGACCCAAAAAGGAAAAATGATTGAGGGGAAGGAGGAGCATGAACTTGATGACATGGATTCTCTCCATGACCAAAACACCCTTGATGCATTAAGGAATTGTGGGTTGCTGGAGTTCTTTAAGACTAAGAGTATGAGTAAAAAAGTGTTTCTTTTGAACCATCTAATACGCATGTCGAATACCAATGACCAATTTTTCAATGTAGGTACTCATATTCTAGAGATAAAATTAGAGGATATTTACTTTTTGACTGGGCTCTCCAAGCAGGAAACACCAATCAGTTTGGTTGGTCATTGAGGTACCAATGAAAGTACAGATGGTTACATAACTCAATTATGTAGAGTAGGGACTCGTAAGAGAAGTGGCAATATACCGATCAAAGATGTTGTTGATCGATCTCTACACACTATTCTATTCACTATTACAAAATTGGCAGGAAGCACCAGACCTCATCATGCTACAAAGGCACAAATGACAAATGTTATTGATTTCCTTGAGACTATGCTCTTCAACTAGTGTGGGGGCATATAGACAAACATGAAGGTTCAAATTATGAAATGTGGGACAAAAAAGAAAAATTAATTCGGATGTGGATCTATCTTGTTTTCATTCTTCTTAGAGTGAGTACCTCTACTGTACCTACAGCTAGACATGCCTGTTCAACCTCCACCCAAGCCACAAATGGAACAGTGGACTAGTCATGCAGGTCGGTTGGGTGTTCCTCATGTACTTTCCTATGATGCTAGTTTCTTCGCATGGTGGAGAAACCAAATTCCCATGATATATGATAGGTCCATATACGAGAATGGATTTTAGTGGTGACAGGGACTTAGTGCTTGCAAAGGGAGCATGATGGGATGATACAGGTATCTCACTAGATAATACGACCTTGGATGAATATGTGTTTTTGTATTTTAAAAATATTTCCATTTTTTTTGTTGTACAAAAGGCATCTAAACATTTTCATGTTTTATGTCACAAACCGAGGATCTATACATCCAATGGGTTCATCACCACTACACCGACGTGGGGAGGACTACCAAGCAGTGGATGCCAAATCCGAAGGACTCCGAGACATAGAGTGGATCCTATGAGGACTGACTATGGGAATCCCTCCCACAAGGATGCGTGAGGTTCCTTATGTTGGGAAACCTCTTAGCCTGAACGATAGAACATAATGAAAAGAAACGAAGGGAACAATATTCCAAGATGAAAGATGGTATCTAAAGATACCGTTGCAACATTTAAGCACCAAGCATTATGATCAGAACATCACAATATATAATGAGCATGATAAACATATCAAATCAATATATTAGGAAACCCATAGGGTCGCATATTTATAGTTTCCATATCTAACCTGTTAGAAAAACAGGATCGCATAGAAATAACAATAAAAAGAAATGCAAATATAATCACACATACAAATTACAAGAGAGACACAGATATATCGTGGTTGACCCAACTTGGGCTACGTCCACACTGAAGTTTCCAGTCCTTATTATTATTCCGTCCAGCAAAGTGAAGGGATACAACCTGCAGCACAACAGCTACACTTCCTCTTCACTGTCTCACAGTCTCTCTTTATGATCTCAGAGATCTTTACAATGCATAATTCCTAATACATCAACCCTAGCCGTGTTACAATGACTTTCTTTTATAAGGGAAATATAATGGGAAAATACCACGGGTTACCCAAAACCATGGGCTCGAAAACTGGTGGTGAAAACAACCCCAAAATATTTCCTCGGGGGCTACGCCCCCAAACCCCCTTTCTCGAGGGCGCTTCCCTTGAACCCCCGACGGCGACCCACTACCCCCAGACCCTCTAAGGATCGTGCCGGGATCATAACCAAACCTGGGGTTATACGGACATAGCTGAATAATAAAATCTCTGAATCTGGAGATCAGGATCCACAACCAACATAACCAGCTTCCTGAAAGTAGGGAATATATGGTCCTCAAATAGGGGTCTTTGGTCCAATGTGTTTCCGTAGAATCCACAATGTCCCAAAGTTTAGTCGGTGGTGGAAGTCATTGTCGTTTAAAAATATATGCTAATTAATTGGACATAAAATTATCAACCGGGAAGTCATAGAATTAGAGGTGCAATCACAGGAAATGTAGGATTGGAGCCTAGTCTATCCTAATATAAAGCCGACAACACACTTTAATGCGATAAATAAAATAAACAAACGGGAATAGCTCAACACATTAGAAGGAATCCTTTCATGGGGAGTTCATATCTTACGATTTAGACCTTTAGTCTCTCCATTTGGTGTTTTGAATCTACAAGAAACTAAAGTGCAAGAATTTAAAATCAAGTACATAAATTCAAGAAATGAAAACCAAGTTAAAACAGACTAGAAAAACACAATCAAACAATAAAACCGTGCAAATAAAATTCCATCAAAGAGATACACCCAAGAGATAAAAAATGAAAATAATATCCTCCATATTACACACATTTGTTCCTATCTCCACACATATAGATCAACATCACAATATATATATAAAGGAATAAAGGAATAATAATAGACAAATCAATAGAAAAACGGTAATTAATAATTAATAACAAAACCATTAATTATCTAAATAACAAAACCAAATATATTTACACATGACAATATATTGATAAATATAAAATAACAATTGAATAAATACAACTTACCACTCATATCATAACTTATTTACAATGTATTAATAACAATTTAATGCCTACACTATGCACTCTTAACAAAGTTTTACTATTTAGTTAAAATGACAACATAATATTACTTCCAATTCATTATTTTATACTAATACTAACAACAGAACATTTCTATTTCAAATATGACACATCATTCAATGCAAAGTACAATAATAAAAACCATGCAGAGGGTTTATATACACACACACAATTTATATACACATGCAACAACACATGGATTTACACATAGATGTGGAGATTTGATCTAATTCATGGGCTCAAGTGCATGCATACATTTTTATGAAAACGGGTACGAGAAGATGTGAGAATTGCAGAGATGAAGGCGTTAATGAAGGGTGCAGGAATAGGAGGTCACACTTCAATGCAAGAATAAAAAACAGTGCAAAAATAAATTAGTGCAGGAATAACACGGAGTGCAGAAAGGGAATAAGATCAATGCACTGTGCATAAAAGTGAAGAAAATTAGAAAATAGTGAGGTTTCATAATCTTTTATGGTCATAATAAGTCACATCTAATATGCAATGGTTTTGTATTGAAGCACTTTTGTGAATGTGTTAATTTAAAACAAATTTTATTAAAATAATTATACATAGTTCAAAACAAAGTAAAATAATACTTTGTTTTTCTTTAAAATAATTTAATTCTTTTAGTGTATTAATTTTATTAATTTGTTTTAATTTAAAATAATACTCCAAAACACAAAACTAGTGTAACAATAGGAACTAGTGCTGGAATGAGTGCTCAATGTCAAAAGTAAATCTTTGGTTATGTTTCATTTGCGCAAAAGAATGTAAATGACCACAAACCTTAAGCTATCCATTTTATAGTGTTTTGAGTACATGAATATCTATCTCAAGAATCAATTCACAATAGATAAAACCACATTTAATACATTAAAAATAATTAATTAAGCATCTTTTACTTTTCATTGTTTTTTTAATTAATAAATTAAACTATTAGATTATCTTTTAAAAAATAAATGTATTAAATTATGGTAAAATGTGATGCCAAATAGTAAAATAGAATCAAGGAAAGAGGCAATTTTAGGGGCCAATCATTCATGCTGGCCATGGTCAATCCAACCATTCAGTTGTATGCCCAATCAACTGTCCATTCACTCTACTGAATCCAGTCAACTGCTATGATAGTTTCCTATCGTATAACAACTAATTGTCTCTAGAAGATCCAGAGGTGTGATGAACCATCAAGACTGTAGGTTCCAACAACCCCCATCAACACAATGCTTTGGATATTCAGGAGGTGAAATTACTTGTTCTGAGCACCCCCCCAATAATTGCATCTTCCTAAAGCCCAAGCATAGCCCGAAGTTTCACAAACTTAGCTTCTGGTAAAGGATTCATAAAGACATCAACGACCTGATCATCTATCCTGCAATAAATAAGCGAGACAACATTCTTCTGCACCGGCTATCTCAAATAGTGAACATGAATTTCGACATGCTTCATCTTGCTATGAGCAACATGATTATTAGCAACCTGAATAACACCTTGATTATCATAGTAAATAACAATAGATGTCTGAACAAGAAATACAAGCTCCTCAAGAATTTGATGGATCCAATCTGCCTCTGTTCCTGCATTGAAAACACCACAATACTCAACTTATGTAGTCGAAAGAGAGACTACCTTCTACTTCTTGCACGACTAGACAAAGGGTCTAGAGTTTAGTCGAAACACATAGCTAGAAGTATACTTGTGGTTGTTAATGTCACCACCCCAGTCGGAATCAGTGTAGCTGATGAGTGGTTCTGTACTGCAACAATACTTTATTCCATATTGATAAGTAGGTCCTTAATATAGCAAACAATTCTATTTGCATCCTTCTAGTGGATTTCTAGAGGATCCTACATGAACCTGGAAACCACACTAACAACAAAGGAGAGATCTGGTCAATTGTGCGCCAAATAAATTAGGCTACCGACTAACTATCGATAGAGAGTGGCGTCGTCTTGTGGAGAGTCGCAATATTTCAACAACTTCACTCCCGACTGATAAGGGGTAGCACATGACTTGCAGTCATCTAATTTGAATCATTTCAAAATTTCCAAGGCATATTTACGTTGAGAAAGAAATATACCATCATCCATTTATAAAACTTGAATGACAAGGAATAAATGAAAAATACCAAGGTTAGTCATATCAAAGGTATAAGCAAGTTGTTTCTTCAATCCCAAAATAATATGTGCAGTATTTCCAGTTATGACTAAATCATCAACATATAATGCCACAATTAAGGTATCACCATGAACATGTAATACATAAATGTTGTGATCAGATTCACAACATTTGAAGCCAAGAGTGACAAAGAACCGATCGATCTTCTCATACCAAGCATGAGGTCCTTGTTTCAAACTGTACAATGACTTCTTGAGTCAACACAGAAGACTAGAACCTATCACAAAACCAGGATGTTTCTCCATATAAATTTCTTCAGTTAGATTTCCATGAAGAAAGGCACTTTTAACATCCATTTGATGAAGTTCCCAGCCAAAATGAGTTTCAAGGGAAAGAATTAGTCGAACAAAATTCATCTTCACAACAGGAGCACGAGTTTCAATATAGTTGATGCCTTCTTACTGAGAGAATCCCTTGGCATACAAACTAGCCTTGTGGCATTCAACAACGTCATTGAAGGTAAACTTGGTCTTATAGACCCATTGACACTTCACGACATTCTTTCCTTGCAGTCGGGAAACAAGTTCCCATGTCTGATTTTTCTTCAAGGAATCAATTTAAGCAAACATAGAAGATTCCCATTCTGGTATACCCTAAGCATCAACATATGTATAAGGATCACATGTGTCAAGTATAAGAACTCCATTAAGGAAACACTGCCACATTGTTTCTAACTACGAGTATGCCGACCAATACTAGGATTTATAGCATCTGATCCAACTTCTTCAATGGTCTTAATATCCCACCAAGGTAAAAAGTTATCTGTGAATCAAGTCGGTGATCATCAGTCATGTGAGTCGCAGAAGTCAGACTTCTGACATCAATAGCTACAGTAGGCTAAATATCATCCGATTCAGGGGAAACATTCATTTATCCAGTTGGAATTCTATCAACAGATATAGTTGATCCCTACTCTTCAAGAATATGAAATGGATCATTGTTCAATATACCAAAGGAATAATTCTACAGTTTGTTTCCCGAAGTTGTCTCATAAAAAAACACAATTTAAATGGAAATGATCTTATTTTTGATAGGATCAAACAGTCTATAGGCCTTCGACTAATCAAAGTATCCCATCATGATGCAAAAATGACTCGTAGCATCCAATTTGATTCTGCAGTTATCATTGATATGTGCCCAAGCGACACATCCAAAGGTTCTGAGGTGTTCAATAGAGGGTTTCCGACCATTCCATTTCTCGAATGGAGTCATTTCAATGACTTCTCGAGTTGGCACAAAGTTCAAGAGATAATTTGAGAAGTAGATAGCTTCTTCCCAAAACTTTGTTGGAATATCCTTGGCATGTAGTACACACCTAGCCATTTCTACAAAGGCCCGATTCTTCCTCTCTACAATGCCATTTTGTCGAGGGGTGTGAGGGATAGATATATACCAAGAAATACTGTTCTATAGGAGATATTCTTCAAACTGTAGAATCACATATTCACAACCATTATCTAACCTCAAACATTTAAGGGGACGACCACACTAATTTTCAACCACTGCTCTAAATTACTTGAATTTTTCAAAGTATTGAATCTTATTCTTCAAGAAATAAAGCCACGTAAATCTAGAGAAATCATCAATAAAGGTTAAAATATATTTTGCACCTGCTAATGAAGGTTTTCTCATGCAACAAAGATCACTGTGAACAAGTTCCAGTCATTCCTGTGCACGCTGTGCTTTCCCGGAATTAAAAGGTGTCTGATGATGCTTTCCAAGCAGACATTCTTTACAAAATCTATAGGTGGAATAGTATTTGGGAGACCAATAATCATATTGTGTGTTACCACCATCTTCATACTTCAAAAATATACATGACCAAGTCGTTTATGCCGAATTCAACTTCTGTTGTTTGCTTGAGCAATGAGTGGAGTTGGTCCAGTTGTCCTGGAAACATTCAAGGGGGGATCATCGAACTTACAAAGTCCATCTTTGGGATCCAAAATACCAAAAGAAATAGTTTCCCCTCCAATCCTCATATCGCTTACGATATAGCAATCCGACCCGAACTCAACAATCTTCCTAGTTTTCATCAGTTGAGCAACTGAAAACATGTTTACACTCAAACTCGGTACATGATATACATCGGATATATGACCGTGTTGACATTCAACATCACCATTGCTAGTGACAGTGAGAGCGTAATCATCGATGACATAAATATTCTCTTTAGGAGAACTACTTAAGGAAGAGAACATATAAGCATCATTTTCCATATGATGAGTACATCCATAGTCCACTATCCATTTAGTCTGGTTGGTATGAGCATGTAATGCTTGGGAAGCATTGATAGAGAAGTTGTAATTTTTAAGAGGTTGGTTGGTTGACTTTCCATTCGAGGCACTATCCTCTAGGTGCTTGACCTTTCCTTCTAAGTCCTTCATCTTTTTCCAATAGTTATTCTTAACGTGTCCCATCTTTGCACAATAACGATAGGTATTTTTCTTTTGGACCTTCTTTGTCGAGGACTCTTCGGTCTTCCCTTTTGTAGATTAGTCAATACATTTTGGTCATTGATCGAGCTGACCATGTTCTCTAGGATTTGGATTGAGCTTACTTTCTACCAAGTGAGCCTAGTTTTTTCCACCAAGCTTCCCTTCTTCAAGCATCTTAGGTTGGTCCTTGATCAACAAATCATATAAAGTATCAAAGGTAAAATACTTACCCTCTTGTTTGTGTGACATCCAATTATCCCAAAAGGAAGAGAAGAAGACATCATATGGTGTCTTCAAATTCATCAGAACCAACTTGATGAGCTGTCCATCTTTCTTCAAAAATCCCTTGCCACATTCACCCAATTTTAGTTGTATCTCTTTGATATGAGCTAAATAACCCCCGATCCGGTCAAAGGAAAGAGGTTACAGAGAGATCAATGTTGGAATCTTATTAATACTAAGGGTGGGGGGTGAATCAATAATAGCGCAGTTATGAACAATTTTTACTTCATATTATATTTAACATGAAATTAAGTTATGCATTCACATGAATAATAAAATTCATCCACATATGAGAAAAACATATAACACACATATTTTTATGTGGAAACCCAAAGGAGAGAAAACCACATAATGCTCTCTTATAATATAAATATTACATTCATGGAAGCACAAACTTAAGATGTTATTCGGAACAACCAACTGGAAGGAGGCACCAAACCCTTGGTTTTATAGGAACCGGCCTGAAGGAAGCACTAAATCCCTAATATACTAGTTCCAACTGAAAGGAGGCTTCAACCCCCTGCTCCTTGCCCCATCCCGCCACCCTAATATTATAGTAGTAGATATTTATTTGTTGTAATTTTGATCTACACACTCTTTTGACAAACTGTTGTTCATTATGTTGTGCACACATTTTGTAACCCTGAATCTTTCTATAACTGATTTGTATCACGAAATTTACTTGAACACATAAAATAGATACACTTGAATTCATACTTCACAAATCGTGTATTGTTTCATCATATTCTGCAGTCTGCACTCAAATTCAATATGTCATTCTGTTATTGTGCATATGCAACTTCAACTGATACTGTGCATCTATTGCTATGCTGTTGTTCTGACTTCACGCATCAATATCAGATGGATATATGCACCTTTTGAGATATTTCTATTCCATCTAGGTGCAACAATATTTAGATAATCTGTGACCTTCTATGCATTATCTATGATTCAGCCTTTCTATTTAACGGACTTGTATAAGATCGTCCTTATCATAATTCAAATCCTTTACTGTGCAACAAATCGCTCTTAGGTCATTGTATAAACTCCTTTACTTCTCAGATGACATGATATACTTCAAGTTTGTCTTAGTGATACTGTCTTAAAGACCATATGTGATTGTCTATGATACTGTCATTATGTTCTCACGCACTTGTGCATCTTCTATAGTCTTCATTTCTATCATTGCGCAATTGTCACATATATACTACATCAATTTGCGCACCATCAACTATTCCATTCATCTTCTTGTGCGTACTCGGATCTTTGGTAGTTCATGTTGTTCTAGTTCCACAAGCCCTTGATGCCCAAAAATAAGAAGCTTGTTAAATCTGTATCTTCCATCCTTCAAGCTTACAAGCTTACTTTCTTACTTAAATTCTCCAACTTGGCGTCTTATTTATAGTTGTCCAACACAAATTGTATGTCCACAAGTTGGTTGTGGATTTCCCTCTTATTTTCTCCACGGTTCATGCTTTCGCCACTAATCATGTTTTGCACCGCTGAGGTGTCATCTCTTTGTGAGTCTTGTGCATACTTTGTCCTTTTCCTTAGTGGGACTCGTGCCCTTGTGGTGTGGCCTTGCGCCCTTGATGTTCCATCACTTGTGGGACTTGCGCACTTGAATTCCCCAATGGCCACATCCTTTTGGTATTCTTGCATGCTTCAACACTTGAAAGCTTCTTCCGATTGGTGAGTCTTTCACACTTTCAGGACTTGCATACATATGCAACCATTTATTGCTCCAAGTTTATTGCACACTCCCAAACCTTGTTCAACCAAATCATTGGCTTTTACCTTGAAGTAGCATGGCTTGATGGAATTGAGACATGCATCTATACCATATGTACTGAATGTAATCCTTATGTACTTCTTCAAACTGGATTTCATATACTTCATTAAACTGGTACAACTGGATATACTTATTCAAAGTGGCTTTCATATACTTATTCAAACTAGCACATGAATAGTGAAACATCTTTGACACCAATGAAAACCAAAGTTTAACAAAATACCCCTTTAGAATTGATGAGAACACCTCATGAAGCTATGCATAATTAATCTCTTGAAATTGTGTGCTTCATCTGTGCTTTCCGCAGTCATCCCCCTATGTTCTTTACCAGTTTGAATCTTTGTTTCATCTGCGCATTCCGATGTTTGTGTTTTTCCTTGTGTTTTTTACTTCTACATGGATCACATGCTTCATGATATTTCTCAACTACTTTTCATGTCTGCATTGATTGCATGCTTCATGATCATTCTCCCCCTTTTACATCAATGGAAAAGAGGTTCCATCACTGTGCAATTATAGATTATTTGTTTCTAGGAATATGCACTAGCCTCATAAATCTACTTCCTTTGACTTGCTCCCCCTGTCTTCATGCTTTCTTATTTTGTCGGGGTTTCTATGCAAACCAGAGTTATATTTGAATCTGTACATTCAATACTATTCATGCTCCCGCTGAACAGTTGTTATCTATCAATCCTCTGCTCCTATCATATAAATCAACAACCATTCCTTGCACAATCCTCCATGCCATCTCGCTATTGTGTTTATTGCACAGTGCTAAATTCCATATGTTTTTATGTCCTCTTGTCACGGTTTTCATTACATTGTGGATTGAGGACCACACCCAGTTTCTCCCTGAGATATTCAAACGTATTTCATGGGAGTGGTTTCGTAAATATATCCATAATATTTTCTGTGGTGTCAACATATTCCAGTTTGATTGTATTTTCAGTGACCGGCTCTCTTATAAAGTGATACTTGATGGGAATATGTTTGGATTTGTAATGCATAACAGGATTCTTTGAGATGCTAACTGCACTTGTATTTTCATATGGAATTTGTATGGGCTGATCAAGATACACTTGCAGATCCTTCAGAGTTTGTTTCATCCATAGTACCTACGTGCAATAGGAAGTCGCTGCACTAGCACTTCTTCTATCATCAACACTACATTCCTTGTCTACATTAGTATATTCTATTGAGTTTAGATCTTTACATCATGGATATCACAAACTGAAGTTCATGATCCTTTAGAGTTTATTTCACCCATAGTACCTGTGTGCAATAGGAATCTGCTACAATATATTCTACTTCTGCTGTAGATAGTGCGATCGATGGCTATTTCTTACTAATCTAGGATACCCAAAAATTTCCTAGAAAAAAGAAGCTTCACTAGTACTTATTTTATCATCAACACTACTTGCCCAATCTATATCAGTATATGCTATTGAGTTTAGATCTTTACTCCATGGATAACACAAACCGAAGTTCATGGTCCCTTACAAATATCTGAAAATTATCTTTACTGCTTGAACATGTGTTTCTTTGGGTGTTGTCTGAAACCTTGCGATGATTCCTACTGCTTGCATTATGTTTGGTCTTGAGGAAGTTACATATAGCATGTTGCTAATCATTGATCTGTATATCATTTTATCTACTCCCTCAACTTCATCTTCTTTACTTAACTTGCACCCAGTGACCATGGGTGTACATACTGATTTGCAATCTTCCATTTTAAATTTATTCAACATTTTTTTCACATATTTGGATTGAGAGATAAAGATGCCATTATTCAATTGAGATATCTGGTGTCCAAGGAAAAAGGACAATTATCCAAGCATAGACATTTCAAATTCCTTCTACATATCTTTAGCAAATTGTTGGCTCATTTCGTCATCATTGCTTCCAAAAATAATGTCATCAACATATACTTCAACAACTATCATTTTTTCCTGCTCAATTTTTATTTAAATATTACTATCCACACTACCCTTCTTGAAACCTTGTTGTTGCAGATATTTGTCCGATCTTGAATACCGGGCCCTGCGATCCTTCTTGATTCCATACGAAGATTTCTTTATTTTGCAGACATAATCTATGTTATTTGAAAAAGAGAATCCATCTGGTTGTTCAATGTATATTTCTTCTTGAAGATCTCAATTTAATAATGCCAATTTTACATCCATTTGATATACCATGACATTTTCAGCACAAGCATAAGCCATGGACAGTTTGATTGCTTCCCTTCACGCCACCAGAGTAAAGGTTTCTTTGAATTCTATTCCCTCAATCCGCGCATAACCTTTGCACACCATTATTGCTTTGTTTTTTTACAACCTGTACTTCTTCATTTAGTTTTTTTTTTTTTTTGAATACCCATTTTGTGTTGATAACTTTCTTATTTTTTGGTATTGGAAAAATTCCTAGGTCTCATTCTTTTCAATTTGATCTAATTCTTCTTCCATGGATTTAACCTAGTGTTCATCTCTTCTGGATTCTTCAAAAAATTTCGGTTCTATTTCAGATAGTAAGGAGAAATGAACTTCTTCGGTTGACTAAATATCACTTAAAAATATTATCCTTGTTCTTGCACCAACATTTTTATCTCCAATAATTTAATCTTCTATATGATTCATTTGAATATATCTGGAAGGATATTTTGTGTCTTGTCTTTTGTTTTCTAATTCATGTTGATATATAATTTCCTGTGATTCTCTTGCTTCTTTGTTTTCTGGAAGTTCCTCATATGGTTGCTCAATCATTGGCTGATCATCATCATATTCTACTTTCCCGTGCATGAATAACTCATCCACTTTTACATTTGGGATTTCTACCATTTTTCTAAGACACAGATTGTAGCACTTGTATGCTTTGATTCTTGTATCATATCCAAGAAAGATTCTCTCATCTTATCTGTTTCTTTTTATTTAGCACTTGCTTCCAAATACCCTTAAGTGTTTGACTATGGATGGCCTTCCTTTCCATAGTTCATAGGGCGTTGAGAAACCGTTTTTCCTGATTTGACATCTATGAAGGATATGTATAATTGTATGTATGGCCCGAGTCCAAAATATATAAGATATCTTTGAGTCATTCAACATTGTTCTGGCCATTTCCTGTACAATTATGTTTTTCCTTTCTGCTACTCTATTTTGTTGCGGAGTTCTAGCAGTTGATAATTGTCTCCTGATCCCATGTTTTTCACATTAGTTCTCAAATTTTGTTGACACATATTGTCATCCATTGTCAGACATTAAACACTTAATCCTCAACTCAGTTTCATTTTCAACCACTTCCTTGAAGACTTTGAAGCATCCAAATATTTCTGACTTTTCTTTAAGGAAAAACATCCATATCATCCTCGTGTAATCATCGAAAAAAATAAGAAAGTAAGACTCGCCATTTAACCCTTTGGTTCTCATTGGACCGCAAAGATATGAGTGCACTATTTCCAAAGGTTTTGATGTAGTGTACTCTTTTTTCTTCAAAACAAATCTTGTTTTATTTCCATGTAGTCAGTGTCTGCAGACTGAATTCAGTGGTTTCGTGATTCTTGGGATATCTGTTACAACCTATTTCTTGTTGATTCCAACCAAATTGTCAGAATTGATGTTTCCTAATCTTCTATGCCAGAGCCAACTTTCATCTATTTGTCCTATGTAGCATTTTTATTCCTTCCCTTCGTCCCATTTTTTATTTTGAATTTTTCTGAGTCAAAGGTGAGTGCATGCACTTAGTCACACATCTAGCTGACGTTGAGAATATTGTGTTTCATGTTTTCAACTAGAAAAACATTTTATGCTTTGGTCCTTTTGTTCCCCAATCTCACTAAGCCTTTACCTAGGATTTTGGCAAAACCATTATCTCCAATGTAAACACTACCTCCCTTTTCTTCCCTGTATTTCATAAAAGTATTTTTGTCCCCCGTCATGTGCTTAGAAAAACCACTATCAATGTACCATTTTCCGCTTTTATTTTGGGCATGTAAATCTAGGATGCATCCCTCGTGATAAAATTGATCTTTTTGGGATTGCACAAACTCTATTTTGCTGGAGATGTTTTCGGTTGACTGCACAGGTGGAAACTAATTTTCGTAGCTCTGACTATCATGACCATGATTGTGATTGTTAATGCCTAAAAATCGCATACATGCGACATTTCAACAATTCATCAAGTAAGGCGTCATCAACATAAAGAATGCAACTCACCACATGCATCCTCAATAGATCCAAAATACAACATGAGTCCATAAGTGCAAAAAAGAAGTAAAAAAAAAGGGTAACGCTGGTAATACATTGTTAACCCGCACGATAGAGCGGGTTACCTGAACAATGTCTGCGCTACACCCTCACAACATTTCCTTCAATAGTCGCACTACTGCCAAAACGACAGGACCACTAACTCCAAACAGTGCATTGAAGGCACAATCCTCTCCAGGGATTCGAATTTGGCTCCTCACACACTTGGTGGCATTAATTAACCCCATTTGTGTACCTTGGAACTAGGTCATGGAGAAGGTTGTAGGACCCTTGGTCCCAATTTTTCTAATGTTTATAAATAAATTCAAACTTTCTTGAGTTTACATACGGTAACGGTTTCTATGGTGTTTTCTAGTTTTGTTTACTTTCATGCTGGTGGAAATAAATATACATCTACATGCATGTATTAACATACTGTTTACATTTACAGGTGATATGACACATAATTTCTATTTATGTGTTTATATCTATTTCTAACCATTTAAATTTTGTGCAGGTGTAACCACATATAAGTTTATTTTTCAAAACTTGAAATAATAATTTGATAGAGGTATAAATGATCATTATAACTGTAGGAAAATTGCCTGCAATAGCTAGTAGATCCCCTTTGTTGCTCCCTTTTGCCTTGATGCATGCCCTGTTGTAGCCTTGATGTAGCCCTGCAACCAAAATCTTCCCAAAACCCTTGAAACTCAATCGACCCAAACTAAGTTTTCCACCCTACCAAATGGAAAGGTCTCGCCAACCACCCAGCTCCAAACGTACCCCTTTGGACCCCTGATCCCAAACCGAGTACTAGCCAACCTATTATATCTCTAATCTCTGTTTTCCCCAAAATATAGCAAGGTGAAGAGATCCCCTTCTCCTCCTCTTCTTCTTGACCTTATCCTCTCCCTTGCCACCTCTTTACCTCCAGCATTAATACCCCCATCTCCCCCATTAATGTTTTCCCTCAAAGTCTTTCCTCGAGCCCATCCCCCAGGACTCCCATTAATAATTGAAATATTATAAATGTGTTGGTTGGGTCACTTGCCAACCATCACTTCTCAATCAAATAATTTTAATCCTTTTAATTCCCTTAATCATTTGTTGACTGATAATTCAATATTTCACAATTTAATTAATATTTTAATTAATTAACTCAAATACAATTTAAAAACTTGTTAAATAATGGCAAATGGTATTATTTGTAATTTACACCATGGTTCTAAACAAATATGACATAATTATAATAAATTAAGTAATATATTAATTAAAACTTATCCCTATATTTTAATTAATTAATTAATATCATTTGGTACGTAATTAATCTTACCCTTTCGAGTTAATATTATCCTTACTAACATTACAATTCCCTTTTAACATTTAACCCTTAGTGTTTACTAATCAAACTCATTAACATTCAATTAAGCATTACTAACCAAATGCATTATTTACTACCTAAATTAACAGTAACTTGTTTATTAATCAACAATAATTAATCATTAATGGACAATAATTAACATTAATCAACATTATTAACCTTAATCGACAATAATTAACATTAATCTACATTATTAACATTAATCAAAATTATTAACCTTAATCAACAATAATTAACATTAATCGACATTATTAACATTAATCAACATTATTAACCATAATCGACAATAATTAACATTAATCTACATTATTAACATTAATCAACATTATTATCCTTAATCGACAATAATTAACATTAATCTGCATTATTAACATTAATCATCATTATTAACCTTAATCGAAATTATTAACATTAATCAACAATAATTAATTATTAATCGACAATAATTAACATTACTATTTAGCAATATTTCATGCATTTTATAAATATGTAGGCGAGTTATGTAAGCATAGCTATTGCTTACATACCTCGCATAAGTACACTAATAGTACTAAATCACATAAATCGATAATAATCCCAAAATTTATTTTTCACTGACACATGTTCAACATAGTTTGCAAGGTACAGTATTTTACCTAACTGCATCTTATTAAGTTACGACAATTCATACATTACTGAGTTACGACACGTAATCAATCAATGGTTTTCCACCTACACAGCTAGATCTCATTTTCATCCCATCTTCAAGCTACACCTACCTACCTACATCAACTACCTAAATCACAACTAACTTCCACATCCTATCCTTTCCTCTATTGGACTACCTTGAAGTGTCAAGCCATGAATGGCTCCAGCTAGAACCCATAAGCGGAAGTGTCGACTACATCGACCAAGCTTCCCCAACACGAAGAAACCAGTCATTATCACACACCTTGGGGAGCACACCGTAGCACATCCCTCCCATGACTCTAGGTTTTGGGGATAAACGGTGGGTAAATCCTCCACCCCCCTAATGGAACAAGGAACTATGTCTACCCCACATAATAACTGCGTTGCTCCTGTACTCAGTTTGTCATCGTATAACCAATCTGAGTGGTTGAGTTTTTTGAAGCCCCACAGCACCCATACATCATAATAAACAACATAATAATCATGTGAAAGTAAATAATGCATCACTCACATGCCATTTATCTTTCGGAGTCTATGTGCCCAAGGCTCTCCCACCTTGTAGGATCCAACTATTACTTATCCCTTTTAACTTGTAAGTTAGTCTTTGAGATATAGTCTATAATATCGTGCATAAATCCTCAACATGTACACATACATTTCATCATAACATAACAATAATAAATTCATTTATTCACCATGCACCTTGCTTAACATTCATTTATTCAACGTATAACCATAATGGTATCCACGTACCCATCATTCCATAATTTGCATATATGAGACATGCTTAACACATGATACATATATAAACATGACTATAGATCATAATACTAACATCACACACACACACACATATATATGTCGGCAAAATAATAGAACCATATGTCCACAGTGTCGTCAAACCGACGAAGTCTCACAATCAAGCAAATACAACATATAATAGTAGTTCAGGCAGTAATGTCAAAACGGGGCATTACATACACCCGCTCTTCAGGAAACTTCGTCCCGAAGTTATGGTCAAAATAGTGTGGGATAATCACAACGCATAGTCTTTGCGTCTTCCTAGGTAGTAGATCATGGGTTGTACTAGTCCCATTGGACCTTAACCTGGTCCACCAAACAGTGCCTGAGTTGTCTAACCATACGGTTCAATATACGTAACGGTTCAACCTTGATGGTCCCCTTGTCCAAAACCTGCAGTTCGTTCCAGTTTATTTTATGAGACTCATCAATTACATAATGTCGTAAAACGAATACATGAAAAAAATTATGATTTTTGTGCAAATGGGTAGTAGCGCAAGACGATACACGACGGGTCCAACCTTCTCTAAAATTTCAAAGGGTCCTATAAATCATGGCGACAACTTTGTCCCTTTCCCAAACCCGATGGTACTTTTGCTAGGCCTGATGCAAACGAACACTCCATCACCAACCTTATAGCTTTGATTAACCCTATGCGCATCGGCATAGCTCTTCTGTCTATCCTGAGATTCTTTTAAGCGCTATCTAATCTAAACAACCTATTCTTTGCTACGAATATAAATAGCATATTAAATAAATAAATTGGTAAATATTAAAGTAGTTATCTTTTAATGTGAAAGGACATAACCTTTCATTATGAACGCTCAAGCCATATTAAAGGCGAGCTCTTGTAATACATTAATCATCCATTTTATCATATATATTTTTATACTCAATTATGTGAATTCGGATTCGCTTCTCAATGGACACAACAGGATTCGGTTGCTGCATTTGGTATCAGAGCCCCTTCTTGGGAATATAGTTGATTCCAGCTACTAGCCATATAATTGTATACAATTGTTAGACTTTGTCTGAGCATCAGGTCCTTGACCATAACCTGGCCATTGGCCATCTCCTCTTCCCATAACTCCAATCGCATACACAACTCCACACACCTCTCTCATCTCATCACACCTGCCACTCCACGTCCCCCTCGCTGCAATCCTTCACAGTCTACCCACACGTTCTTCCTCTGCGTTCTCCCTCCTTCTGCACACCAAATCCGGTTGTCTCCATTGAGAAGCGAATCCGACTTCACATAATTGAATATAAAAATATATATGATAAAATGATTGATAAAATGGATGATTAATTTATTACAAGGGCTCGCCTTTAATATGGCTTGAGCATTCATAATGAAAGGTTATGTCCTTTCACATTAATAGATAACTACTTTAATGATTAACAATTTATTTATTTAATATGCTATTTATATTCGTAGCATTGCCACTCTCTTAGAAAGGCTTTGTCCTCAAAGCCTTATAATTTTGTTGCATTGTTCTTTGCGATGTCATGGCTGATGAAACATGTCGATACGAACTACTAAGTGTAGAGCAAAACTTCCGATATGTGGATGGGTCAATCCATCCCAAATTGATTTGTTGCTGACTGTTGGGATTCCCCACTGATATGTCGTTAAGAGCTTTGATCATATTAGTACCATCGTCTTTCGACATTTCCCACTTTTCAGAATATTGGTTTTTATGGTTGGGGTGTCGATAGGGAATTTTCACAATGTCATTTTCTTTTACGAGTGTCATCTTTTGAGCATTGATCTAAGCTAGAAGTTTTATTTTCGTCGCTTGAGGTTTTAAGGTTTAATTCTGTATCTTTTCCAACTTGTTTCCTAACTGCCTGTTATCATTTTGAAACTTCTTGATCAATTCGACCTGCGATTTTCTGTCATCTTCAGACTTCTTAAGTTGTTCCTTAAGATCTTCATTATGACTTCTGATGCAACTATTTTCTTCCTACTTGTCTAGAAGTTTTCCTTCAATGTCTTCCGTAGATTGTTCTGTCTTCCGACTATTTTTCAACTTCTTAATTTTTGTGACTAGTGTCTTGTTATGATTTCTTAGTCTGAAAATTTCTTCAGCATTGTTGGATAATGCTTTATTATTCTTTGTGATCTCTGATTTGTGTGTCCTTTTAGAATCATCATTTTGTATTTGAAGAACTTTTATCTGCTCCCGATACTAGTCGATCACTGATTCTTGATTCTTTAAATTCTTTTGTATCTGCGGTAGTTCTTCATCCTTGTCGTTAAGGATCTTGTTCAAGTGTATTATTTCTACTTCATAATCATTTATTTCCTTCTTTATCTCTTGATTTCCTAACCTCTGATTGAAATCATTTTCGGTTTTTAATTCATCAATTTGCACATACAATTTTTCTATACACTTTTCCTAGTCAGAGATTTTTATTTCATTGCACCTTGCTTGTAATTCAATTCTTATTTCTGAACTGTTATTTTTGTCGCGCAATTTTTCATTGTCTTTTCGATAACGCTTTAACTCGGCTTCTAATTCCTCTATTTGTAATCGCAGACTAGATTCCATGATCTTTGATTTCTTCGACGCTAGATGGTTGTCTGGACTATAGATGGTCTTCGATTTTTCCTTTGAATATTTCTTGTCTTCTTCTTATTAGGTTAAATAACCTTTTCCAAAAATATAATTATTATTTTAATAAAATAATAATAATAATTATCATTTTCATTTTGACTCTTAGATAATAGATGATCTTCTTTTTGACATTGATTTTTGCCCCTTTTTTTTATAATAATAATTATTAATTATTTAATTAATAATATTATTATTAATGCTTTCATAAACTATATATATAGTTTAATATATATATATATAAATATATTTTCAAAAATTAAAATATTTAAACAATATAATAATATTATAATGTTTAATATGTAATTTCAAAAAATTAAAAAATTAGGGTTTCGATGAAGGAGAAGGAGGTGAATGTAGATGGGAGAGCAAGGGAAATAGGAGTAGCGGATGGTGTAGAGAGCAAGAGAAGTAGGAGTAGTGGATGGTGGAGAGGAGGGTGCGCAGAGTGGTGGAAATGGTGGAGTGATGGAGCTAGCGGAGCCGAGGCGTGAAAGGGAGAGCTGGTGGGCACGTGAGGAGGAAGGGAGAGCGAGCGAAATTTGGGAGGAAGGTGGATGTAGGTGGGGAGTGGAGCAGCATTGGGCATGGGGGGAGTGTGGCTGTGGGGGCAGGAGGGTGAGCGTGGTCGTAGGAAGAGGGTGCTGGAAGGTGCAGGTTCAAAAAGAGGGGAGACGTGGCCAGGAAGGGGACGTGTAGCAGGCGAGAAGGAGCTGACAATTGTATACAATTGTATGGCCAGTAGCCAGAATCAACTATATGCCCAAGAAGGGGCTCTGATACCAAATGCAGCAACTGAATCCAGTTGTCTCCATTGAGAAGCGAATCCGAATTCACATAATTGAATATAAAAAAATATATGATAAAATGATTGATAAAATGGATGATTAATGTATTACAAGAGCTCACCTTTAATATGGCTTGAGCGTTCATAATGAAAAGTTATGTCCTTTCACATTAAAAGATAACTACTTTAATGATTAACAATTTATTTATTTAATATGTTATTTATATTCGTAGCATTCTTCCATCTCCTAAATCAACTCAGGTCCTATAATCACTCGATCCTCTAACCTTTCCCAACTCAATGGTGTTCTGCATGGCCTCCCATATAATGCTTCATATAGAGGCATCCCAATTGAGCTATGGTAACTTTTGTTGTAAGCAAACTCAACCAAGGGTAAGTTCTTCTCCCAATGAGTCTGTATATCCATGACATACATCCTAAGCATGTCCTCCATCACCTCATTCACTCTTTCTGTTTTCCCATATGTCTCTAGATGGTATGCAGTGCTTAGGTTCAACTTAGCACCTAGCGCTGATTGCAAAATTTTCCAAAACCTGGACCTAAACTTGGAATCTCAGTCCGATATTATCTTCTTGGGAAACCCATGGAGACATACTACTTCATTTATGAATACACGAGTCACATCCGTGACATCATAGGTCTCCTTAACTAGAATGAAGTGAGCAGTTTTGGTCAGTTTTTCGACAATGACCATAATGGCGTCATTCCTATGAGATGTAAGAGGCAATCCCACCACGAAGTACATGGATATAACTTCCCACTTCGACATAGAAATGTCATGTGGCTATAATACTCCTGCCGGGTGGTGATGATCAACTTTTACCTGCTGATACTCAAGGCACCTAGTGAAGAATCTAACCACGTCGCTTTTCTTTCCTACCCAAAAGAAGAGTTTATTCATGTCTGCATACATATTCTTTACACCCAGGTTTGCATAATACACTGCTCGGTGGGATTCCTTAAGGATAGTCTCTCTAATATCTCCCTCCTCGGGAATATACATCCTCCCTTGATACCATAACAAACCATCGACTTCCAACTCATAGCCTTCAAACTTAGGTCCCACCAGTTCCCCATTCTGAAGTACCAATGTGACCTTTAGGTACCAACTATCCCCGATTAGCTATCCTAAAATTATTTCCCTCAAATCAACCTTCAAAGTTATAAGAGAGAAAATTCTTGGTTTTCTGCTTAAGACATCAGCTACCACATTCTCCTTCCCTTTGATGTATGAAATCCCAAAATCATACTCACTCATGAATTCACTCCATTGCCTTTGCCTAACATTTAGGTCTCTTCGAGTGAAGATATACCTTAAGCTTTGGTGATCATACTTGAGCTCAAAGCTTCATCCAAGAAGGTAATGTCTCCAAAGCTTCAAAGCTAGCATTACCGCAGCGAACTCTAGGTCATGGATAGGGTAGTTTTCTTCATGTGTTTTTAACTTTATCGATGCATAAGTTATTACCCCACCTTCCTTGCATCAACATTGCACCCAAACCTTGTCTTGAGGCATCTAAGAAAACTGTGAATTCCTTCTCCATATATGGAACTTGTAGAATTGGTGAACTCATCAACAGTCTTTTCAACTCGGTGAATGCAACATCGTATCCATCCGTCCATTCATACCTAGTGCCTTTACGTTGTATGGTAGTTATGGGTTTTGCAATTTTTGAGAAACCCTCAACAAACCTTTTGTAATACCTGATTAACCTTATGAAGCTTCCCACTTCATGCACATTCCTTGGCACGGGCCAATCCATTATGACCTTCACCTTCTCAGGGTCCACTGAAATTCCCTCACTTGAAATTATATTCCCTAGATAATGGATCCCCTTTTGATAAAATGAGAATTTGGACAACTTACCGTACAACTGATGCTCCCTTAAGCATGACAACACTATCCACAAGTGTTCCTCATGTTCACTTTCATTCTTGGAGTAGATGAGGATGTCATCCAAGAAGACTTGCAAAAATTGATCTAAGTATTTTTGAAACATGCTATTCATGAGACTCATGAATACAGCTGGGGCATTGGTCAAACCAAAGGGTACCACTACAAACTCATAGTGCCCAAACCTTGTTCGAAAAGAAGTCTTAGGTATATATCCTTCCTTAATCCGTAGCTGGTGGTAACCTATTTGTAAGTCGATCTTGGAGAAGACTGTTGCCTCTTTCATTTGATTAAAGAGATCATAAATTCGAGGTATCGGATACCTATTATTCACGGTGGATCTATTCAAATCTCGGTAATCGATGAAAAGACACAAGGAACCATCCTTCTTCTTCACAAAAATTATTGGCGCACCCCACAGTGAAATACTTAGTCTGATGAACCCTAGATCTAGTAGTTCCTTCAACTGCATTTGTAACTCACGAAGTTTTGGGGCCGTCATCCTGTAAGGTGTCTTCGATGTTGGATCCGAATCGGGTTTTACCTCAATGATAAAATCAAGTTCCCTCTTAGGAGGTAACCCAGGTAATTCCTTTGTAAAGACATTAGTGAATTTGGCTAACATTGGGTATTCATCAAAGGAGGGTCCCTTCTCATTGTTTACCACTTCAACAATATACAACTGGCATCCCTGACGCATACATTGCTTTACGTTCATTGTGGATATGAAACATAGGGACACCTTCCATTTGATAGCCTGGATATCGATGGCCTCTCCTTTGCCATCAATGCAAAGAACTTTCTTTCCATAATAGTCCAAGAAAGCTCGATGCTCCTCAATCCAATTCATACCTATCATGAGATCATAAGTTCCGAGGGTGGTGACATACACTTTGAATTATGTAACACACACCCTGAGATCCACTACACACTTGTCGACACTAGGTCCTACCGCTTGATTTACCCATGAAGCCATTTCGACTAAGTTGAAATCATCATGCTCGTAGGTTGCCAACCCACATTTGTCTAATGCATATGGAAAAATAAAACTATCTATAGCACCAAGATCAAACAATATTCTAAGCTTAAAATTATTGACTGTACCTGATGATTCCACCACAGTGGATTGGTGCTCTTCCTGATGGTTGTGTACTGTTGCCGAGATCTGATGTTTGCTACCCCCACTCCCCATTGCATCCTTTCCTTCTCGATGCATTGTACCAGATCGTAATTCGAGACAGTCACACTGGTAATGTGGACCTCCACATCCCCAACAAGAAACCTATAATGGAGTAGGCAAAATAACCTATTCAGATCTCTGAGAGGGACCCCTTCCCTTGCCGACTGATCCTCTAAAATTTCTCACACCCTAGTGAGTTCTTATGGTTGATGGGGGCACCGCCCTAGTTGCCACTGATCCGTCTCGCTGCAACCCTTGGTGTGTACCTATTTCTATAGGGAGGTAGCCTCGCATATCCTCCTAGAGGGTAGCTTCGAGGGGACTTCCTTGCAAATCCTGATTGCTCAGAGTTGAATGACCTGATGGGATTTGCACCCAACATCTCCTCAGTGTAATGATCACAATCTATGTCTTTGGAAACTGAAGTCATTTTCCACATTCATACTTGGGCCGTGATCTTGGTATTGAGACCATACAAAAAGTGCTCAACTTGGCGTTCGTCGTTGTCCAAGTAGGGGACATACTTGATTAATTCCATAAACCTCTCTTCATAATCCTCCACAGATAGATGCCTTTGTAATAAGGCATGAAGAGCCCTTGCTTGTTCTTCCAGGTAGGATGCGGGTAGATACTTCCCTTTGAACTTTTCCAAAAATAGTTCCCATGGAACTGTGTCTGGTGTAAGATGTAGCTTCCTTTATTGGTTCACCCACTAGTTCAATGTGACCCCCTTTAGTTGAAATATTGCAATCTTAGAATTGGACGTAGAATTGTACTCCTGTAAGGTTAAGCACCTGGTCATCTCTTCCAACCAAGACTCTACTCATATCTATACTTGACCCTCTGAAAACTTTGGAAACCTTATCTTTTGAAGCTCCCTTGTGATATCTTGATGCGGAGGTCTCGGTACTGTATTCACTTCTGCTTCGGGAATTTCTTCCCTCAGTAGAGGGGCCTCCACTTCCACTTCTGAGGTAACACTTCCTCTTTGTAGTCCTTGGAGTGTTTCGTTTATTGCCTCTAGTGAGCGCAGTATAAGGATGGTCTCTGGCGATGGTGCCGACACATTCGACTCAGGTAATGTCGTCACCTGAACTCGCCCACGACCTGCTCGCATTCTTACCATGTTATCCCTATAGCATGGGAAAATAGGATAATTAGCATATGACGACATCATGACTATTTACTATTAAACTCCACGGTTAGATCAAAAGGTGCGTCGGATGATTTTTTTTTTTACGAGCGTTTTTACATTAGAGCTATAGTTCTGGTCATTTTGATCAGGCCATCTTGAGGCCATCGGTACTAAATATACTACAATAGCTCAACGTAAATTTAGGTATTGGATTCCACTCAATCTCACTTAAGTCGCAACTCAACCCTACTTGTAGTTTTAATTAATTTACTTGCGTAGACAACTTAACGTTTAAATTACATTTTATTACCTCCTTCCGCATCAACAATTATTTTTCAATGAACTTCCATAGCAATTTGCATTAATCCTAACTTTATTAATTATACACTAGTATTATATTAATTAATATAACCTTTATAATTAACTTTTAGTTAATAATTAATCTTCGAATTAAGGTTATAATCATTAATTAATGATTAATCTTAATTATTAATTAATAATCCCTATATATATATATATATATATATATATATATATATATATATATATATATATTTACTTTAGAATTGTATTAATCTACATGATACCTAAGCAATTAAATAATTAACTTAAACCCTTAATTTCGTTAATTAATTGCTTAACTAATCATGAAAATTAATCATTTATTATGTTTAAAACTTAATTAATATTAACTATCTATACCCCACATAATTAGTCAACTTAATAATCTCCAGTTAACATAAGTTGTCTTAATTATACTTAATTACTAAGATTACTTCTAATTAAATTTAAACACATAAAAACAAATTATAACCAATTATTTTATGTATATACTAATTTATATTTATAATTTAATACTATATAATTTCAAAGGTTTCGTGAGTTTAAACAAGGTTTTTAATTTAGAATTTTGATAAAATATACATATTAAAAAAAAAGAATTAGACTAAATAAAATTAATAATTTTTATAAACAAAATAAAAATTAATCAATAAAGGTTTACCCTAACCCTACTATCCCTCGCAGGCACGAGGGCCATGTGCTCGGTCTGCCTTGCATGAGGGCCACTTTCCTGGACTCGGCGCCCTGTTTAAGACTTAGTTCCCTTTGCATGGGTGGTCATTTCCTCACCCATTTTTTGAGCGTGCTCTCATGTTCTCCTCGACGGCAGCCCTGCTCCGGAGGGACCCTGCAATGGCTGAGCCCTTCTCTGCACTGGGAGAGATTCAATCCAACATTAATTGGTAGGTAACAGGTTATCGTTTAGTTTCTTCTTTATTATTATATTTTTTTCTTATTATTATATTTTTTTTGCATGGAGTGGAGTGGCCGTAGCTCAGCTGGGCGCCTCCACCTCCCTCTGCTCGCATTTGGACGGGGCTTTCCCTGCTAGTCAGCCGCGCCCTCTGGGCTGCTGGCCCATGGCCATGTTAGTCAAGCTGCACCCAGAACGGCTCATGGCCTTCGGGCTGTGCCCAGGCCGGCTCATGGCCACCAGTCTAGGCCCAGGGCGGTCCATGGTCGTGCAAGGCTGCGCCTAGGTTGGCCCATGGCCATGTAGGGTTGCGCCCAGGTTCTCCCATGGTCGCTAAGCTGCGCCCAGGCTAGCCCATGGCCGCGCATGGCTGCTCCCACGCTCGCCCATGGTCGTCGGGCTACGCCCTCTGGCTCATGACCGCCATTCTTGACCAACAAAAGACAATATTTTCTACACGTAAAAATATAAATATATATATATATATATATATATATATATATATATAATGCAAAATGTTTTTGTTTCATATTTCAATTTTTGTTTATCCTTTTGATATAGTTCAATTCTTTTTTTTGTTATCTATCTATATGCATATATATATATATATATTAAATTTCATTTACACTTTATATATATATATATATATATATACATACATATATTTTTTTTTTCAATTTAAATTAAATTTAAATCTCTCTTCTATATATATATAAGAAATTTGGTATATAGTAAATATATATTAAAAAAATTAAATGTGTTCACTTAAAGAACTTAAATTTCTACCCTGTTCCATTTAGCTCAAGATGCAGAACCGAAGAATTAATTTCGCCTTTATTTCATTTATTCCCTTGTCTTGTTTTGGTAGGACACTAACATAATGTTTCTCATCTTATTTCCAGGTCTTACTACCATTAATAGATAAACATTCTTCTAGTCATCTTGGTTCCAGTGGAAATATAGTTTATTTGTAAATTTTGTTTGTAGATATTCCAATAGCTTACCACAATGTAAATTTCTTTTTTTTTTACTATACTGTTCTTTTCAACTATAGTGAGCCCTATGGTTCTAGATTTGGAACCATGGCTCTAATACCATGTGTAGGACCCTTAGTCCCAGCTTTTCTAATGTTTATAAATAAATTCGAACTTTCTTGAGTTTACATACTGTAATGGTTTTATGTTGTTTTCTAGTTTTGTTTACTTTCTAGCTGGTGGAAATAAATATACTTCTACATGCCTGTATTAACATACAGTTTACATTTACAAGTGATATTACACATAATTGCTTTATGTGTTTATATCTATTTCTAACCCTTTAAATTTTGTGTAGGTGTAACAACATATAAGTTTATTTTTCAAAACTTGAAATAATAATCCGACAGAGGTAGAAATGATCATTCTACTTGTAGGAAAAGTACCTTCAATAGCTAGTAGATCCCCTTTGCCGCTCCCCTTTGCCTTGATGTATGCCCTGCTATAGCCTTTATGTAGCCCTACAACCAAAATCTTACCAAAACCCTTGAAACTCAACCGACCCAAACTGATTTTTCCACCCTACCAATGGGCGATGTCTTGCCGACCACCCAACTCCAAAGGTACCCATTTGGACCCCTGATCCCAAACTGAGTACAAGCCAACCTATTATATCCCTTTAGAAAATCTCCAACCAGAACCCCCTTCTCCTCTTCTCTGTAAATTCTATCTCTGCTCTCTATTTTCCCCAAAATAACCCAAGGTGAAAAGATCCCCTTCTCCCCCTCTTCTTCTCGACCTTATCCTCTCCCTTTCTGACTCTTTACCTCCACCATTAATACCCCTATCTCCCCCATTAATGTTTTCCCTCAAAGTCTTTCCTCAAGCCCATCCCGCATGACTCTCATTAATAATTGAAATATTATAAATGTGTTGGTTGGATCACCTAGCAACCATCACTTCTTATTCAAATAATTTTAATCTTTTTAATTCCCCTAATCATTTGTTGACTCATAATTCAATATTTCACAATTTAATTAATATTTTAATTAATTAACTCAAATACAATTTAAAAACTTGTTAAATAATGGCATATGGTATTATTTGTAATTTACACCTTGGTTCTAAACAACTATGACTTAATTATAATAAATTAATATATTAATTAAACCTTATCCCTATATTTTAATGAATTAATTAATATTGTTTGGTACGTAATTAATCTTACCCTTCCAAGTTAATATTATCCTTACTAATATTACAATCCCCTTTTAACATTTAATCCTTATTCTTTACTAATCAAACTCATTAACATTCAATTAAGCATTACCAGCCAAATGCATTATTTACTACGTAAATTAACTGTAACCTGTTTATTAATCAACAATAATTAATCATTAATGGATAACAATTAACATTAATCAACATTATTAACTTTAATTGACAATAATTAACATTAATCTACATTATTAACATTAATCTACATTATTAACATTAATCAATATTATTAACCGCAATCAACAATAATTAACATAAATCAACATTATTAACATTAATCAACATTATTAACCGTAATCAACAATAATTAAAAGTAATCTACATTATTAACATTAATCATCGTTATTAACCTTAATCGACATTATTAACATTAATCAACAATAATTAATTATTAATCGACAATAATTAACATTATTATTCAGCAATATTTCATGCAATTTATAAATATGTAGGCAAGTTATGTAAGCATAGCTACTATTTACATACCTCGCATAAGTACACTAATAGTAGTAAATCACATACAACAATCATAATCCCGAAATTTATTGTTCACTGACACATGTTCAACATAGTTTGCAAGCTACAGTCTTTTACCTAATTGCATCTTATTAAGTTACGACAATTCATACATTACTGAGTTACGACACATAATCAATCAATGGTTTTCCACCTACACAGTTAGATCTCATTTTCATCCCATCTTCAAGCTACACCTACCTACCTACATCATATATCTAAATCACAACTAACTTCCACATCCTATCCTTTCCTCTGTTGGAATACCCTGAAGTGTCAATCCATGACCGGCTCCAGCTAGAAGCCGTAAGCGGAAGTGTCGACTACATCGACCAAGCTTCCCCAATAGGAAATCACTAGTCATCATCAGACACCTTGGGGAGTGCATTGTAGCACATCCCTCCCATGACTCTAGGTTTCGGGAATAAATGGTGGGTAAATCCTCCACCCCCCTAATGGAACAAGGAACTATGTCTACCTGACATAATAACTCTATTGCACCTGTACTCAGTTTGTCATCGTATAACCAATCTGGGCGGTTGAGTTTCTTGAAACCCTACCCCACCCATACATCATAATAAACAATATAATAATCATGCAAAAGTAATTAAGGCATCACTTGCATACCATTTATCTTTCAGATTCTATGTCCCTGAGGATCTCCCACCTCGTAGGATCTAGCTATTACTTAGCGCTTTTAACCTGTAAGGTAGTCTCTGAAATACAGTCTAGAATATCGTGCATAAATACTCAACATGTACACATACAATTAATCATAACATAACAACAATAAATTCATTTATTCACCATGCACCTGGCTTAACATTCATTTATTCAACATATAACCGTAATGGTATCCACGTACCCATCATTCCATAATTTGCATAGATGAGAAATAATTAACACATGATACATACATAAAAATGACTATAGATCATAATACTAACATCACACACACACACACACATATATAGGCAAAATAATAGAACCATATTTCCACAGTATCGTCAAAACGACAAAGTCTCACAATCAAGCAAATACAACATATAATAGTAGTTCAGGTAGTAATGTCAAAATGGGGCATTACAAGTTCACATTTGGATCTAATTGTTTGTTGGGAACCTCTTGGTCTATAAAAGGAATTCATTGGCATACATTTGGTAGAGATAAATCAAGAGCAGGGTTATGCTACTATATTTGAGTTGGAGATTCCTCATAGCCCACCACTTCCTATCATTATGAGCATTCCCAAGCTCCCTTGTCACCTTCCTTCAAGGGACAAGAGTTTCTCTCCATTATTATACCATCTACTTAGCATTTAGTTTGTACAAGAAGGGCCTCCCTAAGGGATATTGTTGGATTCCCTTGAAGACCACACCTCTTAGGTATTGTACAACTATACCATTAGACAATACAAAAGTGGTTTAGCATACCTTGGATTGTTATTGGAGTTTACATTCTCCCTCCATCTCTGTTATTTTTCTCATTATCAATATTTCTTTATTTGCATGTGAATTACACTAATAATATATTAGATGATCACTTGGAGGAATACCAACCAGCAAATAGGGGCTCCAAGGATTGAGGCTTTGTTGCAACCTACAAGGCTTATCCCATTACCAAGTGGAAGAGTGCACTTGTGCAATTTTTTCCACAATAGTTCTAATGGAGACCATACCTATTTTAATTGATTTTTTATTAAACTAGGTTGTTTTATGCTAAGTAACTAATTATGGGTATTTGTCACTTGCACGATATTAGGTATTCCACCTATTTCATCTAGAATTCATCCCTGATTCGAACCCAATTTATTTTTGCAAAGTAGCACGGATCTCAACCTCTTGACCATGCTACCAGTGTAGAAATGACTCTAACTGTTGCATAGACTGCGTAGGTAATCGGTTCAAGACCTGTGCTACCCCAAAAGGTTGTTCTACGCGGTCGGTTAGTGTATTATCCTTGCTATGCACACATCTATTTTGAATTTACCTGTGCTACCCACACGATAGAGTGTGATTTAGCCATGCTGCTATTGTTAATTTGATTTTTACCTTCATAGCTTAGTTTGGCAGTCCAATTACTGCTTACTAGTGATCGTAAATTAAGTTTAATTCTCATAATTACTTAATTTTTTAGTAATTAGTTCACCTAGACAAATATTAGGAAGTAAAGAGTTCATCTCTCTTGAAACTTACCTATGTAAACAAATTTGAGTATTTCGACGACCCCCATTGTTGTGTGACTAGTATTCAAGACCATTTCTTGTTTATGCACAATTGCCATGTTTTTAGTATCATTGCTAGTGTAGAATTCACTTTTTGCACACAATCAATGACCTAAATACTCTTGTCTCCTGAAGTATGCTCTTCACCTTGCACTTCATGTGAGCTTGGTGAATAAAAAATGGGTGAGAAGTGTGAAATATCTCCATTGCACAGTTATCTATTTGTTAGCATTTGTGATTTTGCAAAGCACCATGATCATATCTTAGAGTTAAAAATATGCATTACTTGATATGCTCTTCTAGTTAGTTTTCTGATAATCATTTTTCCTTTCATCACATGTGTTTTCTCCACTAGAACACACTAAATATACGTAAAGACTCTCCCCATCCAAGTATTCTCTTCACCTCACACTTCATGTGAGCTTGGTGAATCGAAAAAGTAGGTATTGTGAAATACCTCTCTTACACTCCATAAGTGAACACTCAAACCCATTAAAGTCAACATTGTAATTGTCTAAACCAACTAAAATTTTCCATAGGAGGTCACAAAACAACATTTTAGCTAGGTAGGATTGATTGGGATAGGCATCCATTAATTCCCACCAATCTAGTTTCATTATCAATATTTTGAAACATAGCATTGTTGTCTCATAGGGTACTTACAAAATGCTTCTATAAGGAAGTGTTAAAAGAAAACCCGGATCAAAAGTGCACCATGACCAAGGAGGTGAAAGACGAGGTGTATTTTCCCTTCTCTGCCATACAAGCCACTCTGTTTGTTGTAGGGAGATTCCACTATACCATGTAGGTCGAACCAATGATCCACACTTGATGCAAGGTATCTTAATGGCCCAAATTAGAATATCACCAAGAATAAATTGTGAGTGCAATTGAATATTGAAGTTAGCTATTTCCTTTGGGAGGTGTTTCCAAGTCTTCTTTATTGGAACATTGGCCCCATTGCCAATAAACCTAGCTCTTTGTTACCTCCACTAGTTGATTGGTGAGTGGATACCATTATCACCATCAATTGCGCTTTTAGGAGGCCCAGTTACATTTGAGATGAAGGACGTTAGGTATTCTAGTGAATTTACATTTATTTTCTTTTTAACTACAAGTTCATTAAAATCGTAATAAAAAGAACCTACATGTGGGGACTCATGAACTAAAACCGACATTGCACATATCACTCACTTATGACACCATTTTGCATATGTTGTGGTTGGAATATTTTTGCATTTGTTCAATTGTGTTTAAAATCCACTATCACTCTCATCTCACACAAAACCTTCACCATTGAGGAACAAAACAACATCCTGAGACAATCTTGTATATTACAAGGCATATCCCCTCTCTCGAGTGGTGTTTTTACACCTTCTTCCTGTGGTTCACAAGGAAGGTACTCTAGTCGGGGTTTTTCCTAGGCTACATTTATAGGATCATATGGTCGAGGCCAAGCCTTGATAGGTGCATTTTATCCTCATGGAGAAACTATTAACTATACCATTTCTTCCCCCATCGGAAGAGTTATCCCACTGGATTCCCCCTTTGGAGATCCCTTAGTTTTGTTTGACCCATCCTCCCTCCTAGGAGGTCAACTGCTGTTTACAACACCAAATGATTCTCCCCCTCTTGGAAATTACATCCCACATTTATGGATAGTTTAAATTTACCTGATTTGTACAAACTGACCAATGATCCCATTGCTCATGATCCGACATGGCCAACTATGCCAGACAAGCTTCCATCTAACATTCCCAAATTCAAAGGGAAACAGGGAGTTGATCCCTCCAACTACGTCATGTATTTCGACTTATGGTGCTCATCTAACATAATAGTGGATGACCATGTAAGGCTTCACCTCTTCCAGCATACCCTCACAAAAAAAAAATGTTATGTGAATTGAACCCATTCCACCTTTGCGACATTGGCTGCCGCATTTATTACATACTTCCAACTTCCAATATGACATGAATTAGGCCTCTAAATTCTCACCGAGTTTTGGCAAAATACTTCTACCCACATCACGGACCAAATCCATGAGTGGCATAGATGTCATACATTATGTAAGATTGAAATACAACCTCCCTTTTTGATGGATTGGTTTATCAAATATCTCCAACCCGCCATAGAAAAATATGTCACCACCTCCATGATGCAAAGTGAGGAAGATGATATTATGAAAACACAACATTTTGATCTCATATATGCATAATCCGGTTACCTTTACACTATCCTCCTTGATGCCCCTCGACATCGGTCATTGGATCCTACACCTTCAGTATCATCACGTCTGGTAGATGGGATTGCAGCTAGTGTTTTCACACCATCCTATGAAAAATGGTTCCTACTAAGGATTATGGAACCCTTAGTAGAAGGTCGTAAATAAATAAGATGTGAATGCAATTGCAAAATAAAAAAATAAGTTAAGTGATTATTGTAATAAAATAACAGATAAACAGGAACCCATGAATAATATTTGTATTTGGTATCATGTCATAAATAATGAATTACAATCAAAATTTACCTTAGAAGGTGAGTAGATGGGGTCCCTCCCAGTTGTATGAAGAGTATTGCTCTGATTTTCCAAGGTTCCTTGCTCTTTTTTGAATGCTCAAGTGGTGTCCAAGACTCAACTAAATGGGAATAAAATCTCAAAGAGGTAGGCTAGAGTTCAATAGGAATTTTGGCAGCATAAGGGTAGGAAGAGTGAATCATGGATATGAAATGGGGGGCCTCTCCATCACATTTTTATAACAATTTTGGGTGGTAGAGCATTGACCCGTGGTATTGGGAAACCACTAGTATTGGTTTGTGGTATTTTGAGTTTTCTCTCATTTTTCCTTTATTTTGAATAATTTTCTCCTTTTTTCTTTTTCTTTTTGGGGATTTTGACAATTTTTTGTGGGATTTTAACCTTTTTTAAGGATTTTCATTAATTGATGAAGGAAATAATGAATTTTTTCCCATTTAGTTACCATTTTAGGGATTTTAGGGTTTTTGGAGGCCAAAAATGTAGGAAAATGGGATAAATGGATTATGTGACTAGGGGGATGAGCTAGGTGATTTTTTTGGGGGTGTTAACAGATTTCCCCCTGATGTGTGAGGGAAGGATCTCATCGTATGGCCGATAGACATCATAGGTTCTGAATTTTTCCAAGGGTTTCAACATTGTGATGGCGGAGAGCAGAAACTGGTTGGAGATCATAACACATGCTTCATACAAACTACAAGGGTTAACAATGGAAATACATCACCTCAATAATGAATGAGGAACATAATATCAAATATGTGGATGAGGCAAGAATACCCATGCTTGTATCAAGATATACAAATAATGGTGAATACCAAAGGGGACCTGAACAATACATAGAGAACTATTGTGTACATCATAATGTTCCAGAAGGGATACAAATCTGGGACATACTCATGGGCCAACAATGACTGATATGAAGAACTTATACATGGAAACAATGAAATACATCATGAATGCAGTACCATAACCAATGATGCTCTACTGGATCAGAATGTGTCCAACAACTGTATGGACTCAACGATTGAGAGTCATAATATGAAAGGTACAATGAAATGCATCTGAATTGGATACTCTAGGAAGCATATAGCTGAAGGGATTCCAAATACTATCGCCAACACAACCCAGATATCCATGGGAACATACAATTTGGTGGTTCCAAATATACTCACCAATGTGCTAGAGTCATGGGACATCCAGGGTCTTCGACCAATCACTGAACGGACCAATACCTTGTACGAATATCAACAGTGTGATGATGGAGTTGAAGTCGAGCAAGTGAGAAACAACTATGCTAAGAGGCACTAAGGACTCCTCTCAGATGGTCCGTAGGCACTCACCACTGATGGATATGAGTCCAAAGTATAGGGACCTCTGGGGATATCCTCTTGAATAGATGTGTTGGCGTCGAAAGAGATAGACCTGCAACTACCAAGGAAATGATGTTTCCTTTATAGGAGCACGAGGTGTACAACAAAGATGTGATGGAACTGGATGTGTAAATGACACATGTTGATGTATATGTAACTTCGGAATGCATTTCACATATATGTATATTGTATTCCTATAGAGATGGTATTATTCCTCTATAAGGAAGTGTCGTCATTTATATTGTAAGTGTCGTAACTTATACTTGATGGGTTATTAGACCACCTTATTTGGGGTCGGCCCTGTATAAGTCATGTGGGTCAAAGGGTTATTAGACCACCCTATTGGGGGTTGGCCATGTGGGTCAAAGGGTTATTAGACCACCCTATTTGGGGGTCAGCCCACTCAACATTATGTTATGTGGTAAAGTTCGAGCCTACATGAGTTAGGTAAAAAGGCAAGTCAAGTCAAGTATAAATAGAGTGTGGGAGGCACTCTATTTGCTCACTCACTTCTCACACATGCTCTCAAGGAGGAGAGGCGCACTTATGGAGGAGGAGGATTGCTGCTAGGTTATGGCTATCTCTATTGGTTGGTTGTATCATTGCTCTATCTATCTCTGAGGAAGTTATTGGGGTTTTTCACCTTTATGGTTTTCCCCAAGTAAATCTTTGTGTCTCTTGTGTGCTTGCATTATTGTCTCCATGATTGATATGCTGTAGATATGTTGTACATGTTGTTCTCTCAGTTAAGATCCTAGATCAGATTGAAGTAAATTCTGAAAATCTAACATGGTATCAGAGCTAGCCTGAAAGAAGGCATGATATGGCATGTATGACACTTGTTGCACTTACAATGCTAGGGCTTGATATAGCAAACACCAGTCATCGTAGAACTTTCGCTATAAATCCGTTTTGGCGAATGTTTCGGATCTGAAATTGTTACAGGCCGAAGCTAAGATCTCCAGGTATCTTGTGTCCAAAGGACAACCTCTAATTCGGTGTACTTTGTGATTTATGATCTGTACAATATAGGGTTTCTGCCTCTTCCAGATCTGAGTCAAAATCAGGTGACCTTGGGAAAAAGGTCATATCTTGGGATAGGAAGCTCCAAATGAAATTTCGTAAAAAGTGACAGGTAGTACACAGTCTGTACTATCTCAGAAAACGTTTTCAGAGGCCGAAGTTGACCCAGTGACACGTGGAACGCCGTACAAGTTCGCTCTCCTGTATTATCCCATAAACAGGTCACGTTGCAATATTTGGCATAACTCTCTCTCAGAGAGTCCAATTGAGGTCAGACCTGTCAGGATGGAAAGGTAACAGGCCGAGCTATCTCAGAAAACTTTTTCAGAGGCCGAAGTTAAAACAGTGACACTTGGCACTCCGTACAAGTTCGCTCTCCTGTTTTATCCCAAAACAGGTCACGTTGCGACATTTGGCATAACTCTCTCTCAGAGAATCCAATTGAGGTCAGACATGTCAGGATGGAAAGATAACAGGTCAGGCTATCTCAGGAAACTTTTTCAGACCCTGTGGATCAAAAATTTCAGAGTTACACCAGAAACAATCAGGTACATATTTCTGTCAAAACAGAATTATTTTTTTGTACCTTCATTCATGGCTTCCAGAATTTAGGGCTTTGGAGAAAGTTGGAATTTTTGTAATCGGAGACCACGGCTGGATGCTACTCATCAAAATAGAAATTTAGAGACCAAGATCAGAATTTTTGGTTGGGCAGAAGGCCGGGCTTGATTAGACCCTAGTTCGGGACTTTGATCAGAAAAGTGGAAAATTAGGGCTTCTGTAAAAATGGGAATTTTTGAAATCTGTGACCACGGCTGGAAGCTCCTCAGAAAAATAGAAGCTTAGAGCTTTGGATCAAACATTTTGATGGGGCAAAGGAGTGGGCTTCATCAAACCCCATTTCAGGGTCACGTCCAGTGAATCTAGAAGTTTCAAAGGCAAAATTGAGGAGTGAAACTTTGCAGTTTTCAAATTCTGAATATACCAACTTGATCAGCTCATCAAGGCACATATTTCTATCCTATCAGAAGTTTGAAATTCAAAGTTTGAATTTTTGGGGTTTCTCTGACAAACCCATATCCAGCTCAAGGTCCAGTTCTTGCAAATCAAGTGGATTGGGTTAATCACTTGCATAAGTGAAGAAGTTCTTGTCTCAGAGGGAGATGAGGATAAGGCCTTACATAAGAAGATTACAAGCGATCTCGACAGGTATGACTCATCGAGGTATGTTTCGATATTTGTCCATGATTAAGTTTATGGTATGTTTGTCTTCATGTTATTACGGTTAGTACAATTTTGATTTTAGATTTGTTGTATCACCTTAACAAAATTATGAATGCATGATAGAAGATATTCATTGGTTAGGGTGTTGACACTTATGATTGTACTAATGCATTATGGTGTTGTATGAGGTTTATGTTGTCTACTAACATGAAAGGTACACCAAGAAAGACAGATCATGTTCTCGTCCAAGAACATATGATCATGATAACATAAGGACAAAGATTCATCCATTGTCATGGATCTCATACAAGATCCATTCACGAGGTATGTATAACTTGGTTTTATAATGGTTAACTTATGAGACATGCAGGTTACTAGCACAAGTCACTGAAGAGAACCAAAAGACATTATACGGGTATGTTAGACATAACTAGCTAACATGATAATCCAGGTATGTTTTTCCTATATCAAGCTAGATTCCTACCTTGGGTTAGGATCTTATACTATCGTGTTGTTGATAATAATTACTCAAACCTATAATTATTCATGATGATTCAACTAACGCGAAGAGTCATAGGTTTGAGTAATTATAGGTTTAGACATGTTATGCTTCTTATGATTTGACTAACCATAAGAATCCTACATAAACCTTGAATGCTAATGCTTATTATTTATGATTGAAATGATCATGAGTATACATGCTTGAGATTATTGTGTTTTAATAGTATACTAATGAATGTATGATTTTATATGAATCATGATACTAATAAGCATGCATAGGGACCAAGGATGAATATGAGTTCAAGAACAGGTAATTCAGGAAGCAAAGATCAAGAGGGAGCACACTCCAGTTGCTCCTACCAGAAAGCAAAGGAGCACACTCCAGTTGTTCCTGCAATAAAGAAAAGGAGCACACTTCAGTAGTTTATGCAAGGATGCAGATATTCAGAGGGAGTTGTCCATCTCTCTACATTCCACAATAGAAAGGTATAGAAGAAGCTACTTCAGATTAGGACTCCAGCAGCTCCTGCAAGGAAGCAAAGACTCAGAGGGAGTCCACCCAACGAACAAAGAAAGATAAGTATTTTAATCATCATTTCTTGCATATTTGTTTGTTTAAATAAAATTGTTCAATGATGTATATGCTCATGTTCCTAGACTTAGGATATGTATTGTGCATATTAGAATAGTTGCATTAATGAACAATATACTACTAATACAAATGGGTAAGTGGCCTATGGCACTGTACAACATTCCATTGCTACTTATCTAGAATGAAACCTCTTTGCTGACATGTTGGGAGTTGTGCACACTCTTAACAATGTTCTGGTAGAGATTGGAAGGCATCTAGAAAGTTACGGGATATGGATAAATGTTGTATTGAAGCATTGGATAAGATAATTGCATGACTGTATGACATATTTCTTTATGTGTAAGAATTTGGTCTGAAAACTATGAGATGTTTTCTAATAATGCAATTTAACTTGTTGTGTAGGAAAGATAGTATGCCATCTCCTACAAAAGAAGAACTACAACATTTGTTCCAGCAACAAAGATATCTATTGAAGTTATTGAAGTTCCCAGGATCTGGGATGAAGAAATGGAATGCCATGATCCGTCGATCATGAATAATGATGTTTGGGATGCGATCCCAAAGAGCTAAAGGGAAGTCTGTTGTAACCTCCAAATAGAACTATCAGATCAAGCATGTTGCAGATGGCAGCATTGAGAAATACAAAAGTGATGAAATAGAAGATGCACCAGATGGATTTCAAGACAGCATGGTGTAGCCATATATGTGTGCAGAACTTGATATGGTAGGATAGACAGCTTTCTATCCATCTTGGGCTTTACCAAGAATAAAGCGGATTCCAACCTTTACTACAAGGTTGAGGAAGGCAATCCAGTGATACTACTTTTGTATGCGGATAACCTGTTTGTTACAGGTGAAGATAGATTGATTGCTAACATGCAGCGGAAGCTTACTACCGAGTTCGAGATGAAGAACTTGGGGATGATGCACTATTTGTTTTTGGCATGGAGGTGTGGAAGAGTGTAGATTGAATCTTCCTTGGTCAAGGGAAGTACACAGTTGATATCCTGAAGAGATTCGGGATGATGGATTGCAAGGCCATGGCCACTCCTACGGCATAAAATCTGAAGCTTCTATGTGATGCTTCATCTGAGCCGATTGATGTCTCTATGTATCGCCAGATGATTGGGTCCTTGATGTACCTGACGAACACGAGACCAGACATTTGCTTTGCTGTGAACACATTGATCCAGTTCCTGACAGATCAGAGGAGTGTTCACCTGGTTGCTGTAAAGCATATTCTGAGGTACCTAAAGGGTACAGTGGATTATGGGCTCAGGTATGAGGCGAATCAAAAGTTTAACCTGCAGGGTTATGTTGATTCAGATTGGGCTGGCAGTGCTGCAGATAGGAAGAGCACATCTGGGTGTTGCTTCAGTATGGGATCAGGTGTGATCTCTTGGTTTAGTAGGAAGCAGTCTTGCGTAGCACTGAGTACAGCTGAGGTAGAGTATGTTGCAGCCTGTTCAGCTAGTTGTGAGGCAGTATGGCTACGGAAGCTACTGTCTGAGTTATTTGATCTCCCGTTGGAGGCTATTGGTATCTTCTGTGATAACCAGAGTTGTGTGAAGTTGTCCGAGAACCCAGTGTTTCATGACAGGTCGAAACACATAGAGATCAAATATCACTATATCAGGGATATGGTGCAGAGAGGAGCTGTGAAGCTCCTGTATGTTGCGATGGACAAGCAGATTGCAGATGTGCTGACGAAGCCACTAGCCAGAGTGAAGTTCGAGTACTTCAGAGAGAGGCTTGGCATTCTTCAGATCGAGGACACTTCGAGGAAGAAGTGATGGACACATTTGCTGAAGCCATTCCAAGCATGTGGAAGGAGGATCCTTCACATGGCTGTGGATGTAAGCGCTGGATGATGAGCATCAGGATGATGTTCTGGTTTCTGCTGGATATGATCAGTTGGATCAAGTTGGATCATTTTTATGTATGTATGTACGCATCATGTTGGATGCTGGATATGATCAGTTGGATCATTTTTATGTATGTAAGTACGCATCATGTTGGATGTTGGATATGATTAGTTGGATCATTTTTATGTATGTATGTACGCATCATGTTGGATGCTGGATATGATCAGGTGGATCATTTATGGATGCATCATGTTGGATGCTGGATATGATCAGTTGGATCATGTGTATGTATTTTGTATATGCATCATGTTGGATGCTTGGACCATGTATCTGTATATGTATCAGGTGGATACATTGTATGATCAGGTGGATCATGTATGGTGATACGTATCATGTATCAGGTGGATACATTGTATGATCAGGAGGATCATGTATGATGATATGTATCAGGTAGATACTTGGTATGCATCAGGTGGATGCATTGATGATCAGGTAGATCATGCAGCAGGATGTTGCAGTGATGATCAGGATGATCATGGATGATGAGCTTCAGGATGTTGCTCCAGATGACATGCAGCAGGACGTTGCAGTGATGATGATCAGGATGATCATGGATGGTGAGCTTCAGGATGTTGCTCCAGATGACATGCAGCAGGACGTTGCAATGATGATGATGAGGACGATCATGAGTACATCAGGATGATGTATGGTGAGTATCAGGTTGATACTCTGTGGCCGTGGATCAGGTTGTGCAGATGAGCATGTCTGGGAGATCCTATAGGTCAGATTTGTGTACCCGTAACAGCCTGGGATGCTCTTTCGAGACATTGCTCTGGGAGGACATGTAATTTGTGCCCTGGGAGATCTCAGGTCGGAGTTGTGTACCCGTAACATCCTGAGATGCTCTTGCGAGGTTTTGTCCTATGGCATGTAATTTGGGCCCTGGGAGATTTCAGGTCGGAGTTGTATACCCGTAACATCCTGAGATGCTCTTTCGAGGTTTTGCCATGACCACATGTAATTTGTGCCCTGGGAGATTTCAGGTCGGAGTTGTGTACCCGTAACATCCTGAGATGCTCTTGCGAGGTTTTGTGGTGGACCACATGTAATTTGTGCCCTGGGAGATTTCAGGTCGGAGTTGTGTACCCGTAACATCCTGAGATGATCTTTCGAGGTTTTGTGGTGGGGTCACATGTAATAGCGCCCTGGGAGATCCTACAGGTCGGAGTTGTGTACCCGTAACATCCTGGGATGCTCTTTCAAGGTTTTGTGATGCAGGTAATAAGTCCTGAGGATTCCACAGTATGTCCAGTGATGATGAAGACCTGCAGGTGGTGGGCCTACATCCAGTATGAAAAAGGACTGGCTCTGTAGAACTTCCTATGACGAGTAGATTCAGATATTGATTGAGATAGCAGCAGCAGTGACGATGATGATGACTCGATGACGATTATCTAGTGACGATGATCCAGAGAAGATGACTTGTGCTAGAAGAACTGTGCTGAGAAATACCTTCCTAGTTAAGAGGGAGTGTTGATGTATATGTAACTTCGGAATGTATTTCACATATATGTATATTGTATTCCTATAGAGATGGTATTATTGCTCTATAAGGAAGTGTCGTCATTTATATTGTAAGTGTCGTAACTTATACTTGATGGGTTATTAGACCACCTTATTTGGGGTCGGCCCTGTATAAGTCATGTGGGTCAAAGGGTTATTAGACCACCCTATTGGGGGTCGGCCATGTGGGTCAAAGGGTTATTAGACCACCCTATTTGGGGGTCGGCCCACTCAGCATTATGTTATGTGGTAAAGTTCGAGCCTACATGAGTTAGGTAAAAAGGCAAGTCAAGTCAAGTATAAATAGAGTGTGGGAGGCACTCTATTTGCTCACTCACTTCTCACACATGCTCTCAAGGAGGAGAGGCGCACTTATGGAGGAGGAGGATTGCTGCTAGGTTATGGCTATCTCTATTGGTTGGTTGTATCATTGCTCTATCTATCTCTGAGGAAGTTATTGGGGTTTTTCACCTTTATGGTTTTCCCCAAGTAAATCTTTGTGTCTCTTGTGTGCTTGCATTATTGTCTCCATGATTGATATGCTGTAGATATGTTGTACATGTTGTTCTCTCAGTTAAGATCCTAGATCAGATTGAAGTAAATTCTGAAAATCTAACAACACACTGTGGGAGCATACGAGGGTCAGGGAGTGATGGAACTCAAACTTCCTTTATTCAAAGTATGACAGAAAGGCTGACCAGGAATCATATGAAATTGACCTCGGGGGAAAGGGATCACATACTGTGGCTTCAATAGGGGAGACTCAGGGGGGGTGACTGATGGGTGAGATCAAGAGACTCCAAGGGAGACACATTACAAAATAATTTGAACAAAGGAGGCCATACTGGGAATGTTTCCAGAATGGTAGGACTAGATGTGATGTGTTGGGGTGCCGAGAGGCACCGTTTGCACCTTCTTCATGGTCTCAGGAGGTCGAAGAAGGGATAAAATTGTGCTCTAAAGGATACTGTCGTGTGGATTTGTATGACCCTAGGACGGTGTATGCTCGTAGGTGATTTCAATTTTAAGGAGTCTGAAAGTGATAAGAAGACTCTGAAATTGTGAGAAGATACCGTCGTGTGGATTTATATGATCCCAGGATGGTGAATTCTCGTGGTTGCTTTCAATTTTTAGAGAGTTTGGAAGAAATAAGAAGGCTCTGAGGGGGTTCTTTTTCATGTGTTAGTCTCAAAGGCCCAAAAAATCACAAAAGTATGCAATGGAGAACTCTTCTAGCTGATGTGATTAGACTATTCATTTTTTGTAAGTAGTTTACCAAGTCCAGAAAATGGTTAAAATTATACCATATAGGGGCCCTTTCAGATACTTTAACGAGCATGAAAGGAATAAATATTGATCGAAGAACTTTTCATTCTTTAAGGAGTCAGAAAAGAGCTTAACAGAACCTCCCTGAGTGCATTTTTCGTAAAGGAGCTACTTGGCCCAAAAAATGGATAAAATTATATCGAACATATGTAAGACAATAAAGGAGGAAGTGTTCAACTAAGGGACAAATATGAATGAACTAAGAAAGAAGGTGAGGGGGAACACCTATGGGGCCTCCTTGACGGTAGATGAATGGTGACAAAATAACACAATAACTGCAGTATGGAGGGAGAAGAGGGATCATGAATAGGCCTATCACATACCCAAAAATACCTATATTAATTTTTTTAATTTTTTTTAAAAGGTAAATGCATGTATAGTTTAATACTTCTAGTATTGCGGAAAACAAAATAGTTTACTTGATTACATACTGGACTCTAAGCCAAAGTTAGAAGCATGTAAAGGTTCTGTTCTTGAATAACATACAAGGTCTAGGACTCAGTCCATTGTTACTTTTGTAGGATAGGGTAAAGGCTCTAAGCCTTAATTCTTTTATGAGTATAATAGCTTAGGATTATAAGCACACTTACATAAGTAACCTAGCATGACGATGGTTTAAACCCTACAAAACCTTGTATGAACTTAGTTTAGATTACTAACATGTATTAGTGTTAAATAAACAATCTAACTGTAACTTCCACAACTTCCAAATTATAGTTAATATTTAATAAAATGTGGATTGTGGATATCCATAATTTTTATGGTTAAACGATAAGGTTTCCACATTCCCAACTTGCACACTGCGGATTGCAGGTTGTGGGACCTACAAAATCTGACTGTTTAAAATAAAGGCTCCGCAGTCTCGATTTTCGCATTGCGTATGTGGGTTGCAGAACTCCAAAATCCAACTGTTTAAAATAATGGTTCCGCATTCCTGACTTCTGCATTGTGGATGCGAGTTGCGAAACTCCAAAATTTCGACTGTTTAAAATAATGGTTCCGCAATCCCGACTTCCGCATTATGGAACTCCAAAATTCAACTGTTTAAAATAACAGTTCCGCTGTCCCGACTTTCACATTGCGGATGCGGGTTACAAAACTCCAAAATTTCAACTGTTTAAAATAACGGTTCTGCAATCGCACCTTCTACATTGTGGATGCGGGTTGCGGAACCCCAATTTTTCAAGGGTTGAAAAAAAACAATGATTCCGAATTCTGATTGCGGATTTGGTGGAATCGATGGCTTACGGAAATGCTTGACAGGTAAGCAAGAACTTAGAAAATGTGTGAACTTATAAATAATTACAATTAATAATCAAGATCTAAGGTTTGCATGTGTAAAATTATCTTTCAAATCTGTTATGAATTACTCTAACTATATTATAAACAGAAATACCACAAGCCCTTATTCTACATAGAAATAAACCCTGTACATACTCTGCTTATAAAAATAAGGGCATACACAGTGATTGATACATGATTTGATGCATAACTATAAATTATGCATATAAATTGAATGAAGATGTAACAGTAAAACAACAATGTACAATGATTTCAGAATAGAAAGAATAATAGGTTAAAACCTGAACCAAAACTATAATTCATACTAAGGTAGTTTTGTGCCTGCTAGAACTATACTCTTAATAAAATAGACAATAACTTAAAACAATGTTTGAATATATTCAATGCAAGTCTAGAAATATAATTCTGAATAAGAATACTTATAGCAAAACAACAATCTACAGTAAAACATTACATGATAACATGCATAAGCAAGATAAAACAATAATGTATAGTAAAACATTACATGATAACATGCATAAGCAAGATAAAACAATAATGTATAGTAAAAAATTATATGATAACATGCATAAGTAAGATAATCATTTCTGAATAATAAATTACATATCATTTACAATAAATAGACATTTTAAAAATTGAATAAATGGAACCTGAACTAAGCAATATAATCCTTCTTCTTAACATGTTAGATATCATTTGCAGTAAACATATATTCAGAACTAAATAAATAGAACCTGAACTAAGCAATGTAATCATTCTTCTTAACAAATTAGATATCCTTTACAGTAAATAGATAGTTCATAAATAAATAAATAGAACCTGAACTAAGCAATGGAATCATTAGATATCATTTATAGTAAACATACATGTTAGAAATAAATAAATAGAACCTGAACCAACAGATGAAAATCAAAACTAAAGGTCATCGTACCTCCCAACCAACTTCCAGAATAGCCAAACTACTTGTTCTGAAACCCCCGAGCATGTTTGCTAAACCATAAGGACAAAGATTGGTCACAGAGTTCCTTGTGCATAATCTAGGTCACAATATCACTTCATCATAAGCCTCCTGATCATTGGATCAATTCAATACTCAATGTATTCTCCCCTTCCTCATAAGCCTCTTTCTCAGTGGACAAAATCGATGCCTTATAGCATTTTCCTAGGACTTAGGTCATTCATGAGCCACCTACTCGTAACTGATCCAATAGGATTCATGACTTGAATTCTAGGGAGGATGCTTCCTGCATCATTTTTCGCTTTTACTAGGATGTCTTGCCATGATGGGTTTCTTCTTGACTCTTGTCATTTATCCTTGTGGTTTAGCAAACACTCTTCAATATCTATTTTAGTTTTGATTCCCTTAGTTTTTTAAATATTTAAAAATAATAATTCTTTTACAAATGTATTGAACTCACTTGGTCAATAATGTCAAATCAAATAATAACACAAGGTCTTATAAAAAAATAATTATTCGGGTTCCTAGGTGTATTACATACACCCCCCCTTAAAGTCTAACACCATCCTCGGTGTTACTTTTAAACTTCCTCTGCATCATTCTGAAACAGAATTGGATATGCCTCCCGCATATTGATTTCCAATTCCCAATTAGTCTCTTTTGGGATAAGGTGCTTCCATTGTACCTTGAATTGTCTAATGGTGCAGTTCTAGAGTAAAAGTTCTCTCCTGTCGAGAATACATTTCAATCCCACTTGAAATTATCCTTTGGGTTCCACCTGAATAACATTATAGTCAACCACATGAGTAGCATCATGAGCATATCTTTTTAAAATTGAAATATGAAAAACATTATTTACTTTAATTGTAGGTGGTAGTGTTAATTGATAAGCCACTGACCCAACCTTGGCCAATATCTCAAATGGTCCACAATACCTCGGTGTTAATTTTGTGCACTTTCCCAATTTTAAGGAACTTTTTCCAGGTTTCACTTTCACATAAACATGATCCCATACCTAGAACTCTTTTTGAGTTCTTTTCAAATCAACATAACTCTTTTATCTATATTGAGCTATCTTCAAGTTGTGTTGTACCAATTCACTGTTAGTTCCATATCCTTCAATATTTCAGAACCTAACATTAGTCTATCAACTGAGCTACGCGAAGGAATTGGAGTGTTACATTTTTCGTCCATAAAGTATCTCAAATGGACTTATTTTCGCAAAGGCTTGAAAATGATTGTTATATGCAAACTCAATAAGATGTAAATACTCTTCTCATTTCCTAGGTTTGTCCATTACATACATTCTAAGCATGTATTCTAAAATTTGATTCACCTTTTCAGTTTGACCATCAGTCTGAGGGTGATATGCAATACTGAAATTTAATTGAGTATCCAAACCTTTAAATAAATCTTTCCAGAAATTTCCCGTAAACTTTGCATCCCTTTCATAAATCACAACTTTAAGTACACCATGCAATCGAAAGATTTCTTTCATAAAAATGTCAGCAATATTAATAGCTTTGTAAGTACATTTGACAGGAATAAAATGTGTTGCTTTACTAATTTTATCTACCACAACCATAATGGAATCATTCTGTTTAGCATTCTTAGGAAAAAGTGTTATAAAATCCATGCTATTAACTTCACACTTAGATTCTGGAATGGGTAAACGCTGTAGCAATCCTGCTGGATGTTGATGTTCAACCTTGACTTGCTGACATTCAATGCATCTATCTATATATTCTAGTACCTCCTTTTTCATATTAGGCCAAAATAATTATTTTCTTAACATAGGGATCAAATCAAATAATGTGGTCTTTTATGCATTTCATTCATGATTAATGATTTGATCTCCTCTGAATTAGGTATATACAATCTGTTTTTACATACCAACAAATCTTTTCTGTTTAGACTGAATTCTGATTTTACTTTATTGGTTCTATTTTCTGATGTCCTTTCCTTTAACTTTTGATATTATTTATCAAATTTTGTTGCTGTCCTAATTTTATCTTCCATATTTGTTTCATAGCTTCTACTTGCAGTTACATAAAACATATTCTCATGATGACTTAAAACATCAGCCACTTTATTTTCCTTTCCTTTAATATGTTTAATTTCAAATTCATATTCACTTAGGAAAGATAACCATCTAGCTTGTCTAGAATTTAAATTATGTTGGTCAATTAAATATTTTAAACTGACATTATCAGTCATTAGTAAGAATCTTCTCCCAATAAGATAATGTCTCCACATTTTAAGTGCATGAATAATGGCAGCTAACTCCCAATCATGAGTAGCATAATTATTTTCATGTTATTTAAGACTTCTCGATTCATAGGCCACCACATAGTTGTCTTGCATTAACACTCCACCTGGACCCTATTTGCATGCATCTATGCATATATCAAAATCTTTATAGGGGTATGCTATCTTTAGGATAGGAGCTGTTGTTAATAAATATTTCAGTTTATTAAAGTTGATTTCACATTTCTCATTCCAATCAAATTTCTTGCCTTTATTTTGCAATGAAGTTATAGGATGTGCAATTTTTGAAAATCCTTCAATAAATTTACGATAATATCCAATGATACCCATAAAATATCTAACATCATATACATCTTTAGGCACAGGCCATTCCATGATAGCTTTAATTTTATCGAGATCCATCGACATACCATCTTTAGAAACTACATGTCCCAAGTATTGAATTTTATCTTTAAAGAAATCACATTTACTGAATTTAGCATAAAGTTCATGTTCTCTTAATACTTGTAATCCTATTGTTAAATGCTCTTCATGTTCTTGTTGATTTTTAGAATAGATTAATATGTCATCAATGAAGACGACTACAAATTTATCTAAATATTTAATTAATATACTATTCATTAAACACATAAAAGATGCTAGAGAATTTGTCAACCCAAAAGGCATTGCGAAAAATTCATAGTGACCATATCTGGTCCTAAAAGCTGTCTTACATATATATTCATCTTTAACTCTGACTTGATGATATTAAGATCTCAAGTCTCTTTTTGAAAATATCGTTGCTCCTCTAAATTGGTCGAATAAGTCACCGATCCGAGGTAAAAGATACCTGTTTTTAATTGTCATTTTATTAAGTTATCTATAGTCTATACACAACCTTAATGTTCCATCCTTTTTCTTCACAAACAACACCGATTCTCCCCAAGGAGAGACACTTGGTTGAATGTACTTTTTATCAATCAATTCTTGAATTTTTTCTTTTAATTCATTAAGTTCCAAGATATTCATACGATATGGAGCTTTTGACACTAGTACTGCTCCTGTTACCAAGTCAATAGTAAAATCAATCTCTCTTTTCGGAGGTAATCCGAGAATCTCTCGTTTAGGTTTTTCATCAACAATATAAGGTACAAAATGTAATAAAATCAGAAATTTACTGCACAATTCCTTCATTGTAAGAGTTTCTAGTTTTAAATCATAAAACTCTTTAGCTTTTTCTTCATAATACCGTTTTGACAAGTATTTTATTTTAAAGTATTTCTTGAAAATGTTTCAAGTTAAGTGGCGTTCCTTAATGCATTTTACTTTCTTGATGTATTTCCACCAAATTTCGGCCTTTCCCGTTAAATTATAAAGTGTCATCTTTGCTTTTAGTTCATTAGAGTAGTTGTAAATCTGAAAGTACTTTTTCATTCCTGAAAGCCAAGCTTTTGCTTCTTCTACAGTTTCAATATCACCATTGAATATAGGAGCTTTTATATTTTTTAATTCACTACAAATTTCCTCATAAGGTTTACTTTTTCTACTATATTTATCACCATCACTACTTTTGCTAGATTCTTTGAAATCCTGTTTACTTTGTTTAGGTGAAAATCCACTTGAAGACTCAGTTTCACTATCTAAAAATTTTAACTTCCTTTCCTTGTGGTTATAAGATGCAGTATTTAAGGTTTATATCTCAAGTCCCTTCTTCCTTTCTGCTTCCTGACTATGTAATTTGGTTAACATGACATTATTTAATTCCTCTCGTGCTTTCACAATTCGTTCATTATCTTTCTTAACATTTTGTTGTTATGCTTTAAATCTTTTATTGTTTGTAACAATTAAGATGGGTTATCATTTCTATTTTCATTTACATGTACCCACAGATTATCATCATTAATGTTTTATTGTTCATTGTTTACTTGTTCTTTAGGATGGGATTCTTCCACAGCTGACATTTCAACATTTGCCATACTTCCTGCAAAATCAAGGTTATACTTCTCTTCTGAACATAAGAGAATCAACCATAGCACATATGTTAGTTTTATGGTTGTACTTGTTTCAATGTTGTGCCCTTTAGGCCAAGTGTTGTAACCAAGCTCTGATACCATTATGTCATATACCCAAAAATAACTATATTAATTTTTTATTTTTTTAAAGGTAAATGCATGTATACTTTTATACTTCTAGTATTACGGAAAACAAAATACTTTACTTGATTACATATTGGACTCTAATCCAAAGTTAGAAGCATGTCAAGGTTCTGTTCTTGAATAACATCCAAGTTATATGTCTCAGTTCATTGTTACTTTTGTAGGCTAGGGTAAAGGCTCTAAGCCTTACTTCTTTTATGAGTATAATAGATTAGGATTATAAGCATACTTACATAAGTAAATAACCTAGCATGATGAGGGTTTAAACCCTACAAAACCTTGTATGAACTTATTTTAGATTACTAACATGAATTAGTATTTAATAAACAATCTAATTGTAACTTCTGCAACTTCCAAATTTTAGTTAATATTTAAGAAAATGCGGATTGCGGATCCCCATAACTTTTATGGTTAAATGATAAGGTTTCTCCATTCCCTACTTGGAAACTGCAGATTGCGGGTTGTGGCACCCTTCAAATTCCAACTATTTAAAATAATGGTTCCACAGTATTGACTTTCACATTGCAGATGCGATTGCAAAACTCCAAAATTTGATTGTTTAAAATAGCGATTCCGCAATCCCAACTTCCACATTGCGGATATGGGTTGCGAAACTCGAAAATTTGACTATTTAAAATAAAGGTTCTGCAGTCCCGACTTCTGCATTGCGGATGCGGGTTGCGGAACTCCAAAATTTTGACTGTTTAAAATAACGGTTCCGCATTCTCGACTTCCACATTGCGGATGTAGGTTGTGGAACTCCAAAATCCAACTGATTAAAATAATGGTTATGCAATCTTGACTTCTGTATTGCGAATGCGGGTTGCGGAACTCCAAAATTTTGACTGTTTAGAATAATGGTTTTGTAGTCCTGCCTCCTGCATTGCGGATGCAGGTTGCAGAACCCCAATTTTCAAAGGTTTAAAAAAACAATGATTATGCATTCCGATTTCGAATTCGATAGAATCGACGGCTTACGGAAACACTTAATGGTAATCCATAACATAGAAAATGTTTGAACTTATAAATAATTACAATTAATAATCAAGATCTAGGGTTTGCATGTGTAAAATTATCTTTCAAATATTTTATTAAATACTCTAACTATATTATAAACAAAAATATCACAAACGCCTATTCTACACAGAAATAAACCCTATACATACTCTACTTATAACAATAAGGGCATAAACAGTCATTGATACACGATTTGATGCATAACCATAAATTTTGCATATAAATTGAATGAAGGATGTTACAGTAAAATGACAATGTACGGTGATTTCAAAATAGAAAGAATAATAGGTTAAAACTTGAACCAAAACTAGAATTCATACTAAGGTAGTTATGTTCCTACTATAACTATACTCTTACTTAAATAGACAATAACTTAAAACAATGTTTGAATATCTTGCATGCAAGTCTAGAAGTATAATTCTGAATAAGACTATACTTACAGTAAAACAATAATGTAGAGTAAAAAGTTACATGACGACATGCATAGGCAAGATAAAATAGTAATGTACATATAAACATTATATGATAACATGCATAACAAAGATAATAATTTCTGATAACAAGCATAGGAAAGATAAAATAGTAATGTACATATAAACATTATATGATAACATGCATAAGAAAGATAATCATTTCTGAGAACATGCATAAACAAGATAAAAAAGTAATGTACAGTAAAACATTATATGATAACATGCATAAGCAAGATAAAATAGTAATGTAGAATAAAATATTATATGATAACATGCAGAAGAAAGATAATCATTTATGAGAACATGCATAAGAAAGATAAAACAGTAATGTACAGTAAAACATATATGATAACATGCATAAGTAAGATAATCATTTATGAATAACAAATTACATATTATTTATAGTAAATAGACAATACAAAAATCGAATAAATGGAACCTAAACTAAGCAATGCAATCCTTCTGCTTAACAAGTCAGATATCATTTACAGTAAATAGATATTCAGAACTAAATAAATAGAACCTGGACTAAGCATTGTAACCATTATTCTTAACAAAACAAATATCATTTACAGTAAATAGATAGTTCAAAAATAAATAAATAGAACATGAACTAAGAAATGCAATCATTAGATATCATTTACAGTAAACAGACATGTCAGAAATAAATAAATAGAACCTAAACCAGTAGAGGAAAATCAAAACTGAAGGTCGTTGTTTCTCCCAACCAACTTCTAGAACAACCAAACCACTTGTTCTGAAACCCCTGAACCTATTTGTTGAACCACAAGGAAAAATACCTGTCACAGAGTTCCTTGTGCGTAATCTAGGTCACAATCTCACTTCGTCATAAGCCTCCTACTCATTGGATGAACTCAATACTCATCGTATTCTCCCCTTCCTCATAAACCTCCTTCTCAGTGGATTAAATCGATGCTCTATAGAATTTGCCTAGGACTTATGTCATTCATGAGACACCTGGTCGTAACTGCTCCAACAGGCATCACAACCTGAATTTTAGGGAGGATGCCTCCTACATCATTTGCACCTTTACTAGGTTGTATTTCCATGATGGCTTTCCTCTTGACACTTGTCATTTCTCCTTGTGGGTAAGCAAACACTCTTCAAAAACTATTTCAATTTTGATTCCCTTAGTTATTTAAATATTTAAAAATAATTATTCTTTTACAAATGTCTTAACCTCACTTGGTCAATAATGTCAAATCAAATAATAATATAAGGTCTTATAAAACAATAATCATTTGGTTTCCTAGGTGTATTACAAGGCCGCAATATAAAAAATGGTCAAAGACTGGAAAAAAATGACTATGTCCCAGGTGGCATGCAAATCAAGGCAAGAGGGGCGTGGAAACAAACTTGAAAAATGAGTAAGTGTGAGAGAGAAGTGATCTCAAGCATCATAATGGGCACAAAATTATGAACTCAACAGTGCAAACGGCATGGAAAATAGAGGTCAGAAGTCTCTGGAATGGTCAAAGAAAAAATGGGTGGAAAATGGGTATAAATAGAAAGGGAGCCCACGTCCACATGTCATTTTCACTGTGCAAATTGGGAGGAGTGTGGAGGGGTACAAAAGAGGAAATTTTGATTCCTTTCAATCTGTTTGGTGGAATCGAATTATGTGACTTGCGGGTAATCCTTGAAGCTACTTTTGACATTTTTCATGGTTATTTAATTGGATTTGGTCCTCTGGGGAGCCCTAGCAAACTTGGCTTGCGGCTTTTGCGGAGAAAAGCACACTCCGAGCGCAGCTGTGGTCCCAACTGGCATGCTCAAGAAGCACGCATTTCGATGAGAAAAGTGCACTCCAAAAGCGCATCTGTGGGGAAAAAAGGAGCGCTTTGGAGTGCACTTTTTTCCCAAGATTGGTGTCATGGCCATGGAGGGACATGTTGTGGTTTGGATAGTACTGATTGGGGTTTTTTTCATGTGTGGATAGGATTCCAAAGGTGAGTTGATGAGAATGCAAAATTGGTAGGCTGCTAGATGACATTATGGATGATGATGATGTTCAGAATACTTTGGCTTGATGTGGGTTGCTGAAGTTTTACAGGGTGCCCCAATGCATTCAATAAAGCTATTGTTGAACAAGTTGGTAGAGTTTTGGGATTTCGATGTGGGGGAATTTGTGATACAGGGGGAGCGACTAGAGATTTCATTGACAGATGTGTACTTTCTGACGAGGCTCCCAAGGTTAGGTGTGATTGTAGACACACAATTGAGGAATCCCGGTGTTGTTTAGATGGAGGATCTACTGGAGCAACATTGTTATGCAACGGAATATATGCATGACAATGCTATATTGATATGCGACATAGAGAGTCTGGAGACGCGAGCCATAGTAGCGTTGGTAGTATGGATATTGAGGTCGAAGGCGCCCCATATGGTTTCTGGAGGTTAGATGATACTAGTGGAGCAGGCTCTAGCAGGGACATACTTTGGCTAGGGGAATATGTATGTGACAGTGGTTTAGTGAGAGTTGAACAAGGTGAGCTGTAAAGGAAGGTATTTTTGTTTCCCTTCATTCATATGCTCGTTCTTCTTCGAGTGAGTTCTGACGCTATAGCCGAATAGGGAAAAACACACTCCAAGCGCAGTTGTGGGCCCGATAGGCGCACTCGAGGACATACTTTGGCTGGGGGAAGATGTATGTGACAGTGTTTCGTTGAGAGATGAACAAGGTGAGCCATAAAGGAGGGGATTTTTGTTTCCCTTCATTCATATGCTCGTTATTCTTTAATCAATTTTCGACGCTAGGACTAAACAGGGAAAAGCGTGCTTTGAGCGCAGCTATGGGCTTGACAGGCGCGCTCAAGGAGCGTGCATTTCGATGAGAAAAGCACACTCCAAAGCACGTCTGTGGGGAAAAAATGAGCACTTTGGAGCACGCTTTTTTCCCAATATTGGTGTCATGTCCATGGGGGGACATGTTGTGGTTTGGATAGTATTGATTGGGGGTATTTTCACGTGTGTGTAGGAAAGAGTGAGAAAGAGTGAGAAATTGGTAGGTTGCTGGATGACATTATGGATGATGATGATGTTTAAGATACTTTGGCCCGGTGTGGGTTACTGAAGTTTTCCAGGGTTCCCCATATGTGTTCAACAAATCTATTGTTGAACAAGTTGGTAGATTTTTTGGATGTTGATGTGGGGGATTTTGTGATACAAGGGGAGCAGCTAGAGATTTCATTGACGGATGTGTACTTTTTGATGGGGCTCCCATGGTTAGGTGTGATTGCAAACACACAACCGAGGAACCCTAGTGATGTCTTGATGGAGGATCTACTAGAAGGACATTGTTATGCAATGGAATATGTGCATGACAACTCTATACGGATATGCGACATAGAGATTCTGGAGACAAAATCCATATCAGCGTTGGTAGTGCAGATACTGGGGTCGAGGGCACCCCACAGGGTCTCCGGAGGTTAGATGATGCTGGTGGAGCAGGCTCTAGCAGGGACATAGTTTGGCTGGGGGCAGATATATGTGATTGTTTTTTGGTGAGAATTGAACAAGGTGAGCAGTAAAGGAGGGGATTTTTGTTTCCTTTCATTCATATGACCATTCTTCTTTGAGCGAGTTCTGACACTATGACCGAACATGGAATTACACGATGGTGGGCCCACTGAGTTGAGGATGCATCAATGGGGCAAGATGATGACTCACGGTGGTGGGGGACTAGTGGGTCAGTTATTTACTTGAGATTTTTTTGCATAGCGGCGGCAGCTGCTAGTTCTAATCGAGGACTACCCGTGTGTAGGGATGGACTACAGGGGGGATGTAGAGCTACCACGACCACCTGGCTAGGCATGGGGACCATATGGTAAGGTTATAATTACTTTGTAGTATCGTGTTGTTTACACTTAATAGCATATATGATAGCTAGAGGATTGTTATGATATCGATACTGATGATGTGTTTTCGTGTGCAAATGTGGGGCCGCAGCCTCCAAAAGGGTACCGGGCGCGGAAGGGTCGAGTGGAGGGAGTGGATCCTCCCAGTTGAGGGAATCGTCATTAGCGGAGTGCTTCCATGAATTTGGAGTCACTGTGTGTGGGGATTTAGCTCTTACTAGATTGAGTGGTCGATGATGGATGAAAACATTTGGACTAGAAGTTGATCGACATTTTCTACGACGCTCCACAAGAGTGGAGACCGGTGATGGAGCAGATTTCTATGGCAACTGAGGTAGTGAGGGCCATGGTGCAGGGTGATTCCCCTTATGATGAGGAGGAGAAGGATTCATATGAGGAGACTGAGTCAGAAGATGAGGAGGAGGAAGAAGAGGAGGAGGAATAGGAGGAGGAATATGAGGACAAGGACGATGGAGATGAATCATATGACTAGGAAGTTGATGGAACTTCCCCCTAATGCGAGGAGCATATGGAATTTTTGTAGTCGAAGATTATTGTTATGACGAGGAAGCTATTGGGGCTCCTCGATGGATTGATGTTTATGTTATGATATAAACACTATGACAATTTGATGATATACATATGCACGTGGACGCAATTTATAATGATGATGATCCTTTTTTCATGATGTTGTATGCTTATATGATGTATATGTGCATGTGGATGATATGAGGATGCATTTTTATGGTTTAATTCCTATATGTTTTGATTTATGTGCCATTCTAGAATATTGTTATCCATTTGGTCTACAACACCATTATGACTTCGTGGGACATGGTTGAATGTAATGAATTCAAAATGTCTAATAAATTGTTTAGTGCGTCGAAAATTCCTAAAAAGGAAAGGATCTTGTACTTGGTAAAATTTATTGATTTGGGAAACAAGGAGTTGGGAGTCAAGAAACACACGAAGATGACTAATTCCCAACTATAGGGCAGCAGTCAAGAGACTGGTCACAACATCATACTCATCATGGTTATTAGTGGCAGCACCGATACACACTCTGTCAAGGTGGATCAACTCATGTGAGAGGGAATACAATACCCAAGCTATTGAGGCAAGGTTTGGAGACCATCTACTTCCGTTGTCGGTGAAACTGACATAAAGTGGGGGAACATAAAACTATAAGGTTCAAAATGAAAAAACAAATGGAAAACAAAAAAGGAAAAGTTATGCAACATAGACTATTGGGTCTGAGAAAAGTTAAGGAAAAACAAGTTTGAGATACAACTCATTGTGAGGGTTGGTCAAAGGGTGTCCTTCATAATCGGTGAAGATGTATGGCCCCTTGACGAGATAAATTTGCTTGACGAGACAGTTTTTTAGGGACCCCGAACTGAGTAATGACATGGTTAAAAATGAAATGTGTCACAGTATCGGCCTAGTAGTTAAATGTGGGCATGGACTCGAACCATTTAGTGAAATAATCGACAACCAGAATGATGTACTTATGGCCACTGGACTAGGGGGGGTTTCAATCCATAAACTCAATGAGCCATTTACAGAAAGGGCCAATGGTGATTACTGGACAAAGAGGGGCAGGAGGGGTCCTAGCTTTGGGTGCAATGAGTTGTCAATTTCAGTAATGTTTGACTATTGTAATTCAATCAGTGAAAAGGGTGGGCCAGAAATACCCAACGTGGATGAAATTTTGTCCAGTTTCCATTCCATAGATATGGCCACCATAGATGCCACTATGAAAATCATTCAAAACTTGCTCATCCTCTTCATGTGTGAGGCATCGACGTAAAATGGTGTCGAATCTGCGTCGATAAAGGACATTGTCGAGAAGGAGGTATCATGAAGCGTGATGGCGTATGCGACATCGATCATCACAACTGTTGTGGGGTCGAAACTTTTGCGTTCGTAAGTATACAAGGATTCTGCCATACCATGGGTCATCCAACGAAATGGTGAACATGTGTTCATCGAATAATTTGGTGATTATCAGAGGTGACGTCGATGAAGAGGGTAAGTTGGTCATGAGATGTGCCAGTTAAGGGATTTTGTACTCTTAGGTGTAACAAATGTTAGGTCATATTCTTGAAGGATAACGATCCATTTAGCCACACATCCTTGAAGGAGGCGATGACTCAAGAGATAGACCATGGGGTTGGAGTCTTCCACAACTGTATTTTGGCTCATAAGAATGTAGTTGCATACCTTCTGAATAGTGAAGATGATGATGAGGCCCAAATTTTCCTCATGGGGGTAGCATAGTGGTGGAATATAAAATGTTTGACTTACATAATATATGACACGTTCTTGACATGCACTATCTTCGGAAAAGGCATCTTCAAACACCGAAACATAAAGGATTTAATCCTTTGAGAAATCAGGACATGAAATCAAGGGAGCGAAAGTCAAGTCTTGTTTTAATTCTTCAAAATACACTTGTGCTTGTTCGTCTCAATCGAAGAGAATGTCAGTCCAAAGAAAGCGAAGGAAACCATGAACGTTCATAGCATAGTCAAGAACGAAGAGATGAAGAAAATTGGCCTTGCCTTGAAGGCTTTGTAATTGGCGTAATGTACGTGGAGATGGGAGGTCAAGAATGGATTGAACCTTCAAAGGGTCGATAATGATCCTTTTTTGGGAAATAATAAAACCCAATAATAGGCTGACAGGAATGAAAAGAACACACTTGAGGGGGTTCAAGCGAATGTTATATTTGCGACAATGCAAAAATACTTGTCAGATATTGTCCAAGTGGTCGGATTGTTTCTTGGATCGAGTGGTGAGGTCATCCAAGTATACATGTATAATATGGACCAATTCGTGAAAACAAAAGGTCATGGCCCACGGAAATGTGGCTCCAAAATTTTTAAGTCCAAATGGCGTGACGGGATAGGAAAAGGTGCCCCATGGAGTAGTAAAGGAAGTCTTATACTAATCCTCTTTACGAATTTGAATCTAGTTGTATCCAGAGAAACCATCCATGAAGAATATAATATCATGACCCGAACATGCATCAACGAGTTGATTAATGAAAGGCATACGAAAGTTGTCTTTTGAACAAGCTAAATTCAGATCACTAAAAATCAGTACAGACATGAATGGTGCCCTATTATTTTTTAACTGGCACTCGATTGGAAACCCATGCGGCATAAGCAATGGGGTAAATGAACTTAGCTTGAAGCAATTTTTCAAGTTTGTCCTTAAGTGCTACTAGCTTCAAGGGATGAATCGGCCATTGATTTTAGCGGCCAGGAGGGATGTCAGGCCAAGTATCAATACTGTGTTCAATAATGGCAAGGTCAAGCCTAGGAATTTAGGTATCTAACCAAGCGAAAACATCACGGAACTCTTGGAAGAGATTCTTATAGGAAGCTACTTCCTTTGGAGTACATGAGGAACCTAACGTAATCTTCTCAATTATACCGGGTGTGATGGAAATTTCAACCTGGATGGTGGGAAAAATGTTATCCATCTTACTTTCTTCGAAGGCGTTAGGAGCTGGGATGGGGCTCTTGAACCAATCCACTTGGATATGGATGAGGTCTTTTGACTCGACCAAATGTTGGTTTGTCGTAATAGAAGTGGACTCCTGGGGAATGAAGTAGGCTCTATGATGCATGTCATCCCAAGGGAAGTCAAGTGTGGTTAGGATTCAATAATTTCTTCTTCACGGTGAAAACACTGTGTGGAAATATCGGAAGAGGTAGATCTAGAGGTCATGTAAATGGTTGGTTCGCTACTTGTGGAAATCAGATAAATAGTGTTGACCTTTGATGAGGAGGATAATTCCAGTGGGTGAATATTCTTAATGGTAGTAATGAATGATTCTAAGGAATACTGGCGCATTTCGTGAAGCACCAATCGATCTTATTGAGAACTTATTTGAATCTTTCAATACAACTTTTGTCCCAAGGGAGTGAAACCAACAAGCTAATTCTGTGGCCCTAAAGGCTAGCTCTTTCAAAACTTCCAAGATACCAAAGTTGAAATATGAAGTGGAAATATGATATCGCCCCTCTATTCCTGACAATATAAAAAATTTGCAAGTCTTTGAGGATGACTAGTAGATCAAACATTTTCTACAGCTCATGGATGAGTTTTTAGGTACTAATATAGAAAACAATGAAGAATAGGAAAGGAAAAATATCCTACAGATAGGAGAAGGAACAACCCCTAGATTAACACAACATATTACTGGCCACAAGATCCTTCAACTAGAGAATAACTACATCGCTAAGGGATGAGTTCTTCTAGAATAATTGTTTGACAAGAATGAGATTCCAATGAAACCAGCTATACAACCAACTACTGAGGCTGTACAAGAAGTGAATGTTGGCACCCTAAAAGAACCAAAATTCATAAATTTTTCACAGTCTATGACAAGTGATCAAAGGAAAAAGTATAAGGACCTCTTTGAAGAGTACATAGACATTTTTTCCTGGAAGTACGAAGATTTGAAAACTTATGATACAAGTATAATACAACAACAGATCCCACTAAAGCCAGATGCCAAGCCAGTAAAGCAAAAAATGAGGCAAGTAAATCCTATTTTGCTTCCCGTAACTGAGAAGGAAGTAAGGAAGTTGCTTTCTGCAAAAATCATCATTCCTCTCAGATACTCAGAGTGGGTGGCTAGCCTTGTACTAGTCAGAAAGAAAAACGGAGAAATCCGTTTGTGTGTTGGTTTCATAAATTTAAACAAATGGTCTTTAAAGGACAATTATCCTTTTCCTAAAATGGATCATATCATTCACAAAGTGGTTGGATCAACTAGAGTGTCTATGCTGGATGGATTTTCAGGCTATAAATAGATCTCCATGCACCTAGATGATAGGGGAAGACAAATTTCACCATACCATGGGGAACTTTCATGTAAGATAAAATGTCCTTCGGTCTTATTAACGCAGGTGCAAATTTTCAGTGGGCCATGGATATAGCATCCATAGGTGAAAAGGATAATTTTATTGTTATATATCTAGACGATATGACAATATTCTCAAAATATGATGAATACCATCTTCAGCATCTGAAGCAGACCTTCAGGAAATGCAGAAATTTTTTTTTGTCTCTCAATCCCCAAAAATCCTTTTTTGCAATGGCAGAGGGAAAATTGTTGGTACACATCGTCTCCAAATATGGAGTGAAGATAGATCTTGATAGAGTAGCCACTATCAATCTAATTTATCTCCCAAGAAATAAAAAAGAGGTACAGTCTTTTATTGGAAAAATAAATTTTCTACGAAGGTTCATCCCCAAATTTACTGAAATAATGAAAGAAATCACTAACACGTTAAGGAAAAACACTGAGATCAAATGGACAAGAGATTCAAGAGATTATTTTAAATAGATAAAATGTTCCTTAGGAGAAGCACCTTTTTTAACCAGTCCTGACTACACAAAGGAGTTTCTTATATTCTCATTTTCCTTTGAGGTCACCCTTGTAGCAGTCCTCTTACAGAAAAATGGCGAAGGACACGTGCAACCCATCGCCTTTTTCAGCCGATCATTGAGAGATGTTGAGCTAAAATACAACACGATGGAAAAACAAACTTATGCACTAATCAAATCGCTCAATTCATTCAGGAACTATGTATTGGATTCTAAAATCATTGCCTACATCCCTAGGAGCACCATCAAAGATATCATATCTCAATCAAAAAGTTAAGGAAGGAGGGTAAAGTGGATCTCCAAGATCCAGGAGTATGACATGGAAATCAAGCCTACCATGATGGTAAAAGGGAAAGCATTAGCCAAACTATCGAGCCCTGGAGACAAATCTGATAGATAGATTTCCTAGTAAGGAAGAAGAAGGTATTCAACAAAATATCCTTGTTAATGTTTCTAAAAAAATTGCTTGTTTGAGATGGTACAAAGACATTGTTTACTACCTACATCATCTGAATTTCCCTACTGATATGGATAAATCCAAGATGAGATCTCTTCAACTCAAAACTCTCAAGTATTTCATTCTATATGGGTATCTATTTTGGAAAGATCCTCTTGGATTTCTATTAAATTGTTTTATTGAAGAAGAAATTGAAGTAAAAATAATAGAGTTTCACAAATGCATGTGCGGAGGACATCAAGCGTGGAGAGCCACTTCCTATAAGGTCCTGTGAGCTGGTTATTTTTTTCCTACATTGTTCGATGATGTTAATAATATTTCTTATATCATGTAGGGAATGACAAATATTTATTGGGAAGAAAAAACTTAAACTGGTTCCCCTTAAACCAGTCAAAGTGGAACCACCATTCCAACAATGGGGCATTGATTTCATAGGAGAGATAAACCCCCATTTTTGTGGCCAACATAGATGGATTCTTATGGCCACTGGCTATTTTCAAAAATGGGTGGAGTAAATTCCGACAAGAAACGCTAATGATACAGTCATAATAAATTTCTTGGACGATAACATCTTAGCAAGATTCGATTGCTCAAGGAAGATCATTACAAACAATGCTTATGCTTTCAAATCTCCAAAAGTTTGAGTTTCTACCAAAACTGCAACATTGAATTGACCCATTCAATTGCTTATTACCCCAGGGAAATGGCTTGGAAGAATCTTGTAATAAAATGTTGGTGAATATCATTAAGAAGATGTTGAATACAAATAAAAGGTCTTGGGACTCCCAGCTATAATTTTCACTATAGGAAGATAGAAACAGTGTCAAACGTGTTATATGCACTTCACCATTCCAACCTGTTTATGGAAAAGAAGCAGTCCTTCCTATTCAACTGGGTTTACCAGTGATGAAAATGTTACAGCCAGAGCATGAGGAACCAAATTATTTTGAGAGAATGATTCATCAACTGATCAAAGTTCAGTGGGTTAGGGAGCAGCTGGACGCAACAACCAAGACACACCTAGACAATATTAAGGCAACTTTTGACCATAGAGCCATAGCTCGGGATTTTCAACATGGAGACCTCGTCCTGAAATGGGATACTAGAAGGGAAGAGAGATCCAAGCATGGTAAATTTGACAACTTATGGTTGGGATCATTCAAGGTTGTTGCAATCCATGACAACAACAGTTACGAACTAGCACAACTCAATGATAAAATATTCAGAAATCCAGTAAACGGGAGATTTCTGAAATGATTTTTTCAGTATTGATCTCTATCCCTGCTCTACCAATGATCTGTTGTATCATATATGTAATATATGTATTTTCCCTTTTTAGGAAGTTATGTTGTACTTACAGTTCCATTTTTCTTCTCATGTTTTTTGTTATTTGATTTCCAAAATGTAAGGACATATATGACTCCACAACATAATGGAATTAAAGGAATTGGTATACTGTTCTCAGCCTCTTTCGCAGAAAAAGGATGTCCCTGCTAAAGCTAAATGTTAGTAATAATATTTGCGACCTATTCAGCTGATGACGACACCACAAATTGTGAGCGAAGAGCACAATTTCAAGCCAGGGATCAAAATTGTTATGGTGAAGGAGGATGGAAAGAAAGATTAGCACACTTTAAATAATTGATTGACCGATGAGACAAATCCAATCTTTGATCGAAGCCACGATCTGAGTTAGATGTATGGTTGATATTTCATTTAGGGGCCCAAAGTGGGTGATGTTTATTGAGCTTGGGGAACCCATGCATGAAAACCACCAAGGCCACACATCGGCTTCAAAATCATTCAGGGCCCCAAAAGCGGTCTCCCCAAACCTCTTTTCTGGAGCCCTAAAACCACTAAGAAGATGCCTCGTATTTCTACAGCTGTGAGATTCCGGCCACCAATCTGTCAAAGAGAGAGGCCCAAACCATAAAGTTGCGCCAGCCTTGTGTTAGGATATTCCTATACTCCATCCTAGTCCTACCAACATTTTCATTATTTGCATTTTCAGTCTTGCATGCATTTCTGCATGCATCCTAGTCATCAGTCCCAGCACCTAGCCTCAGTTAGCCATCCCCTTAGAACTTCTCTCAGATAATTTTTATCCCTCCTAGAGATTAGTGCACCCTTCCTCCTTGATTTAAGGAAGCCACTCGTCCTCTCTCACCTACCACTCAGTTGCACTTTAGTTAATTGAGTTATCATCAGTTCTTTCCTTTATTTAAGGCTAGACTGACTTTCAACTGGTTGTATCACTCCGATGGACCTCCAGTGAGACTAGACTGCCCATTCTAACTATAGTTAGATCCTGATGCACCCTCCACTGAGCCTCCTTCATTCAGTTAGTTCCAGTTACACTCAGTTACACCTACCACACTTAGTTAGACTTAGTTTGACTGATAGTTGAAGTTACTTGAGCATTGGTGACTCCACTGATGATGAGATAGACTTCTAGTTGTGCTCCGATGACACTCTAGTGATCTTTTGATCACTCCATGAAGGATAATTTGAATTTCCACCTTGGCATTTGAATCCTCATGCATTGTATTATTTATTTGTCCATTCGTGATTAATGAATCAGCGTGTGTGAAGTTATTTTGCTTCTATCCCAGTTCTACTGTATTATTATTCTGTTGCTCATCTTAATGCATTGACCACTCTTAATCGTATTCCTAAATTCTTTCTTGTGAGGTATACATAATCTCTTAGATCTGTTGTGAGGAATTTCACATGGTATCAGAGCATGTTGAGAGTATTTTTTATCTCCATTCCTGAGAGTTTTTTGCAGGTTATTATCAAGATTTTGAGTGAAGCAGTCGCAATAGTTTCTACATCTTTTCCAGCAGTAGTAGTTGCAGATATTTCTATTGTTTTTGCAGGTCTTCTACAGCTTCCATGTTTTTAGAAGATCCTCCTCTTTATCTATTCAACTATGTTGAATGGAAACCAAAAATGATAGCATATTTGAAGAGACATGATCTCTTTGATTATTCTTTTGAAAGAGAGTTCGAATCCTCTGAAGAAGAGATTGACTGGTTAAATAAAGGTGGCAAAGCCATTGTAGACATAATCTTTGCTATGTCTTGAATCTTGGCATTCTACTCCCTTGATGATGTTGAACCTCCAAAAGAGCTATGGTCCCACCTAGATGAAATATTTGGGAAGCAGAATGAAGGGATTGGTCCAAACCCTTTCGAGAGCAAGCAAAGTGATGCATTCGCCCTCCTTGATGATCTCATTGATCATGAACCAATATCAAACATATCTCATATTGAAGTTGTCCACAAAGAATAAGAACTTGCAGATTCTACACTTATGCTCCAAATTTCTTCTATTTCAAATTTTGTGCCAGCCCACACTCTAGAAATTGCAGAAGGTCCTAAATCCTCTCTTGCACCAGAGTCTGTTGGTTTGCATCATGATCTATTGAATGTTTCAGAGGTAAAATCAACCATTGGAGGTAATGAATTCACTCTCCTTGATCACTCACCTCTTATGTACTACTATATGATCATTATCTCATGCTTTCATAAGTTTATTGAAGATTATGGCCATTGCCATTTGCTTGGGATAATTTCTCATGCACTTACTGGTTTTGGTCTCACCCCTAATGGTTCAAAGGAGATCTCAAGAAACCATGATTCAAGTCTTGGATCTAATTTGGATTCTAAACAATCACTACTTGGGAAAATTTCTCATGCATATGATGGTTTTGATCTCACCCCTGTTGTTTCAAGGGAGATCTCAAGAAACTATTCTTCAAGTCTTAAATCTGATTTGGATTTCAAGCAATCATGTGATGGTTCTTTTTGGCATAATCTCACCCATGATGGTTCGAAGGAGAAGACAAAAGACTATCTGCACATTCATAGATTTGATCATACCTCAACTGATTCAAATCACAGGTTCAAGGATCATCCTCATACTTTTGGATTTGTTCTCATCACATTCGATCTGAAGAGCAAGTACAAGCACATGCTTTTTGAGCATGATCCACTTCTTCCCAAGAAGAAGATACCTCCATACATATGACCAAGCATCACACTTGCTTGAGTTTGGAGCATTTATTTTTGTGTGTGCCTTACAGTCTATTTTGAGGGGGGGTATTTTTCCCATGAGGTTTTCCCCTTTTCCTCGTTGATGTATATGTAACTTCGGAATGTATTTCATCTATGTATTTCATATATATTTATTGTACCCTTATTAGAGATGTGTTATTCCTCTATAAGGAAGTGTCGTCATGTGGATTGACAAGTGTCACAAGTGTGTGTACTTGCTGATGGGTTATTAGACCACCATGTGTGGGGTCGGCCTTGAAATATATATTATATTGTGGATTTACCTAGATAGACAAGTCGGCCCCATAAGGTCACTGGGAAAACAAATTAGTATAAATCGAGATCAGGTGATCTCTATTTAGATCACTCGGAAAAGTATCTCACTCTCACTCAGAAAGTGGCGCACTAGTGAGGAGGAGGATCATCTGCTACTAGGAGACTATATCAGTGTATTTTGGTTGTACTTTGGTTGAGCCATTTCTCTCTCTATCTCTGAGGAAGTTGTGGGGTTTTTCACCTTAGGGTTTTCCCCACAGAAACTCTGTGTCTCTTGTCTCTCATGCTTTTGATTCTTGTGATGCTTGTCATGCTTATTGTGATTGTCATGCATTGATATACTATATATGTTATTCTCTCACTAAAGATCCTAGAGTATTGTGAATTAATGCTCAAAATTTAACATGGTATCAGAGCTAACCTGAGAAGAAGACATTTTTGCAGTGACGAAAACTTGAGTTTCTTGTTTATTGGGTTTCTCTCCACAGATTTTGGAAAAGAAGTATAGTAGATTGACTCTACTCATCAAGGCACATCTATCTGTCCAATCAGAATTCAATTCCGAGCATTTTCAGATTTGGCCCTAAACATTAGGGTTTCCACAAAAATAGGAATTTCTGATATCTGAAGACATAGCTGGAAGATCCTTGAAAAAATCGAAGTTTAGAGCTTTGGATCAAGATTTTTGGCTGGGTAGATCTCCGAGAAACTAAAACCCTAATTTAGGGCTCTCCCTAGTCAACCCGGGAGGACAAAAAGGAAAATCTGAAGGGTAAAGCTTTGTTGATCTCAAATTCCGAATACACTAGGCTGATCAGCTCATCAAGGTGCATCTTTCTATCCTTTCAAAAAATTGAAATTCACATTTTGAATTTTTAGGTTTTTCCCGACAAACCCTAATCCGGGACCATATCCAGTTTTCAGCATTTCAAGTGGTAAGACCTAAATCTTTTCTATTTCCATTTGAAGTACTCTTTAAGATGTCTCACCAAACCAAGCTTGAGGATAAGCTTGAAGGAGCTGATAACTTCCGAGCTTGGAAGTATAGGATTGGGTTAATCTTGGAAGAGAATGAGTTGGACTCATATGTAAAAGAAGACATCCCTATCCCATAGGATGAAGAGGCCAAGGTATTGCATAAGAAGAACTTGGTCAAGGAAAAGAGAATCATTTTTTATTCCATTAAAGACCATCTCATACCCCATGTGTCTTCTCTAAAGACACCCAAGGATATTTTTGACTCTTTGACGAAGCTATTTGAAGGGAAGAACATAAATCGGAAGATGACCCTATGGAACCAATTGAAAGGAGTAAAGTTTCAGAATGGAGAAACCATTCAATCTTATCTTTCAAGGGTCTCGCAGATCAAGGAACAACTAGAAGCAGTGGATGAAATGGTGGAGAATGGTGAAGTGGTGATGACCACTCTAAATGGCCTACCCAGGTCATGGGATTCCTTTATTCAAGGAATTTGTGTAAGGAAGAAGTTGATCTCCTTCAACAGATTGCGGGAAGAATGCTCTCAAGAAGAAGCTAGGCTTGTGGCCCGAGAAGAAAAGATGGGAAATGAAGATCAAGCTCTCACAGCACATGCCAGGAAAGGCAATTCCAAGAAGGAATCATCTCATAACAGAAGATTCTCACACTACCATTATCATAAAGATAAGAAAGATCTCAGATGCTTCAATTGCAATGAGAAGGGACACTTTGCTTCAGATTGTCCCAAGAAGAAGAAAGACAATAACAACAACTTCAATAAGAAGAAGAAGAATAACAAAAGAAGATATCATGCTCATGCTGCCGAAGATGATGAAACCCCAAAGAAGAAGGCTAGGGTAGAAAGTGATAGTGATGATGACTCGTCAAGCAAAGAAGAATATGTTCTAATTTCTACTCTCACAGGTACTATCTCCCATGGTTGTAATGATTGGTTGATTGATAGTGGGGCTTCCAAACACATGACTAGGTTTAAGGAGTCTTTTGTGAATCTATATGAACATAAATCACCCCATAAGGTGAAACTTGGGGATGATTATCAATACCCAATCAAAGGAAGTGGTGAAGCCTCCTACAACCTAGATTCTGAAAAATATTTCAAGATGAAAGAATTCTTTATGTACCTGGGCTCAAGAAGAACTTACTCTCCATCTCTGATTTGGATGCAAAAGGTATGAGGGTTGCATTTGTGGATGGCCAAGTCCTAATGTGGCCAAAGGGAAAGACCATAGATGATGTAGTAGTGATTGGAGAGCAAGAGGGAGGTTTGTATAAATTGAAGGGACAACCTGAACATGCCATGGTGCATGAATCCATGGAGCCAAGTGAACTTTGGCATAGAAGACTTGCTCATATGCACTATAGGGAACTTCCAATTGCAAGCAAGATGTAGAGGGTCTTCCTAAAATCAAGACCAAACATGAAGGTGTTTGCAAAGGATGTGCAAAAGGTAAGAACATTAAGAAGGCTTTCCCAAGCAGTGAAAGCAAGGCAAAAGATATCCTGGAAATCATCCACTTAGATGTATGTGGTCCTATGTCGTCCAGTTCTCTGAGTGGGTATGTTTATTTTGTCTCATTTATTGATGAATTCTCCAGGAATACTTGGGTATACTTCTTGAAGAACAAAGATGAGGTGTTTGATTAGTTCAAGGAATTCAAAACCTTGATGGAGAATCAAATTGACAAGAAGATCAAAACATTCAGATCCGACAATGGTGGAGCATTCACCTCAAGTGACTTCAAGAAGCTTTGTAGTGATTCAAGGATTAAGAGGGAGTTGACTACTCCTTATAATCCTCAACAGAATGGAGTTGCAGAAAGGAAGAATAGAACTATCATGGAAGCAACAAGGGCAATTCTGCATGACCAGGATCTACCTATGCATCTATGGGCAGAAGTAGCTAGAACAGTTGTATATGTGCAGAACAGAACACCCCACAAGATATTGGACAACAAGACACCAGAAGAGGTCTTTTATGGTAAGAAACCTGAAGTCAGTCATCTCAGAATATTTGGTTGTCCAGTATACACTCATGTTCTAAAGGAAAAGAGGACTAAACTAGATCCTTCAGGAAAGAAGGGTATCTTTGTGGGTTACAGTGAAAGCTCGAAGGCTTACAGAATATGCTTTCCAAGGTTCAAGAAGATTGATGTCAGCAGGGATGTAACATTTGATGAAAACTCAGCATTCATCAAATCAAGGAAGGCACCTATCGAAGTTTATGAAGAACCTAAGGAAACTAGATTTCAAGACACTACCATGACTGAAGCAGTTCCAGAAGTTGTTCATGAGTTTGAAGATACGCAAGAACCTGTAGATCCACCCCGTGAGGATAACTCTCACAAGAGGAAACCTGCATGGGATAGAGAGCTCATTCAAGATGCAGAAAGATTTGGCATTCCAGAAGAAGAACACACAGCAAAGAAGAGAACCAGATCACATACTAGCTATGTTGCTTTACTCTGTGACATTATGAACAAAGAGCCTTCCAGTTATGAAGAAGCAGCGGAAAAGAAAGAATGGAAGGATGCCATGGTTGAGGAATACGAATCAATAATGAAGAATGATGTTTGGGATGTTGTCACAAGACCTAAAGAGAAGTCTGTTGTGGCTTCCAAATGGATCTACAAAATCAAGCATGCTGCAGATGGCAGTGTAGAGAAATACAAAGCAAGATTCGTAGCTCATGGCTTCTCTCAGAAAGAGGGAATAGATTATGAAGAAACTTTTGCACCTGTAGCCAGGTATACTTCCATCAGAATAGTACTTGCCCTGGCTACATCAATGAAATGGAAAATACACCAGATGGATGTCAAGACTGCTTTCTTGAATGGTGTAGTTGAAGAGGAAGTATATGTAGAGCAGCCACTCGGTTTTGAAATACATGACAAGGAGTCATATGTGTGCAGATTGAAGAAAGCTTTGTATGGCTTGAAACAAGCTCCCAGAACCTGGCATGGTAGGATGGACAGTTTTCTATCTAGTTTGGGCTTTACCAAGAGTAAAGCAGATTCCAACCTCTACTACAAGGTTGAGGAAGGGAATCCTGTGATTCTACTCCTGTATGTGGATGACTTATTTGTAACAGGAGATGATAGACTGATTGCAGATACGAAGAGGAAGCTTGCCACTGAATTCGATATGAAAGATTTAGGAATGATGCATTATTTCCTAGGTATGGAGGTGTGGCGGAGTGTAGGTGGGATCTTCCTTGGTCAAGGGAAGTACACAGTAGATATCCTGAAGAGATTCGGGATGATGGATTGCAAGGCCATGGCCACACCTATGGCATCGAATTTGAAGCTTCTATGTGATGCTTCATTTGAGCCGGTTGATGTCTCTATGTATCGTCAGATGATTGGGTCCTTGATGTACCTGACGAACACGAGACCATATATTTGCTTTGCAGTGAACACATTGAGTCAGTTCCTAACAGATCCGAGGAGTGTTCATCTGGTTGCTATAAAGCATGTTCTGAGGTACCTGAAGGGTACAGTGGATTATGGACTCAAGTATGAGGCGAATCAAAAGTTTAACCTGCAGGGTTATGTTGATTCAGATTGGGCTGGCAGTGCTGTAGATAGGAAGAGCACATTTGGGTGCTACTTTAGTATGGGATCAGGTGTGATCTCTTGGTTTAGAAGGAAGCAGTCCTGCGTAGAACTGAGTACAGCTGAGGCAGAGTATGTTGCAGCCTGTTCAGCTAGTTGTGAGGTAGTATGGCTATGGAAGCTACTGTCTGAGTTATTTGATCTCCCATTGGATGCTACTGGTATCTTCTGTGATAACTAGAGTTGTGTGAAGCTGTCCGAGAACCCAGTGTTTCATGACAGGTCGAAACACATAGAGATCAAATATCACTATATTAGGGATATGGTGCAGAGAGGATCTGTGAAGCTTCTGTATGTTGCGACAGACGAGCAGATTGCAGATGTGCTGACGAAGCCACTAGCCAGGTTGAATTTTGAGTACTTCAGAGAGAGGCTTGGCGTTCTTCAGATCGATGACACTTCGAGGAAGAAGTGATGGACTCATTTGCTGAATCCATTCCAAGCATGTTGGAAGGAGGATCCTTCACATGGCTGTGGATGTAAGCGCTGTATGACGAGCATCAGGATGATGTTCTGGTTTCTGCTTGGATATGATCAGTTGGATCATTTTTATATATGTATGTACGCATCATGTTGGATGCTGGATATGATCAGTTGGATCATTTTTATGTATGTATGTATGCATCATGTTGGATGCTGGATATGATCGGTTGGATCATGTGTATGTATTTTGTATAAGCATCATGTTGGATGCTTGGACCATGTATCTGTATATGTATCAGGTGGATACATTGTATGATTAGGTAGATCATGTATGTTGATATGTATCATGTATTTGTATTTGTATCAGGTGGATACACTGTGTGATCGGGTGGATCATGTATGATGATATGTATCAGGTAGATACTTGGTATGCATCAGGAAGATGCATTGTATGACCAGGATGATCATGGATGATGAGCGTCAGGATGTTGCTCCAGATGACATGCAACAGGATGTTGCAGTGATGATGATCAGGATGATCATGTGTACATCAGGATGATGTATGGTGAGTATCAGGTTGATACTCTGTGGCCGTGGAATAGGTTGTGCAGATAAGCATGTAATTTGTGCCCTGGGAGATTTGCAGATGATCCTTCGAGGTTTTGCCTATGGCATGTAATTCGTACCCTAGGACATCTGGCAAATGCTCTTTCGAGGTTTTGCTTGGGAGGACATATAATTTGTGCCCTGGGAGATCTGTAGATAGTCTTTCGAGGTTTTGCCTATGGCATGTAATTTGTGCCCTGGGATATTTGGCAGATGCTCTTTCGAGGTTTTGTCCTATGGCATGTAATTTGTGCCGTGGGAGATCCGATAGGTTGAGCCGTGTGCTCGTAATCAGTCCTGGGATGCTCTTTTGAGGTTTTACCATGACCACATGTAATTTGTGCCCTGGGAGATCCGATAGGTTGAGCCTTGTGCTCATAATCAGTCCTGGGATGCTCTTTCAAGGTTTTTTGGTGACCACATGTAATTTGTGCCCTGGGAGATCCGATAGGTTGAGCTGTGTGCTTGTAATCAGTCCTGGGATTCTCTTTCGAGGTTTTGTGGTGGGGTCACATGTAATTAGTCCTAGAGATTTGGACAGGATGAAAAAGGCCTCAGATGCTCTTTAGGGTTCTTGCTAGTCAAGAGACTCTTTTAAGGTTTTGTGACGCACATAACAAGTCCTGATATTTCCACAGTATGGCCAGTGATGACGAAGACCTGTAGGTGGTGGGCCTACATCCAGTATGAAAAATGACTGGCTCTATAGAACTTCCTATGACGAGTAGATTCATATATTGGTTGAGATAGCAGCAATAGTGACGATGATGATGACGATGCATCGATGACGATGATCCGGAGAGGAAGATTTGTCTAGCAGATCTGTGTCAAGAAATACCTTCCTAGTTAAGAGGGAGTGTTGATGTATATGTAACTTCGGAATGTATTTCATATATATTTATTGTACCCTTATTAGAGATGTGTTATTCCTCTATAAGGAAGTGTCGTCATGTGGATTGACAAGTGTCGCAAGTGTGTGTACTTGCCAATGGGTTATTAGACCACCATGTGTGGGGTCAGCCCTGAAATATATATTATATTGTGGATGTACCTAGCTAGACAAGTCGGCCCCATAAGGTCACTGGGCAAACAGATTAGTATAAATAGAGATCGGGTGATCTCGATTTAGATCACTCGGAAAAGTATCTCACTCTCACTCAGAAAGTGGTGCACTAGTGAGGAGGAGGATCATCTGCTACTAGGAGACTATCTCAGTGTATTTTGGTTGTACTTTGGTTGAGCCATTGCTCTCTCTATCTCTGAGGAAGTTGTGGGGTTTTTCACCTTAGGGTTTTCCCCATGGAAACTCTGTGTCTCTTGTCTCTCATGCTTTTGATTCTTGTGATGCTTGTCATGCTTATTGTGATTGTCATGCATTGATATACTGTATATGTTATTCTCTCAGTAAAGATCCTAGAGTATTGTGAATTAATGCTCAAAATTTAACATTCCTCCGTTTATTGACTGTTATTATTCATTGTGTTGGGTGACCTTTGGTCTTAGTTACCAGGGCCCATGATGGACTAAGGGGGGGTGTTAGGATATTCCTATACTCCATCCTAGTCCTACCAACATTTTCATTATTTGCATTTTCAGTCTTGCATGCATTTATGCATGCAACATGCATTCTGCATGCATGCATGCAATTGCATGCATCCCAGTCATCAGTCCCAGCACCTAGCCTCAGTTAGCCAGCCCCTGAGAGCTTCTCTCAGATCAGTTTTAGCCCTCCTAGAGATTAGTGCGCCCTTCCTCCTTGATTTAAGGAAGTCGCTTGTCCTCTCTCACCTACCACTTAGTTTCACTTCAGTTAATTGAGTTATCATCAGTTCTTTCCTTGATTTAAGGCTAGAATAACTCTCAACTGACTATATCACTTCGATGGACTTCCAATGAGACTAGAATGCCCATTCTAACTCCAGTTAGCTCCTCATGCACCCTCCACTAAGCCTCCTTCATTCAGTTAGTTCCAATTACACTTAGTTATACCTACCACACTTAGTTAGACTTACTTTGACTGATGGTTGATAGTTACTTGAGCATTGATGACTCTACTGATGATGAGATAGACTTCTAGTTGTGCTCTAATGAGACTCCAGTGATCTTTTGATCACTCCATGAAGGCTAATTCGAATTGCCACCTTGGAATTCGAATCCTCATGCATTGTATTATTTATTTGTCCATTTGTGATTAATGAATCAGCGTGTGTGAAGTTATTTTGCTTCTATCCGAGTTCTACTATATTATTATTTTGTTGCTCATCTTACTGCATTGACCACTCTTAATCTTATTCCTAAATTCTTTCTTGTGATGTATACATCAACTCTTAGATCTGCTGTGAGGATTTTCACACCTTGCACCAATATCGAGAAGGTGAAGAGAGAGATCAATGTCTACCCTGTTTTTAGGATAAATAAGCCACTCTGATTTTAACACACCAGAGGCACCCTTGAATAAAAACCACCATATCCACGTGGCAGGTTCACGCTCATTAAGGGCCCAAAAAGCGGTATCCCCAAACCTCTTTTATTGAGCCCTGAAACCCTGTATGGTTTTCATTCCTCTGCCTTCTTCCCTTGGCTTATCCACCTCATTTTTTCCATTAAGCCACCCTTAACAGTCATTATTGTCTTCGTTTAAGAGATACATGTTCCCCTGCATTTAAGAGCCAACCACCCCTCAGGCGAAGAACCAATCCTTCAGTGCCACGTACACTCTACATTAAATCATGCCAAATTCGAAGTTATCCCTATAAATATGCCTTCAAATAACTTACCGAGAACCTAGCCCCCATCACTCTAAGCTCCTCTTCTTGTAGTCTCCTCACCAACCTTTTCTTTTATCCTAGAGTTGAGCATCTACCACCATTATCTACACTACCAACATCGCCATGGCTTCTACTTCTACCCCTAAAACTTCTCCCTCGGCATCAACAGTTCTCAGTCAGGATGATGACCTTGGTGATGAACATTTCAACGTTCATGACCCACTATCCTCCTTCCCGAACCTTCATCAGTTATCGAGGGAATTCGATGAGCAGGAAAAGAATGGGAATGACCCATTCAACTTATGGAGCTCAGGATTGGCAAGGATGGTTTACCACAAGCCAGGCCTTTCCTAGAGTTTGTACAATGGTGCTCCGGGAGGTATGCCCCAGAGATAAAAGCAGTCATCTCCATATTGGGATCCATCATCTTCTCGATCACCAAAGAGCTTGTCATAGAATTAATTGACACAGAAGGAAGCAACACTAGTCTGTAATTCGATGAGGAGGTCCTGGAAAGAAATATCAAATATTTATAATCCAAAAGTAGAGACACTTTCATTCGCATGATAATTCCACTTGAAGAAAATTTACCTAGCAATCATTCGATGTTCAACCTTGAAGTGTTCTCTAATCCAGCCAGACCAGTTCTTTCTATGATCTCTCAAGTACTCGGGTATGACCACGACCTGGTAATCGACAACATAGCCTTAGGTTTCCTCTTCCTCATGAATTCTCAGCAAGAGTCACCTGTAAAGTTAGATTTGCCATCTTTTCTCGCTCAGTCAATGCACCTGCAATTTAAAAGTTTCTTGGCTAGGAAAATGTTTATATATAATTCTCTTCTCCTGTATATAATTATCTACCACAATAAGAATTTCTTCAGTCGAGATGACCTTGAAAATTCAGTCATCCTAGTTCCTTCACATCAAGTTTTCTCTACGTTTGGACATACTGTCATGGCCAAGGTTTATGCACTATTGTTTGACTGCCCTCCCCCCAAAGTCTTTCCATAGTGAAAACAGTTGCTTCAATTAAACCTGAATGATGTGGTTGGATATTGGTTCTTTTTTGAGACCCACACCAAAATCCGTGTGTATGGAGCAGAGCTAGCTCCATATAAAATTCCAGGGTTCCCGGCTTCGGAGTACATCCATCATAGATTCAACTGTGATGATGTGCATTTCATGAAGGGAAATAGTGTGAGGAATTTCAAAGTCCTAAATGAATCCAGACTATTCAAAGTTAGAAGGAGAGCCTATCAAAAGGTAGTTGAAGAGATATTAGCGGCCTGGAACTTCCTAGAAATATTTGTGTGCAAGTATGACCCTAAAGGGATCATGTCCCAGAAAACACAAGCTCCCAGGGAAGCATCTTACATCCACGAAGCACATCCACTGTTGGAAAATGTGGCCAAATTGGACAATTGGGAGTAGAGAAAAGCAACATCATATCCTAACAAGGACATTGGAGCACCGGTCATCCCCACACCCCATAAAGTGGACACATTGGGAAAGAGGAGCACACTGGATCCAACCTCTAAGGTCGACAAAGAGAGATTAGGGAGCATTGGATCAAAGGTGAAAAGATCAAAAGCTGAAAACACTTCCAGCGCAACAACAAAAGTGGGACCAACGCCTACCTCTTTGGCACCTGTCATCTTGGAGAATTTCCCCTCTGCAGCATGGCCTCAGAAGCAAGATACACATACCTCAGAAATCTCTTTGGTCACCACCTCATCGGTTAAAGCAGGATTGTTTGGGTTATATTCCCCAATCAAAGATGAGAACATTGATCTCTAGAAGACTTTGTTCCCAAAGAAGGAACTTGAAATGGGGAAACAATCCAGTATGCTTTATGCATTGTATTTGAGACAAGGAACTCTGAAGATGGAAATTCTAGAGCCATTGGTGCTTGGGGGGAAGAAAGTACCCTCAAATTTCAAGACCACCCAGGTGACTGTTAATCTGGATGCATTCCCCTCCAAGGACATCATGGAAATTCACCGACAGACTGGTGAAGGAGTGTATAGGGATGTAATCAAATACACCATGAGCACCAATAAGTTACATGCTACAACCCAAAGGCTGGATAAATAGATGACGAATGAAAAGTCATCCAATGAAGCAAAGGAGTTAAAGATAACTGACCTTGAACAACATATTGTAAAGATGGTGCAAAACCCCAATGACTTGGTTCCAATTCAAGCATTAGGGGAGTTTTGAGGTTAAAAATGGGCCTTAAAAAAAAATTACCATAAAAATTCACTTTATAAGAACCAATAGGATTCAGGATGATGATGTCAACCATAATGGTAAAATTTGTAAACCAAATTGGAGGGAAAAACAAAAAACTACTTTTTCTTATCATAATTTTGACATATCTCCTTAATGGGTTACCAAAATTTCAAGTTTGGGCACTCGTTGGGTGTGAATTATAATTTTGCATACAACCCATACCCACACTGCATACTTATGAGGCGCCCAGAACATGAAAAAATGAAAATTTCAATAAAAAAACGTATTTTAATATTGAAATTTTCATTTTTTTCATGTCGTGGGTGCCTCAAAAGTATGAAGTGTGGGTATGGGTTGGATGTGGAATTAAAATCTGCATCCAACGAGTGCCTAAAATTGAAATTTGGGTAAACCTTTAAGGAGGTATATCAAAAAGACGATAAGAAAAGTAGTTTCTTTTCCCCTCTAAAATTTAGAACTCTTATTTTATTATTATAACTCTTATTTTATTAATTTCCTTAGGACACCCATTCGAGACCTCAAAAATTCCCTAATCCCATGCTGAAAAGAAAAAGACAAAGAGATTTAGGTTCTTAAAAAGAAGCTCAACATCCCCACTATTGAGCATTCGCAAACCGTCGAAGTATCGACGATACAATTTGAGCTGGAAAAGGTCTTGGCCGATAGCCAGGCGCTGAAGGAGACGATTGTCTTCCTAGAGAATGAGTTGAATGAGCTAAAAAATCAAAACCAGGATATCCTTAATCAAAAGGCAGCCACATTGCAAGTTTCTTCTTCCACGGATCCTACTGACAAGCTTGCTCATGCAATTGCAGAAATGAGTCTCAAGGATGCCTAGCTGAACCAGGTGTAGGATCAACTAAAAGCTTAGTCCGATGAACTTATCACTGCAAATGAAAAGTTGGCCAAAAGGGAACAAGCCATCTCAAAACTGCAGCAGACCAGATATGACCTCCAAAAAGAGGACCAGGACTTGTCTCGAAGACTGGCAGGTAAGCCCTGCTTAAAAGCGCTAAGTTTGCAATCTGGGAACATGTGGAAGACCTGATAACCACACACTAGAACCACTTCATCGTGTCTCAAGAAGAAAGTGAAATAGCTGAATACACAACTCAAGATGCTCATTCAGTCCTAAACAATGTAAGCAAAAAGACAGATTTGGCTAAAGATGCAATTGAATTCCTTAATGAGAAAAGCTTCAACGAGCTCCAAGCATACATCATCCAAGACATAACAAAGATAATCATGGAGGCCAATAAAATGATTACAGAAGGGATGATGGCTCAAAATGTTTTCTGACATGGTTTCACAACTGAAGTAAGACGTCCATTCGTTCAAAGAATTATTTTCCCTCGTCCTCCCATCCTTTTGGGATGGACATGGATATTTGTACCAAAAGTATCATTATAACGCCATTATACTAGATTCAAGGAAATCTGTAGTTCATCTGGAAGACATGCGCCAGGATCTGAATGACCAGTTGTTCGTGGAAAAATTGCACACTAATTTTTAGATGCTCATTCTCCTTCGAACTATTTTAAGAAGTCTACCAAAACCCATTTTTGAGCATTATTCTGAGTTGGATATGTCCACCAGAGAACTAAGGGTTTTTCAATATCCTATGGGTAAATATTGGAAAGGTATCACAAGAATTTTGTAGATACAACAACAAGAAAATACTTCATCCCCACAGTCAGTAGCAGGAGCTTTCCCATCGCAACGGAACATTCCTCCACCTCAACAAGGAGGACCCCAGTCTTCTATGTTAGCTAGTCATCAACAATATTAACAGATATATTTTTTTTGTAACCATTTTCCATATGTAATAACCAAACGTTGTTGGGTTGTAAAAAACATGATGTAAATTTTGTAAAGTCCATAGATGCTATATATAGAGAGAAAGGCAATTAAGAAGGGTCGAATTTTTTGTAAGAATTTTAACTTCTGATAATTTAAGTCCGATCAAGATATATAAGAAAGTAAATTCAAGCTCAATCTTGGTGTTTTGTGGATTAAAAGCTCTGATATGTTCAGTTAGTACTCTCTTATTTTGTGATATCATCCCTTGTTTCATATGTTTTCTATGATTTGCAAAGTTAGCATTGATTCAAATATGGATGTTTTTGGATTCAAATATTGTTTCTAGATGATTTATGTTGTGAAGTATTCATGATCTAAACTCTGGTTATATTATCCTCATAACTATTGAATTCTGCTTTGTGGTCATTTTGTACGAACTACTGAATTCCTTTTGGCTCAATATGTTTTTCTATATACATGAGGTAAATATTTACTTTCAGCGAGTACCTTCTCTCATGACATTCCATCAACACAAATTCACTCAATTTTTTTACTGGCATATCATAAGTATTTCCCACATTATCCTAAGCTTGATTATCATCATTGTGTTCAAAGAGAAATAAATTTGATTTTTGATTAAAGTATTGAAAAAGATAAACAATGAAATTCATTGATGCCCAAGCATAATTCTAAAAACAACCTTAGAATGTATCTAGGACTAACATCTTTTTTGGAACCATTGTCGGGGAACGAAGTAAGAAGATCGATCTTCCCTGGGGAGGACAACAACTCATACAGTTCTGATTTCGTATTGGATGAGATGAGGAAGCAGGTTGTTTAATCCACTTGGAGAATCCACGAAAGCAAACTTGTCATATGGATGCAGACATGCTCACCAAAACCCTAGCCATGAAGAACTAGTGTCCCTACAAGATTCCATCTCCTGGCGACATAGACGTGGGAAATATCAGTCCACAGCACCACGTCACCACCAACAAAGCTTCTCCCCTTCTCCGTTTGGTCCTCAATTCCTTGAATATGAATTTATTTTCAAAACACATGAAAGAGAAGCCTCTCCCCAGAATCCCAATACTCCTTTTGGTCTACCCATCTCGTAGGATTTTCCCACCGAAAATGGAGAATCCTCATCCCACAAAAATACACCCAAGTCATTTATCACTCCTCGAGACAAGAAGCTAATTGCTAGTAATCTTATGTCATGAGGAGTAGGTGGCGGAGGACCAACATCACCCAGAACACCATGATGGGTGGAAAGTCGACATGGGCCTCTACAATTACCTACACCCTTGAATGATACACCATCTCACTATCTAAAGTTACTACCCAAATATGATGACAGTGAGGGTACATCCGCAGAGGATCATGTGGATCATTTTCAAGATTTCACCGACAACATTCTTATTGATCATGATGATGTGTTTATGAGGGTTTTCGCCCAATCAATCGAAGGAGAAGCTCAAAAATGGTTTATATCACTACCAAATGCTTCCATCACAACTATGTAAGATTTGGAAGTCCCATTCATCAAGAAGTGGGGATTCAAGCATGATAATCTATACTATCTAACTAAATTCTCTTCCCTAAGAAAGAGCACTTCCAAAATGGGGTATATTTCACTACAAGATTCACAAATTTTATTATAGATATCCAACCTACAAAAGCCGCGGATCAAGACACCTATGCAGGGTACTTCCCCTCTGATTTTTCCATCATGATAAGGGACTAGAGATCACCCTCCCTTAGTGTAATGCAATATGATGCTATATACGTTGAAGGAAATATGACAACAGGAGGCAAGATCAAATTGACCAATGATATTGAGCAGGAAGACAAAGGAAAGGTCAAAGAAAAGAGTAGCTCTTCAGGAGTTAAAGAGTCTCAAGAAGCAAATGTTGATGAAATGACCCCCATTATCAAAAACCTATCAAATAAGGTTACTTGAATGGAATTGGAAAGTAGCATTCCTAACAGATAATCCCCTGCTTGTCCTCCCACTCAGTTCAGAAGGCCTTATAATCCTTAGATGACATCTAGAGAGAGGAGAAATGATGAACAACCACTGATACCATGTGTCAGATAAAATGATAATAATCTTATCGAAATACTGGAGCAAGAAATCTATGAGCAAGTCAAAGAAAAACTTAATTCGATGGACTAATATTGCCATCTCATGCATTGTACTTGACATGATTATGAAAACTCACTTCCCTCTAACCAAATAGGTGGATATCAAAATAAACCCCAAGAAAATGATTCATGATTCGATGAATACATATTACTCCCAAATAACTTCAGGCTGAGTTGCATGGGGGATATGATCTTAGCCTAGACCAAAGTCAGTAAATAGGAAGAACAATCCTCCTCCTAAAAAGTTCCCCTAGAAGCAGGACCAAGATAATTCTGCTCAATCATCACCCTTGATAAAGAACAGAGACCTGTCGAAGGAAAAAATTACGAAAGCCTAAATTCAAGACAACCAAACAAATCTAGGCATTAGCCCACATAAGAAAATAGAGTCAAATCCAAAAGAGAATAGTGAATGTTGTATCTAGGGTTTTCACCCTAGCTTGTGCAAATGAGCACCTACTAAGGAGAAGGGCCTCCTTAGTAGCAGTTCAGAAAATACAGTAAATAAAAGATAGTAAATAAAACAACAACTACTCTAAGCATGTGCATAAAATAACAGAAAGATAATAAAATTGGTTTTTTGTATTGATTATACCTCAATGTGAAGGTTGATGAAGCCTTTGTAGTAGTCCCAGAGGGTTGCTCCAAGCTCCAGTGTTGTTCCTTTCTCTTTCTCCAAAGGGTTTTGGAAATGGGCCAAAGGGGCACTCAAGTGTGAAAGTAGCTCAAGGGTGAGATAGGGTTTCAGGAGTGATTTTGGCAAAGTAAGGATATGGATGATTGTGGATGAAAAATGGGGAGCCTCCATCACCTATTTATAGGTTTTTAGTGGTGGAGTGCTGCCCCATGGTTTTGGGCACCATATGGTTTAGGTCAGCTGTATAGGGTTTTTGCTTCCTTTTTTCCCTCTTTTTCCTCTTTTTTGTATTTTTTGTCCCCTTTTTAGAGGGTTTTTGCTATTTTTGGAGGAATTTACATTATTTTGGGGGGGAAAAGGGGGGTTTTGGGCCTTTTGGAGGCTTTTTAATGGTTTTTTGGACTTTTGGGGGCTTTTTAATGGTTTTTGGGCCTTTGGGAGGCTTTTTAATGGGTATTTTGGGTTTTGGAGGCAAATATGGTAGGAAATATGGACAAATGAGTCATGTAACGAGGGAGATGAGGTAGTGAGCACTTTTTGGGTGTTAACAGATTTCCCCCTGGTGTGTGAGGGCAGGAGCTCATCGTATGGTCGATAGACATCATAAGTCTTTTATGGTTTTCCTGGGGTGTGGAGAGGAGAAGAAACGAACTAGAGCCTAGAACAACGGTCCCGAACAAACTGCAAAAACTGAAAGTACATGACCTCAATAATGAATGAGGAATAATCTAAACATATGGACGAGGCAGGCATTCCCATGCTCATATCAAGATATAGAACAATAACAAGGGGGTCCAAAAAAAAATGGGGACCTAAAATATACATGGCTTCACAATGAGGAAGAATCTCAATATATGGACAAGGCGGGCATACCCATGCTCATATCTAGAGATATATATAAAAAATAACAATGAGGCCAAAAAATGGGGGCCTGAAGGATACATGGAGAACCACTGTGTACATCATAAGGGTCCAGAGGGGACACAAATCTAGGACATACTGTTGTGCTGACCATGTTTGAGCTGAAGAACTGATACATTGGAATAACAACAGTGTTGCTGAGTGTGGTACCAGAGGAACTGATGAGCTGCTGGATCATAGTGATGGGGAGTCATACCCTCAATGGTACACTGAACTAGAACTGAACTGGGCACTCAAGGAAGCATATAACTGGATGGATTCCGAATACAATCGCCAACGCAACCCGGACATCCACGGGAACATATAACTGGGCATTCCGAAGTGACTCACCAATGTGCTAGAGTCGGGGGAAATCCGAGGTCTTCGACCAATAATTGAAGGGATATAAACCCTGCGCGATTCTCAACGATGAGATCAAGGTGTTGAAGTCGAGCATGTGAGAAACAACCAATGAGAGAGGCACTGATGACTCCTCTCAAAATGGTCCGTAGGAACTTACCACAGATGGTGATGAGTCCAAGGCGTAGGGACCTCCGGGTCTATCCTCTGGAATAGATGGGCTGTCGTCGATAGAGGGAGACCTGCAACTAGCAAGACAATGATGTTTCCTTGATACAAGCGCGAGGTAGAGAACCGAAGTGTGAGAGTACTGATGGTAGGACTATCATACTGTGGGGGTGGGGGATAACTGGGCAAGTAGAGTGGGTGGACTCAAACTTCCTTTGTTCAGAGTATGATGGCGGGGATGATCGGGCAGCATATGAAATTGACTGGTGGGAAAGGGATCATAGCTGTAATGGATCAAGGATAGTGACAGGGATGAGTGATACTCAAGGTGGTGTAAGATGGCAGGAGACTGCAGAATACTCTGAACAAAGGCAACTTGATTGGGGGTGCTGCCGAGATGATCGATCATAGTACCGAGAGGCATGGGGGGACTTCTTCATGGGTTAAGGAACGAGAAGAAGTGTGTTCGAAATGGTACTATCGTGTGGATTTATACGAGCCCAGGACAGTTCATGCTCATGATTGCTTTCAATTTTAAGAAGTCTGAAAGCGATAAGAAGACTCTGCAATAATGGAATGGTACTGTCGTGTGGATTTGTACGAGCCTAGGACAGTTCATGCTCATGGTTTCTTTCAATTTTAGAGAGTCTGAAATCAATAAGAATACTCTAGGGGGTTGCTTTTTTGTGTGTTAGTCTCCAAGACCCGAAGAAGCATAAAAGGATGCAATGAAGAACTCTTCTAGCTAATGTGACTAGAGTATTCATTTTTCGTAATTAGTCTACCAGGTCTGGAAAAGGGTTAAACTTATACTAGATAGACGCCCTTTCAGGTACTTTAACGAGCATGAAAGGAAGCAAGATTGCTCGGCGATCTTTTCATTATTTTAGGAGTCAGAAAAGAGCTTAACAGAAACTCTTTAAGTGCCTTTTTTGTAAAGGACTTGTTCGGCCCGAAAAAGAGATAAAATTATACCGAACAAAAGGAATGGTTAGGCAAGGAGGAAGTGCTTAATCAAGGAACATTGATGATGACCAAGAACGAGGGTAGGGGGGAACACTAGTGGGCCTCCTTGTGGGATAATGAATGGGGGAAAAATAATGAAATAATTGCAGTATGAATGGAGTGAATGGCTCATGTAAAAATGTGGAACAATTCGATGGCGGTCGATGTGGCGCGCAAACCGAGGCAGCAAGGTGTCGGGACACAATGTTGAAATTGTACCTGGTGAGAGAGAGAAATGATCTCAAGCATCATCACGAGTTCGAAAAACTGGATTCGACGATATAAAAAGTGTCAAAAAGGGATAACGATCAATGTGGCACGCAAACCGAGGTGACGAGGGGCATTTTGGAAAAAAATCCAAAACATATGGGGGTGAGGGCGAGAAATGATCTCAAGCATCACCATGGGCTTGGAAAAATGAATCCGATGATATAAAATATATAAAAAATGGAGAGTAGCTGAAGTGGCACGCAAATCGAGGTGACTAGGGTTGTCTCGAAAAATGCTCAAAAAATGATGCAGAAAAAATAAGAAAATGAGTCGACCATCATGATGGTCTCGTCGTGCTGATCCAGTGGTGGAAATGGTTCGAGAAATGGACTCCGTATGGATTCATAATGGCCAAAACAAGAAAAAGTCAACGGACTATAAATAATAAGTGGGCCCCACATGACAAGTGTCAGTTGGACTTGTTGAATTGGACTTGAGATCAGAGTAGACTAGAGCTCAGTTGGTGTTTCTGGATGATCCAACCGACCGATTTCAGATCTGGGAGTTGCAGGTATTCCATTAAACTCATACCTGTACTGCACATGGATGCAAGTAGTGTAGGATGATGGGCACGTGGATGCCCCTTGTGTATTTTGTATTTACGTATTGCACATGGATGCAACAATATGTGTTATAATAGGCACGTGGATGCCATTGTATAGTAATGTGATGATAGGCACCTGGATGCAAATATTTATGTGATGATAGGAACGTGGATGCCCCTTGTTGTAAATGCAATCTTTTTGGGTTTTTATATATTTTTGATGAGATGATATTGGATGATGATGCATGATGGATGTTTTACATGGTGTGATTGATATGCCAATCTAGGATGTTGTTAGCCATTTGATCTGCGACACTATTCTGAGCTCTTGGGACATGGGTGAATGTTATGGATTCAAATTGTCGGCTGAGTTGTTTTGTGCGCAGGAATTTTCTAAAGAGGCAGGGATCACGCACCTGGTAGTAGTTGTTGAGCTGGGAGACAAGTAGCTGGGAATCAAGGAACACATGAAGGTGACATATGCCCATTTGAAGGGCAGTGGTGAGGAGACCGGTCACAGCATCATACTCCACCTGGTTATTGGTAACAATGCCTATACATATTCCGTCAAGGTGAATCAACTCATGTGAAGGGGAATATAAGACCCATGCTGCAGAAGCCAGGTTTGGAGACCAACGGCTTGCTCCATCTGTGAAGCCAATGTAGTGAGGTGGAGGATGGTTCATCTGTGATCATGCAAAAATGAGGAATGTAAGGTTGCGGTAAAAAAGGTAAAAAACCAAAGAAAGCAAATTGTACAATACGGACCCATGGGGCCGCGGGTTTGTTTAAGGATAAAAGTGTTTAAGATACAACCCATTACGGGGGTTATGCAAAGGGTGACCCTCTGAGTCATTTAAAATGTATGCCCCATTTTTGAGGCAAGTTTGCATGATGTAAGGGCCTTGCCACATGGATTCAAACTTTCCTTTGCCGGTCTTGTCATGGGCTTGGTCATAGGCGAGGACGAGGTCCCCTTCACGGAAAGTTTGAGGGTGAACATGTTTGTCGTAACCAGCTTTGGAGCAGTTCTTGGTGGCCTCAATGGTCTAGAGGGTGGCACGACGGTCTTCATCAGCTTGTTCTACTGATAGCAGGCGTTGCTCGAGTGGGGAGGTGTCTGGAAGAAGCTCGACGGCGATGTGTAAGGTAGTTATCTGACACTCGATGGGGAGGACAGACTCTACACCATGAACTAAATGAAACGGGGTAAAACCAGTGGCGGTCTTGGTTGATGTGCGGTAAGCCCATAATGTAGGAAAAAGCATGTGATTCCAATTGGACTTATGCCAGTCAACAGTGCGTTGGAGGATGGTTTTTAAAATTTTGTTAATGGCCTCTACTTGGCCGTTCCCTTGGGGTTAGTAAGCAGAGGAATACTGATGTTCGAACTTCAATAGGGTGGATAACTCGCACCAAATGGAATCTTCAAAATGTGAACCATGGTATGAGACCAACTGTTTGGGGACCCTGAATCGTGTGATAACATGGTTAAAAGGGAAACGGGCAGCGGTGTCAGCTTTACAATTGAAGGTGGGCATGGCTTCAGCCCATTTGGTGAAGTAGTTGATGATGATGATGATGTACTTATGGCCGTTGGCGGATGAGGGTTTACATTCCATGAAGTCGATGGCCCATTTACAAAAGGGACCAATGGTGATGACTGGGTGTAACGGAGCAGGTGGTGGCCGAGCCTTAGGGGCAAAAAGTTGGCAATTATGGCAATGTTTGACCACTGTGATGCAGTCAGTAAAGAGTGTGGGCTAGAAGTATCCGGCACGGATGACCTTTTGGGTGGTGGCCATTCCAGAGAAATGTCCACTGCAGGCACCGCTATGACAGTCATTGAGGACTTGTTCGGCTTCCTCATGCGTAAGACAACGACGAAGAATCGTGTCAACCCCTCGCCGGTAAAGGACATCACCCAAGAGGAGATATCGAGAGGCTTGGTGACGGATACGACGACATCCATCACTATTTAGGTTTGGTTGAAACTTCTGTGTGCGAAGGTATAACAAAATATCACCGTGCCATGGGTCATCAGATGAGATGATGAACAAGTGATTGTCAGGTAACTCATCGGAGATTTGTGGGGACGGCAAGAGGGATGGGAGATCGGTGATGAGCTGGGAAAGCACGAGGGATTTAGTGCTCTTAGGGGTTGTGAATGTGAGGTCATATTCTTGGAGGATAATTACCCATTTAGCAACGCGACCTTGCAGGAGGCGCCAGTTCAATAGATAGACCATGAGGTTGGAGTCGGCAACAACTGTGGTATGACTGAGTAAAATGTAATGTCACAATTTTTGGACGGAAAAGACCACAGAAAGGGCTAGTATTTCCTCATATGGGTAACGTAGGGGTGGTCTAGACAAGGTATGGCTGACGTAATAAATGGCATGCTCCTGGTGAGTGGCGTCTTCTTGAAAAAGGACTCCAGAGACGGCATAATCGGATGCCAAGACGTATAGGATGAAGTCTTGAGAGAAATCTGGGGGGGAGATCAGAGGGGCTTGTGTGAGAGCTTTCTTAAGGGCTCCGAATGCATCTTGCACCTAGTCATCCCAAACAAAGGGTATGTGGGTACGAAGCAGGCGTAAAAAACCATGAACGGTGGTGGCATAATCAGGAATGAAGCGACTGTTAGGAACCCATGTCTTTACTTTGTTAGTATGTTGTTATTGGACGCATATGCTTTGTAAGTCGTCCCGTAGTATTTGTTGATCAATAGTTTGTGTTATTGTGTTGGCGCGTATGCTTTGTAAGTCGCCCGTAGTATTGTTGATCCATAGTTTGTAACGGCCCATGGTTTCGACCCATAGTATTGGCGCCTAGAATTAGTATATAAGTGTGTGTTGAGACCTATGAAGGCACCGTGAAGTTATTTGTATTGAGCTTGCTCAAAGGAGGTTGCCCCCTCGAAGTGGCCTGTGATCAATACAAAAGTGATTCTGAGTTCTGTCATTTCTGCTATTTCGCGTATTCTTGTTAATTAATTGTTGCAGGTGCCTCACATCTGGTATCAGAGCACTTTCTTGGGCTCGCTGGGTGAAATTTCTGCCAAATTTTTTTTTCACAACTGTTGCAGGTTCGGATTTGGGAATAATCCCTATCTGCTTAACTGTGGGAAGTACTTGGGCATAAGCCCTAAAACTCATTGTGAGGAGTACCACAGGAACCCCGAAGTAGCTGGCCCATTGAGAGGACCTGCCGGCGAAAAGGGCAACGACCCCTACCTGATTGACTAGTTCCCACCCGTGAGGTAAACCAAGAGCTGTCGTTTGTGGCAAAGTGGTTATCAGTTTTACCTGAGCCATGGAGTGAGGGGTACTGCCCCAATACGCAAGCCGTCAGACAGCATTGGTGGCCGAGTGAAAACCCTAAACTGTTGGGAAGCCGCACATACCTAGGGTCCATATCTACTTTCAGCTGAACTATTGTCGATCACTGCTGTACCGTTTCAGATTCATTTTGCAAACCGTTCCAGATCCAGCCGTCGGCGTTGTTCCAGAATCCTTCGAACCGGAGATCCCATTCTGCAAGTAGAGCCGTAGCCGCTCCAGTCTGTAAAAAAAAAAAAAAAAAAAAAAAAAATTCCGTTTTTTCTCCATATCTCCCTTGTTTTACCTCTGTTTTCCTTGAAAATTTCAGGGAACCCCTGTCATTCCATTCTGCATATTTCATCCCTGAGGACCCTATCCTCAATTCCCTTTCTTACAGCCCGAAATCCCACAATTGTCTATTTTTAGGGTTTGCCATAACTTCCTCAGATTTCACCCAATCACCTTCAATTTTTACCACAGAGTTCCTTTCGGAATTCTACTTCTTTGTTCCCCTCTGCCAAATTTTCCCATCCTTTAAACCCGCTGCTGAAATCCTCATTTTTGCTTCCCTGTCTATCCAACAGTGTCCAAAAAACGAGTCAAACCCCAATTACCCTTCTGATTTTTTACCAAATCCAAATTTTCCTTTACTGAAGTAGTTCCTGTTTTTATTTTCCTACCCAGTCCAAAAAAAAAATAAAAAAAATAAAAAAATCCCTAGTTATGGTTGTCACCCGTGCAGGAGCAAAAACCATGGAGGAAGCCCTTGCAGCCATCTAAGCCAAACTCCAGGATCTGGATGAAAAATTTCTTGGTCTCCATCTTGAACATTCAGCTATGAACAACAAACGGCAGTCCGAGTCTTCAGTAGACAATGGGTTCTCTTCTTCTAGCAATTTCCGTGGTCCGAAGCTTGATTTTCCTCGCTTCAATGGTACCGATCCAACTGGATGGATCTATCGTGCAGAACAGTATTTCAGTCTGCATAATACTTTTGATGTCAACAAAGTTCCGTTGGCATCCTTTCATTTGGAACAGGAAGCTCTTCAATGGTACCGTTGGTACATCAAGGCTCATCCAGAGCCCAACTGGCCAGACTTTTGTCAGCTCCTTTTGCAACGATTTGGTCCTAGTGCTTTTGATGACTTCACAGGAGCCCTCACTAAACTTCGCCAAACTGGCACTGTGAGAGAGTATCAAACCGAATTTGAGAATCTAGCAAACCACACCGAAGGATTGACTGATGAATTTTACCGGAGTTGTTTTATCAGTGGTCTAAAGGATGCCATTCGCTCTGAGGTCAAAATGTTCTGTCCCAACACAATGATGGAAGCACTCGGGTTGGCTAAGTTGGCAGAAGATAAGATTGCAGCCCACAACGCTCCAAGCCCACTTTTGTTCCCTTCAGAAATATGGGTTCTCAGCGACCACCTATACCGCAGGCTCCTCGACCGACTCCTATCAAGCGTTTGTCTGAAGCAGAGATGCAAGCACGCAGAGAAAAGGGGCTTTGCTATAATTGTGATGACAAATTCACTCGGGGACATCGATGTGTTCAGCAAAAGCTCTATCTCCTGGATGTGGAGTCTCTGCCTGCCTCTGAAATGGGTGACGAAGATCCAGAAACACTGGATGCGCCGGTCGACATTCAGGAACCGCCTATTGACCCTCCGTCTCAGGATGACCAGCCAGAGATATCTCTCCATGCTTTAGCTGAAATCACCACCCCCCAAACAATGCGGGTCAGGGGTTACTTCAAGAAGCTTCCTCTTACAATCCTCATTGATTCTGGTAGCACTCATAATTTCATTGACCCTCGGATCGCCAAACAAGCTGATTGTTTTATCCATCCTTGCTCCAACTTTGAAGTCATGATTTCCAATGGGGGCACCTTACCTTGCAAAGGGAAGTGTCGAAATGTGCGTATCTCTATGGGATATTATATCCTGCGCTCTGACATGTTTGCCTTGCCCTTAGGCGGATGTGATGTGGTTTTGGATGCTCAATGGCTACGCACACTCGGCCCTATCTTATGGGATTTTGCCGAACTGTGGATGCAGTTTTCCCTCAATGGACACAAACACACATTGACAGGATTACAACCAGGGTCTCTCAGCATCATCAGTTCACATCGCATGGAGAAACTCCTCAAGAAGAGTTCACATGGTGTCATCGCTCAGATCAGTTCCATCCAGATGCAACCATCCGCGGTCTCCACTACTCCTTTGGATCTACAACAAATTCTGAATCGATATACAGGTGTCTTTGCTGAACCAGTGGGATTACCACCTTCCAAGCCGGAAGACCATCGTATTCAGCTCCTTCCCGGCAGCGTTCCTCCCAACATCAGGCCCTATCGCTACCCATTTCACCAAAAAACAGAGATTGAAATGCTCGTGCGGGATTTATTGAAGCAAGGTATTATTCGCCCAAGCACTAGTTCCTTTTCTTCTCTAGTTATTCTTGTCCGCAAAAAAGATGGGTCATGGCGCCTCTGCATTGACTTCCGAGCACTTAATCACCTCACCATCAAGGATAAGTTTCCAATTCCTGTTGTTGATGAGCTTCTTGATGAGCTTCATGGGGCTCACTTTTTCTCCAAGTTGGATCTTCGTTCTGGGTACCATCAAATTCGGGTTCATGAGGAGGATATTCCTAAAACAGCTTTTCGCACACATGATGGCCATTATGAGTTTTTGGTCATGCCCTTTGGCCTCACTAATGCTCCTTCCACATTCCAGGCCTTAATGAATAAAATATTTCGACCCTACTTGCGGAAATTCATTCTGGTATTCTTTGATGATATCCTCATCTACAGTAAAACATGGGATGAACATCTCCAGCATCTGGATCTTGTCATGCAACTTTTCTCTGACCATCATCTCCATGCCAAGCAGTCTAAATGTGTTTTTGGACAAAAGGAAGTTGAGTATCTCGGGCACATTATCTCAGCACAAGGGGTTCGCGTGGATCCTGCCAAAATCGATGCCATGAACAATTGGCCACATCCTCAGACACTCAAGAGCCTTCGTGGTTTTTTGGGGTTGACTGGCTACTACCGCAAGTTTGTCAAGGATTATGGGAAGATTGCAGCTCCATTAACTGCCCTATTGAAAAAAGATGCTTTTAAATGGACACCTGCTGCTCAGTGTGCATTTGACAAACTAAAACAAGCTATGTGTACTACACCTGTGCTAGCTATGCCCGATTTTTCGAAGCCCTTCACTATTGAGAGTGATGCTTGCGGCAATGGACTTGGTGCTGTTCTCCTTCAAGATGAACACCCCATTGCATTCACCAGCAAAGCCCTTTCAGGTAAGAATTTAGCTGCCTCTACCTATGAGAAGGAAATGATGGCTATTTTTCATGCAGTACAGAAGTGGCGTCCATACCTATTAGGGAATCATTTCTGCATCAAGACTGATCACCAGAGTTTGAAATATTTCTTGGACTAGCGTGTCTCCTCCCCGGCACAACAGAAATGGGTTAGCAAACTCATGGGTTATGACTATGAGATCACTTACAAGAAGGGTAAAGACAATATTGTGGCAGATGCTCTTTCTCGTACATTTGATGCCCAAGGTTCTCTTTCAGCTATTTCTATGCCTGTTCCAAATTGGTTGCAATCTGTTCAACAGGGTTATGTCAATGACTCTTCCTTATCTCAGATCATCCAGCGCTTGACCAACAATCCTTCTGCGGTCCCACATTACTCTTGGGATGGTGCTTCTCTGCGATACAAGGGTCGTCTGGTGCTTCCCCAGAGCACAGATCTTCAACAGGCTGTCTTTTATGAACTCCATGCTTCTCCATCAGCCGGGCACTCTGGGTTCCTCAAAACATATGAACGAGCATGGCGTAACTTCTTTTGGCAGGGCATGAAAAAGACAATTCAACAGATGGTGGCCGAATGTGATACCTGCCAGCGCAATAAGGGTGAAACAACACTCCTTCCAGGATTGCTTGAACCATTGCCCATACCTACACGGATTTGGACAGATATTTCTATGGATTTCATCGAAGGGCTCCCTAAATCTGGCGGAAAGACAGTGATTCTCGTTGTGGTTGATCGTCTCTCCAAATATAGTCATTTTTGTGCTCTCAGCCATCCCTATACAGCCTCCTCCGTCGCTCAAATTTTTATGGACCAGATCTTTCATCTTCATGGCATCCCTTCTTCCATTGTCTCGGATCGTGATGCGACTTTCACTAGTCATTTTTGGACAGAACTATTTTGCCACACTGGCACCAAACTGAAGATGAGTTCAGGGTATCACCCACAAACAAATGGTCAGACTGAAATTGTTAATAAATGCTTGGAAACTTATCTTCGTTGTTTCACCTTGGAACAACAACATCAGTGGGCAAAGTGGCTTCCTCTCGCTGAATGGTGGTACAATACCTCTTACCACACTGCCTCCAAAATGACCCCATATGAAGCAGTCTATGGTTAGGCACCTCCAGCTCTTCTTCCATACACCCCCACCAGTTCACCAGTTCAGGAAGTTGACAGGGTCCTTCGCAACCGAGATCAGATTCTTCGCATTTTGCGGGACAATCTTCACATGGCAAGGAATCGTATGAAGCAACAAGCTGATCAGCACCGTTCAGAGCGCACCTTTCAAGTCGGCGATATGGTTTTTCTTCGTCTCCAGCCGTACAAACAATCCTCCTTGAAACTCAAAGGACGTCATAAGCTCGCTCCAAAGTTCTATGGGCCATATCGGATTCTTCAGAAGATTGGGTCCGTCGCTTATAAATTGGAACTTCCTCCTTCTTCCCGCATTCATCCAGAAAGCGGCCAAACGATTTTACCCGAACTGGATAATGAAGGATCCATCCTTTTGGAGCCAGAGGCCATCCTCAATCGGCGCATGCGTCAGCTTCGCTCTCGCTCTATAACAGAGGTCTTAATTCAGTGGCACGGCATGCAACCAGAGGATGCTACATGGGAACCACTCCTTCAGATTCAACAACAATTTCCACATCTAAAGCTTTGAGGACAAAGCTTTTTTTCAAGGGGGAGGGGATGTTAGGAACCCATGTCTTTACTTTGTTAGTATGTTGTTATTGGACGCATATGCTTTGTAAGTCATCCCGTAGTATTTGTTGATCAATAGTTTGTGTTATTGTGTTGGCGCGTATGCTTTGTAAGTCGCCCGTAGTATTGTTGATCCATAGTTTGTAACGGCCCATGGTTTCGACCCATAGTATTGGTGCCTAGAATTAGTATATAAGTGTGTGTTGAGACCTATGAAGGCACCGTGAAGTTATTTGTATTGAGCTTGCTCAAAGGAGGTTGCCCCCTCGAAGTGGCCTGTGATCAATACAAAAGTGATTCTGAGTTCTGTCATTTCTGCTATTTCGCGTATTCTTGTTAATTAATTGTTGCAGGTGCCTCACAGCGATGGAGGAAATTAGATGTTCCCTGCAGACTGTGGAGCTGCCGGAGAGTGCGAGGAGCGGGAAGGTCTATGATGGCTTGGACTTTCAGGGGATCAATAGCGATTCCTTTCTGGGAAACAATGAAACCAAACAACCATCCTGCCGAAACGCAAAAGACACACTTGTGTGGGTTCAAGCGGATTTGATATTTGTGACAACGCAAAAAGACTTGCCGGAGGTCATTAAGGTGGTCCGATTGTTTCCATAAACGAGTTGTAAGATCATCAAGATATACTAGGAAGATATGGACCAAGTCGTGAAAAAAATAGGTCATGGCCCGCTGGAAGGTGGCACCAGCATTTTTGAGGCTGAAAGGCATGACGCGATAGGAAAAGGTGCACCATGGGGTGGTAAAGGCAGTCCTGTACTGATCCTCCTTACGGATCTGAATCTGGTTGTATCTGAAAAAACCATCCATGAAAGATAGGACTTCATGCCCCGCACACGCATCGATGAGTTGGTCAATAAATGGCGTGGGGAAGTTGGCTTTGGGACAGGCTCGGTTTAAATCATGAAAGTCAGTACATACTCTGATGGTACCTTGTTTCTTATTAATAGGGATGGGGTTAGAAACCCAATTGGTATATGCAATAGGATAAATGAATCCTGCTTTGCGAAGTTTCTCAATCTCTGCTTTAACGGTGAGGAGCTTTGAGGGATGAATAGGGCACTATTTTTGGAAAACAAGGGGTACATCTGGTCATGTGTCAATGTGGTGTTCTATAATAGCGCGGTCAAGACCAGGCATTTTGGTATAGGACTAGGTGAAGACATCACGGAACTCTTGGAAAAAAAATTTGTGCTCTCCGATCTCATACTCACTGCAAGAGGCTCCTAATGTAATGAGTTCAGGGGCACCTCTTGGGGCAGAGATATCAATTTGGATTGTGGGTGAGATGTTGTCCATGTTACCTTCCTCAAAGGCATCAGAAGCATGGGATCCTTAAACCAGTCGACTTTGGTGGGAAGGAAATCTTTGGACTCAACCGTAAATTGGGTGGATGTGGTGGAGGAGGAATCTTCTGGGAGGAAGTAGGAACGATGGTGCATGTCTTCCCAGGGATAATTCGGGGCAGTGAGAGCCTCTAGAATATCCTCATCATTCAGAAACTTTGAGTTGTCAAATCGGTTGACGAGGAAGTGGTAGTCGAAGAGATCATATAGATGGTGTTAATCTCTCCGGATGAGGGTGATACTAGGGGGTGGATCTCCTCAATTGTGGGGGGTGCCGTCTCAAGGTCCAAACTATTCATCTCGTAGAGAGCTGCTCTGTAATATGGGAGATCAGGACAGTGATGTGAGTAATGGCCGTAAATACCGCATATGGCACAAGGGTGGTTGGTACGTAGTGATTTATCACGAGGCTTAGGGGCTAGATCTAGTTGGACAACCAAGATGTTGGGGTCGTCGTCAAACATTTGCATGTGTTCCTGTAATGCAGGTAATTGTGGACATTGATGAATCGGGTGGCCTAACTCATCACACAATGAGCATTTTGGAGGAGCACAAAACACGGGGAGGTTTTTAACTGTTTTGGGTGGGGGTACAGCAGTGTATGGTTGTGGGCCTCTGCCCCCAGTGTGCTTGATAAGAGGGGGTGGATTTGTAGATGATGAAGGGGTAGTGAAACTGGGAGGTGGTTGATTAGTAGTGGTGATGGGTTGCACCGGTTGTAGGATGAAATTTGGTGTCAGCGGGGGAACGGGAGGCGAAATATACCACATGGGTAATCCTAAGGTTAACCCAGGGAGGCTAAGAGTAGCCATACCCGGGGCGCTTACTACTCCCGAGGGAGGGAATAGGAAGGGGATTGTGTGGATGGGTGTAACACCAACATGACTAGGTACCAGTGGTGGTTTGGGTAACAAGGACGGTTGATTGTTGGGTGTTTGTGTATTGTGGGAAAGGGTACATAGGTTAGATACTTCGGTCGCTGGTGACGGGGGTGGAATGGATTGGAATGTTGAGGTCATCGGCGTATCTGAGTAAATTTCGGGTCCCATGGAGGAAACCAACGGGGTAGATGCACCACAAACAGGTTGTTCAACCATGGGGAGAACATTGTCAGGTGCAGCGGGGGCATTTGGATCATAATAGGTGAGTTGATCGACCTTGACCATGCATCCGTCATGGGGGAACATCATGGTATGAAAAACGGATGAGGCAACTGCTCGCATGGCATACATGTAACTGCGGCCAAGTAAGAGGTTATAATCAAGTTGGGCGTTGATGACCTCAATGTCAATGAGCAAGGTTTTTCCATCCAACTGGATGGGGACATTAGCTAAGAGACCTTGGGGTTGAGCCGAACGGCCGTCGTAGACTCGCAATGTAGTGGTGGACTACTGGAGAGTAGGGAATCCCAACTTCTGCCAAACGAATGTGGACATAACGCATGTAGAGGCACCTTCATCGATATTGCACCGATGGATGACAAGATTTCGAATGGAAACAGAAACTTGGAACTCTAAAGTGGAAGGCAGGCATGGTTCGGATTGGTCCAAATTGAAAGCCATCAGTCGTGAATCATTGGGTTCAATAGCACCAATGGCGGAGAGCAAAGTCTTGCACTATGAAGGATAGTTTTTTAAGACCTCTAACACAGACATGGCTGTGGAAGACTGGGATAAGTCATCTACAATGTTATAATTAGACGCAATGAAGGCATTGGGATTATTGTTGATGCGACGAAGTGGGAAGCGAGGTGCCTTGGAGGCACCACTAGTGGAGCCAGAGGTATACGTAACGTCTGATCAGTGCGATGAGCGTTAGTGTTTTTGTTGGAGGGAGGGGCTTCAGGGGTGGAGCCATATTGGTTTCGAAGGTTTTGAAGGTTGACATCGATGGATGACATCATTAACAAGTGGTGGGTACCTGAGTCTAACATGGGTTGATCAGGAGCGGCATAAGTGATTTGCTGTTGTGGTGGCACGTTTCCTTGAGGGGGAACCAACGACTGAGTGTTCACTACGCCTTGGGTTGGTAAAGGGTTTTGTAACACCAAGGGTTGATGTTGAGGTGGTGGGGGGTTGGGCAGTGCCTGAGGAGCCGCGTGCCCTTGGCGATGGGCATCATCGGTCTAGAGTTGTCGAGCTCGCTCCAAATGTGGGAAATAATAAGTGTAGTGGCCATAGACCCCACAAATAGAACAAGGATGGTTTTTTCGCAAATTAGGATTTTTGGCTTGTTTGGGCGGCTGATCAGGGTTCTGGTTGGTAGGTGCCACGTTATTGTTGTTTGGGGGATTGGGAGGTTGACTGCCTTGATGTGGAGGGGGATTGTTCCCACGGTTACGACTTTTGCCACAGTTTTGTTGGCCTTGTTGGCGCTGGTTATTTTGGTTCTAATACATATTCTATTGGGCATACACTTGCCCTTGGGCAGCAAATGGGTTTTGGGGTTGTGCAGGTGCGGGAGCAGGCTGCGGTGGATAATAAGTAGGTGGAGGTGGCGCAGGTGCTGAACCTTGTGGGGGTTGCTCATATGTCTGCAGAACGGGTTGTGGGTTTGCCGCAGGGGCTGCCTGTGGCAGGTAATAAGCAAGTTGGGCTTGAGAGGACACAGGAGCTGGTGCAGCCTGTGGGTGGTAATATGGTTGAGGTGTGACTGGTGGGGTGTAAGCGGGGGTGGCATGGCCAAAGCACTGAGGTGGACATGATGGTCTGTGGGATTGATGGTGATGTGCCATGGGAGCATATGAATTGGTTGCTCCGGACTGGGATGTAGCCCGCGAAAGGTCAGGGCCATGGCTAGGACGTGCTATGGAAAAGGGTGGTTATGTGAGGCTATACGGCCAATGATGCCATCTGCGGCATGGGATGCCCTCAGCACATCATGTCGAGAGGAATCTTTGCGAGGGGCATTAGGTATGATGGAATAGAGGTAACCAGACTGGGCGTAAATAAGGTCAAGTTGCTGGGCTTTGAGGATGGCCTCTTCTTCAGACTGGGGTCGTTCGGATGCCACATCCTTGGCAATGATAGGAAGGAGGGATTTTAGAAACCAATCTGACAATATACGGTCATCTAACTTGATTTTGCAGAGGCTGTGCCATCGACGCCACTCATGAATGTGATCGGTGATGTGGGTAGCCATGTTCTGTCTGCAAGATAGCAGGATCTCAACTCCCGTGTCATAGCGGACAGGTAACTGAAAGAACTACAGGAAAGTCGAGGCAAGGGAAATAAAGGTGGCATGGGTCCCATGGGGCTACTCGATGTACCACTTAGCTGCAAAGCCAGTGAAGGTGCGCTGTAACAAACGGAGGTGGACAGAGTCATCCACTATGGAGTTGGAGGAACACCATAGATGGAAGGACATAATATGGTTTTGGGGGTCCTCACCTACCTTTCCCTCAAACTTAGGGATGTCGGAGGGAAGCTTGGTGAGCATATGGGGCCACGTAGGCTTGTGTCTGATGGGATCATTAGTCAGTCTAGCTAGGCCAGGAAGGTTGAAAATAGCCATGAATGGCAAACTAGTAGAAGGATGTGACATACTAGTGGTTGTTTTCATGTTGGGGCCAATGCCCCCGAGTGGAGGGGATGGGTTTGGGATGTTTCCCCCAGGTGGGGGCACGAATCTGGTATGGGACGGTCCTGCACCACCAAGGGTAGTGTGAGTCACTGATGGAGCGGGAAGGGGTATGCTAGCTACTGGAATGGGTATAGTGATCGGAATGGTAGATGTGGTCCCCATCGAGGGCATACCCAAAGCAGGTGTGGTAGCTGGTGTGGTGGTGGATGCTCCACCAATGGTCCCTACAAAGAAAGGGTTGGATGTCATGCCAGCCATGGGGCTGGTTGGTGCAGTGTAAGTGGGGTTCTCAAACTCTGCCTCAGAATCAGAGGTAAAATAAGGGGTGTCTATATAGGGTGATGGAGTTCTATGCCATTGACGAGTGGAGTCAAGTGATAAAGCTCGAGATCTATGATGAGTGGTATCAAGTGATGAAGATCTACGTCTATGACGGGTGATGTCAAGTGAACCGTGCTGTGGGGGCTTTCCCCGGAGGTGCCGAGAATGTCTCGGGGCCTCAATGGTGACAGATGGTGTCAAGTATCTGGGGGTTGTGTTGAGTGAAAAACAGCTCAAAAACCCTAATGCAATTGAGTGTGTAGAAGGAGAGCTCAAAAAATTATGGCACTCAATCCAACAACCAACTCAAAACACTTACTGTAACATTTGTGCTACAATAAGTGGAGTATCAATAGAAATGGTCAGAATACCAACAAGTAGCAGGTTTCCTAGAAAATAAAAATAGTGGACTCGCTAGACCAAAAGGAGGTAAGGGAGCATGCAAACACCTAGCTAAATAGTATTCTAACTCAACTAGACATATCCTCTGCAAGGTGATGAAATCCAAGTCAGACAATATGGATAGTAGAGCCAAGTGGCTAAAGATATCCCCCTACCGGGAGGGACACCAGGTAGTCAATCCTAGAATAAAAACAACTAAGATACCCCGTTTATGACACGTTCGGTTGGGTGAATCTGCCATTTGGTTCTATCGCCACTGTATCCCCATATGGGTGATACACCAAGAACTATGAAAGGTATCCTTTGGTTACTGAATGGATTGCGGTATTCCACTCAAGCTTCCGGAACCAGTCTGGAGACTTCAACCCTCCTAGGGGAGAGGCCTTCCTGATAAATTGGTTTTAAGCCGTGTCAAAAAATACTAGGGGATTTTGGTTCCCTAATGGACAACAGCTATGTCTCAAGTGTAAGCAACCAAGGGGTGTTATTTGGATGCCTATCCCCCCGATCCTACCTAACTACAAGATTCTTATGTGTTCCCCAAGTGGGGTTAGAATGTTGGTTGTGTTAAATAGTATTTTAAGGCTCACTTGAATTAGGTGACAGAGTGTGTGCATGTGAGATGATGAACCCAAGTAAAAGTGCCACGGGGTCGGCAACTTTCTAACTAAAAATATCAATGCAGAAATTAAACTTTGAAATGCAAAATTTTCTATTTTCAATTAAAATGATGAAATTTTAAAAAGTGTTGTAAATGGAACAGAAATTATACTGCAGAAAACAGGCTGTAGGGAAGTAAGGCTGCAGATAGGATAGATGGTTATGCAGGTGCAAAAAATATTGCAGCAAAGTGCTGGGTTCAAAACAGGGAAAAAGTGGAGAAAACAGACCGTGGGTCTATGGCAAATCTGAGCGGTCGGACCGCGGGAAACAGGAAAACAGTCGTGGGAAGATTATGGGTATTTGGCTGAAAGACGCAGGTGAACCGCGGGAAAATGGCCAAAAGTCGCAAATGGATAGCAGTTAAATGGTTGAAAGCCGCAGGCGGGACGCCGGAAAAAAGGCCGAAAGATGCAAGCAGATAGCAGGAAAATGGCTGAAAGCCGCAAGTGAGACGCTGGAAAAAGGCCGAAATGTGCAGGCGGGTAGCAGAAAAAGGGCTGCAAGCCACAGGCGAGATGCAGTAAAAAGGCCGAAATGCACAGGTGGTTAGCAAAAAAAGGGCTGGGAGCCATAGGCGGGACACGGTAAAAAGGCCGAAATGCGCAGGTGGGTAGGAAAAAAAGGGCTGCAAGCCACAGGCGGGATGCAGTAAAAAGGCCTAAATGCATAGACAGGTAGCAGAAAAAGGGCTTCAAGCCGCAGATGGCCCACGGGAAAATGGGTAAATAGTTGCGGTCGGACCGCACGAAACAAGCTGAAAGCTGCGGTCAAATCGCAGGTAACAGACTGAAAACCACAGGTAGATCGTTGGTAACAGTCTGAGAGCCGCGGTCGGATCACAGGTAACAGTCTGAAAGACGTGGTCTAGACGCAAGTGCAGGGGGCAAAAGACGTGGTTTATGGCAGCCGAAAGGGACAGCTAAAAGGAAAAAACAGGAAAATATTACAGAAAATTAAAAACGTTTAAAACTATAACTAGAAATTCAAAGGAACACAAGAAGAGTCGCCAAAACTATAGCTAGGGTTTTCACCCTAGCTTGTGCAAATGAGCACCTACTAAGGTGAAGGGCCTCCTTAGTAGCAGTTCAGAAAATACAGTAAATAAAAGACAATAAATAAAACAACAACTACTCTAAGCATGTGCATAAAATAACAGAAAGATAATAAAATTGGTTTTTTGTATTGATTATACCTCCAATGTGAAGGTTGATGAAGCCTTTGCAGCAGTCCAAGAGGGTTGTCTCCAAGCTCCAGTTTTGTTCCTTTCTCTTTCTCCAAAGGGTTTTGGAAATGGGCCAAAGGGGCACTTAAGTGTGAAAGTAGCTCAAGGGTGAGCTAGGGTTTCAAGAGTGATTTTGGCCGAGTAAGGATATGGATGATTGTGGATGAAAAATGGGGAGCCTCCATCACCTATTTATAGGTTTTTAGTGGTGGAGTGCTGACCCATGGTTTTGGCCACCATATGGTTTAGGTCAGCTGTATAGGGTTTTTGCTTTATTTTTTCCCTCTTTTTCCTCTTTTTTGTATTTTTTATTCCCTTTCTAGAGGGTTTTTTCTATTTTTGGAGGAATTTACATTATTTTGGGGGAAAAAGGGGGGTTTTGACCTTTTGGAGGCTTTTTAATGGTTTTTTGGCCTTTTGGAGGCTTTTTAATGGGTTTTTTGGGTTTTGGAGGCAAATATGGTAGGAAATATGGACAAATGAGTCATGTAATGAGGGAGATGAGGTAGTGAGCACTTTTTGGCTGTTAACAAATGTCCTATACCTTTCAATCTGGAGCATGAATTGAGTAAACTAAAAATAGTTGTTCCCCTATCTGAATTGATAAAAAAATACTCTACACCAGAAACAAATCGATAAGGTGTTGCACAAAGCTGAATTCGTTGACCAACATGATAGTATAAATCTGAATGATGAATCCCAACTTTTCAATGTGGCCCTCATATCGATGATAAAGAAGAGTACACTGCTCCTTTTTATGTCACCCTAAACATGCATGATAAACTCCTCCATGACTGTATGTTGGACTCTAGACCATCTCACAATTTGATACCCAAGGTTATCATGGAACAATTAGGACTAGAGATTACCAGGCCATATCATGATGTCTACAGTTTTGACTCCAGAAAAGTAAAGTGCATAGGTATGAGAAAATATTTGGTGGTGACTCTCGCCAAATTACAAGCAAAAAGTGTAATGTTGGACATATTAGTAGTAGATGTCCCAGCTAAATAGGGTATGCTTTTATCAATAAGTTGGGCTAAAAAACTGGGAGGAACTATGCAGATGGATATGAAATACGCTACAGTACCCGTATTTGTTGGGGATACTAGACAACTATATAGAGAAGCTATGTTTGCTTATGTAATAAGTGACCAAGATAATCCTATAAATTATCCTATATATGCGACCGATGAAGATATGTTTTGTTATATGATGTCACTAGGCAAGACCTTTGAAATGGAAATTACGGAACCTCGAGTGAAAAAACTTGTTGTATAAGACAACCAGAATCAAGTTTGGAAACTATATTTTGATGGAGCCTCAGCCAAAGAAGAATTTGGATCTAGCGCAGTGCTATCATCACCAACAAGGGAAGAGATTAGTTTTTCCTACAAGCTATATTTTGATACTACTAACAATTTCGCTGAGTATGAGGCCTTGATCCAAGGCCTTCGGGCCACTAAAGACTTGAGAATCACTAAGCTGACGGTATTTGGAGACTCTGAGTTGGTGGTAAATAATATAAAAAGTGTTTATCAAACAAAACATCTGAGGCTTAGGGCATACCAAAATCTTTCCCGGGATCTTATTGAGAACTTCTTTGATGCTTTCAATATAACTTTTGTCCCAAGGGATTGCAACCAACAAGTTGATTCTTTGTCCCTAATGGATAGCTCTTTCAAACCTCCCAAGAGAATGAACTTGAAATATGAAGTGGAAATGCGATATCACCCCTCTATTCCTGACAATATAAAAAATTGGCAAGAATTTTAGGATGACCAACAGATCAAACGTTTTCTACAACTCACGAATGAGTTTTCAGGTACTAATATAGACATCGATGAAGAAGAGAAAAGGGGAAACATCCTATAGATAGAAGAAGGAGAAACCCCTAGATTAACATGAAATATTGCAGACCACAAGATCCTTCAACTGAAGAATAACTACATGCCTAAGGGACTAGTTCCTCTAGAACAACTATTTGACAAGAATGAGATTCCAGCGAAACCATCAGTACAACCAACTATTGAGGCTGTACAAGAAGTGAATGTTGGTACCCTAAAAGAACCAAAATTCATAAAGCTTTCACAGTCTTTGACAAGCGAGCAAAGGAAAAAGTATAAGGACCTATTTGAAGAGTACATAGACATTTTTTTCCTGGAAGTACGAAGATTTGAAAACTTATGATATAGCTATCATACAACATTGGATCCCACTAAAGCCAGATGGAAAGCCATTAAAGAAAAAATTGGGGCAGTTAAATCCTATTTTGATTCCCGTAATTGAGAAGGAAGTAAGGAAGTTGCTTGATGCAAAAATCGTCATTCCTCTCAGATACTAAGAGTGGGTGGCTAAGCTAGTACCAGTCAAAAAGAAAAACGGAGAAATTAGTTTGTGTGTTGATTTAAGAAATTTAAATAGATGGTCTTCAAAGGACAATTACCCTTTTCCAAAAATGGGTCATATCCTTCAAAAAGTGGTCGGATCAACTAAAGTGTCTATGATGGACAGATTTTCAGGCTATAACCAGATTGCCATGCACCTAGATGATAGGGAGAATACAACTTTCACCATGCCATGGGGAACTTTCATGTACGATAAAATGTCCTTCGGTCTTATTAATGCTGGTGCAAATTTTCAGAGAGCCATGGATATAGCATCCATAGGTGAAAAGGACAAGTTTATTTTTATATACCTAGCTGATATGACAATATTCTCAAAATATGAAGAATACCATATTCAGCATCTGAAGTAGGCCTTCAACAAATGCAGAAAATTTGGTTTGTCTCTCAATCCAAAAAAATCATTTTTTGCAATGACAGAGGGAAAGTTGTTGGGACACATCGTCTCCAAATATGGAGTGAAGATAGATCCTGACAGAGTATCTGCTATCAAACTAATTGATCTCCCAAGGAATAAAAAGGAGGTACAGTCTTTTATTGGAAAAAATATTTTTTCTACGAAGGTTCATCCCCAACTTTGCTGAAGTAATGAAAGAAATCATGACATGTTAAGGAAAAGCATTGAGATCAAATGGACAACAGCTAAAAGAGATTCTTATAAACAAATAAAATGTGCCTTAGTATAAGCACTTGTTTTAACCAGTCCTAACTACACAAAGGAGTTTCTTATATTCTCATTTTCCTCTTACGTCACCATTGCAGCAGTATTCTTACAAAAAAATGGAAAAGGACACGAGCAACCCATCTCCTTTTTTAGCTAATAACTAAGAGATGCTGAGCTAAAATACAAAACGATGGAAAACAGGATTATGCACTAGTGAAAGACCTCGAGTTTCAGAAACTATGTATTGCATTCTAAAATAATCGCCTACACCCATGGGAGCACCATCAAAGATATCCTATGTCAACTGGACAGTGAAGGAAAGAGGGGAAAGTTGATCTCCAAGATATAGGAATATGACACGAAAATCAAGCCTACCAAGCTGGTAAAAGGGAAAGGATTAGCCAAAATATTGGCTGAGTGAAACTATCAACCCCTCAAGATAAATCTGATAGATCGATTTCCTAGTCAGGAAGAAGCAAGTATTCAACAAAATCTCCCTGTTAATGTTTCTGAAAATTTTTGAGATGGTATGAAGACATTGTTTACTACCTACAACATCTGGCTTTCCCTCCTGATCTTGATAAGTCCAAGACAAGATCTCTTAAACTCAAAATTGTAAAATTAGTCACAGCAGATCTAATGAACAAGTAAATCAATCACAACAGATGAACATAGAAAATATGGTGTAAAACTATGTAAAACATGCATAGTGCTCAATATCCCAATAAGGGTGAATAATTACAATACAATAATCTGACAATGACTGATCAATTTGAATTGCCTAAGGAGGTCATTCGAATCACTGAATGGAGTAGCTTGACTCCAACTAGGAGTCCTCATCATCAATCAGTGGTGGTCATCAATGCACAAGAACCAGTCATCCAGGTGTCAATCTGAGTCTAACTGAGTGTAACATGTGTAACTGAAGTGTGTAGCACTGATATACGGAAGTGGGCTCAGTGGAGGGCGTATGGGAGGCCAACTAAAGTTAGAACAAGTCATCTAGTCAATCTGGAGGTCCAATGGAGTGAAACAGTCAGTCGAGAGTGAAACTAGCCTCAAATCAAGGAGAATCGGAGCTAACTGAGTGTAATTGAAGTGGAACTGCAGTGGTAGGTGAAGAAGTGCGCCCTTCTCTGGAAGTAGGTGAGAAGTGGGCGCCTTCCTGACTAGGAGGGCTAATGAACTGATGCAAGAAGCTCCTGGGTGCTAGAATAAGGTGGCTAAGGTGCTGGAGGCATCAACCTGGTGACTGGGATGCATGCAAACCCTAGAATTTGCATGCAAACCCTAATTGCATGCAAGATCCTGAAAAAGATGATGTGGATATCTGAACACCCCCCCTCAAGCTAGACTATGATGTGCAAAAAAAAATAATGTGGGGCCCTGGTAACTAAGACCAAAGGTCACCCCAATACAATAATCCAAAAAATGCTGAAAATAAACTAAGTGAGGAAAGAGGGAAAACCCAGTGGGAAGAAAGCCCCCCCTCAAGCTAAAGCATAATAATGGATCAATCTATCTCCACCATGATGGAACTCACCCCCAACAGTGAACGGAGGTAAGAGAACTTCTTCTCAGTGAAGCTCTTGGTGAAGATGTCTGCAATTTGCTCATCAGTAGGGCAATATTGCAGAATGATGGTGCGATCATGCACCAACTGTCGAATGTAATGCATATGAATCTCAATGTGTTTGGTCCTCTGCCGCTAAACTGGATCTGTGGACATCTTGATAGCACTTTGATTTTCACAAAATAGGACAGTCGAAGTAGTGCCACCAAAACCAAACTCAGAAAGAATACCCTGCAACCAAACTGCCTGAATGCAAGCATTGACTGCCCCTCGATACTCTTCCTCTGCTAAAGAAAGTGCAATGGCTTCCTGCTTTTTGCTGGACCAGCAAATAGTACCATGACCAATCATGAAAACATAACCAGAAGTGGACTTCTGATCAATGCTATCACCTGCCTAATCTGAATCAGTAAAACCAATGAAATCAAGCTCAGAATCTGCAGCATAATGTATGCCAAAATGTTTCGTACCTTGCACATACTGCAAAATCTGCTTGGCTACTCGCCAATGAAGCTCATGGGGCTGCTGCATATACCTTGACACGGCACTCACGGAATATGAAATATCAGGCCTTGAGTGTGTCAAATAAAGTAGTGAACCAATGAACTGTCGAAACATACTGCAATCTGCAAGCGGTGTAGAATCTCCCTCCTCAAGACTGATTCCTGAGAGGAATGGGAATGGGGATGCCTTGCATTCAGCCATATTAAACTCCAATAACAGGTTGGAAGATTATTTTTGCTGAGATATAGTGATCGCATCAAAATTTTGAGCTATCTCCAAGCCCAAAAAGTGACTCAGTAAGCCCAAATTGCTCATGTCAAAAGCTAGATTTAAGGCAGTTTTTAGCTTGTTTATTGAAGTAGGAGTGCTACCAGTAATGAGAAGATCATCAACATAAAGTACAATAACCAAAAAATTACCTTTAACTCGCTAAAGATACACATTCGGATCAGATTTGCATCTTTGGAAATTCTGAGAAAGAAGGAAGGAGACCATCTTTGCATACCAAGCTCTTGGGGCCTGTTTTAACCCATACAAAGATTTCTTCAATCTGCAAACTAATGATGGATCTGATGTGTATCCCTCTGGCTGCTACATATATACCTCTTCAGCAAGGTCTCCATGTAGAAATGCACTCTTCAGATCCATGTGGTGCACTTCCCAGTGCTTGGATGTGGAAATAGCCAAAACAAGGCGGATAGAATCCATCTTTGCAACTGGTGCAAAGGTCTCAGTGTAGTCCACTCTTTGGACTTGGGAGAAACCTTTTGCCACCAACCTTGATTTTTATTTTCTGATAGAGCCATCAGCACCAACTTTCGTGCGGTAGACCCATTTACACTTCACTAATTTTCTTCTAGGTGGAAGAGAAACTAGCTCCCATGTATTGTTCTTTTGAAGAGAATTGTACTCTTCATCCATGGCACTTTGCCATCTCGGATCTCGGTGGGAAGAATAGTATGATTTGGGATATGAACTAGTCATCAAATAACAAATCTCAGGAAGTAATGGATCAAAAATAGAAAGAGCCATACCTGCTCTTTGAAAGTCTACTCTTGTTCGTCTCGGATCAGCAGGATTTCCAAGGTTCGAACCAGCAGATTGAAGAGTGTTTTGGGCCCACTTTGGTAACTGAGGAGGATCATAATGGTCGGATTCCAAACCTGATATGTCATGATCATCATGTGCTTCTAAAATATCAGAAATATCAGAACTCATACCTTCATTATCGATGCACGGATCTTCTTCTAGTGAAGGCGGTGAAACGACAGTTTCTTCCTCAACTAGTTGCAATTCTTGAAGCGGTTCTTCAAATTGCACACTGTGCTCTATGAATATCTTTTTAGATATGATATCCATGAGTTTATATGCTTTTGAATATTCCCCATATCCTATCAGTATGCACTCAATACTTTGTGGATCCAAAGCTCGTCTCTTCTTGGAAGGAATTCTAGCCCATGTAGTAGAGCCAAAAACTCTCAAATTTGACACATCCGGTTTGTGACCAAAGAATGCTTCGAAAGGAGTCATACCTTTCACGGATGAATGTGGAACACGGTTCTGTATGTATGCAGCAACATTGATTGCTTCAGCCCAAATATTTGCAGCCAAACCTTTTGATTCAATCATGCATGTAGCCATCTCTTTCAGCGACCGATTTTTCCTTTCCGCTGCACTGTTCTGCTGGGGTGTGTAGGGAACTGTATGTTGGATTTGAATTCCGCTTTGGGCACAAAGTTGCATCAGCTTGGCCTTAATATATTCTCCACCATTATCAGATCTAAGAGATTTGATCTTGCTCTCAATGGCGGTCTCAACAGAAGCCTTAAAATCCTTGAATTTTCCAAGCACTTCTGACTTGTTTTTGAGAAAAAATACCCATGTAAAGCGGGAAAAATCATCAATAAATTTCAAAACATACCTTGAACCATTTAATGACATATGGGGTAGTGGATCACTGATATCAAAATGTATCAACCCCAAAACTGTAGAAGCTCTGCTAGCTTTGCCGCGGTCGAATCTGTGCTCGGGGTGCTTCCCAATAATGCAACCAATGCATATTCCCTTCGAGGAACGGAGTTGTGGAAGACCATCTACCATGGAATTGTTTGATAACAGCAGCAAATACTTATAATTAATATGTCCAAATATTTCATGCCAAATCCTACTAACCTCATTACCATGTGTGCAAAGAGCAGTGGGCTTTGCAAGCGGAATAAAGTGTGAAAACTCATAGCATTTTGCAGTGTGGTTCACCTTTCCGATTGCAAAAAGTCTTCCACTTTTGATATCAGAAATTTCAACTGTATTAGGGCTGAATGTAACTTGCTTCAGTTCACCAGTGTGTGTCATTTGATACACAGAAAGAATATTTGAAGTCAAGGAAGGCACATAGAGAACATTCTGAAAGCTTCCATGATCTACATGAATCGTACCTTTGCCCTTTGAAGAAATTTTTGAGTCATCTCCCTAATGGATGGGGATGGAGTTGTTTGGATTGAATGAAGAAAAGAATCAATATTTGCAGCCATATGATTCGATGCACCTGAATCTATCAAGAGAGTAGTGGGCTTCGAAACAGTTGCCATGAGTGCTTGTCCTCTTTCATGATCATCATTCCTATCCTTCTTCCTTGCACCGTCAGGAAGAGTTATGTTGTTCTTTTCCAAAAGGAGGGCCATTTGATCTATAGTCTTCTTCATACATGAAATTTCAGGATGAAAGCCATGGTTGCGATAAGTAGATTTATATTTTTGGTTACCTTCTTTGCCCTTTTTCTTGAACTTCGAACTGGATGGTGCATCCGTTTGTTTGCCTTTCTCTCTTTGCTTGTGAGGTTCGAATTTGGGCTTTTCCTTCTTTTGCTTTCCTTTACCATTCGAGATATTGTGTCCTTGAACATATAGGGCTGAATCTTTGGAGCTTATGGACCCCATTTGAATCAACTTATCATGCTCTTTTGTAACGGACTCAATGAAGGCATTCAAGGTAGGCATCTTCCAATTCAGGGTAGTTAGCCGTCTGGAATTGAAAGTAGAGACAAATACCGAATAATATTTACCAAGCTTGCTGAGAATGGAGAGGATCAATTGCTTATCCTCTTTGATAACTCCACTATTCTTCAAATGCATGTTCAAGTTCTTGAATTTTGTGAAGAATTCATTAATGGTCTCGGAATTCTCAAGACTAAGGGCAATCAATTCATTCTCTAATTGAAAAGCCCTAAGCTCATCCTACTTGCCAAATAGTCTTTCAAGTTGCTCCCATATAGCTTTTGGAGTCTTCAATCCGCTGAGATGGAAGTGAAGATCTTTGGAGATTGAGAGACAAAGAAGACCATAAGCTTCATCAATCTTGTTGTAGTGTTTGGTTCTATCTGACAAGGTGTTTGGCTCCAATTCAAGACCAAGAGTGACTTGGTAGTAACCTTTTGAACGTAATATGATCTCCATATCATCTTTCCAATCAAAATAATTGAATGGGGTGAGGATAGGCTTTGAAGAAGAGTATTCCATTGCTAGGAGTGAGTGCACACTGATGTAGAAAGGCTTGCAAGGGCAAGGTAGTGAATGCAATTGATGGAGACAATAACCTGCAAATCACAATAAAACCAAGAACAATGAGGTCGAACAATCCACCCTTTTAGAGTTGCATCACACCTGGGATTGGAGATCAAGCAATGTTGAATGGGTCCAATGTATCAGCTCGAGGATTTATGTGGAAACTCAAGCTTCTGGAGTGGTATTGGAAGTATTTTCAAGCTTGGCATGCACAGGAGCGAATGCCCTTGAGATCTTTCATGCCAAAACTTTTGTAATTTTTGAGCAAATTCACTCAAATCTTCTTGTAGAAACACCTGTAGAAAAGAGATCTTGTCCCTGCAATGGCTCTGATACCATGTAAAATTAGTCACAGTAGATCTAATGAACAAGTAAATCAATCACAACAGATGAACATAGAAAATATGGTGTAAAACTGTGTAAAACATGCACAGTGCTCAATATCCCAATAAGGGTGAATAATTACAATACAATAATCTGACAATGACTGAGCAATTTGAATTGCCTAAGGAGGTCATTCGAATCACTGAATGGAGTAGCTTGACTCCAACTAGGATTCCTCATCATCAATCAGTGGTGGTCATCAATGCACAAGAACCAGTCATCCAGGTGTCAATCTGAGTCTAACTGAGTGTAACATGTGTAACTGAAGTGTGTAGCACTGATATAGGGAAGTGGGCTCAGTGGAGGGCGCATGGGAGGCTAACTAAAGTCAAAACAAGTCATCTAGTCAATCTGGAGGTCCAACAGAGTGAAACAGTCAATCAAGAGTGAAACTAGCCTCAAATCAGGGAGAATCGGAGCTAACTGAGTGTAACTGAAGTGGAACTGTAGTGGTAGGTGAAGAAGTGTGCCCTTCTCTGGTAGTAGGTAAGAAGTGGGTGCCTTCCTAACTAGGAGGGCTAATGAACTGATGTAAGAAGCTCCCAGGTGCTAGAATAAGGTGGCTAAGGTGCTGGAGGCATCAACCTGGTGACTGGGATGCATGCAAAGTGCATGCAAACCCTAATTGCATGCAAGATCCTGAAAAAAGATGATGTGGATATCCAAACAAAAATTATCAAGTATTTCATTCTAAATGGATATCTCTTTTGAAAAAATCCTCTTCGAGTTCTATTAAATTGTGTTATTGAAGAAGAAAATGAAGGCATAATAGTAGAGTTTCACAAAGGCATGTGCGGAGGACATCATGCATGGATAGCCACTTCCTATAAGGTCCTGTGAGCTAGTTATTTTTGGCCTACATTGTTCGTTGATGCTAATAATATTGTTATATCATGTAGGTAATGTCAAATATTTTCTGGGAATCTTAAACTTAACCCATTTCCACTTAAACCAATCAAAGTGGAATCATCATTCCAATAGTGGGGCATTGATTTCATAGGAGAGATAAACCCCCATTCCAGTGGCCAACACAGATGGATTCTTACGGCCACTTACTATTTCACAAAATGGGTTGAGGAAATTCCAACAAGAAATGCTAATGATACGGTCATAATAAAATCCCAACGAAGATCATTACAAACAATTCTCATGGTTTCAAATCCTCCAAAATGATGAGTTTCTGCCAAAAATACAACATTGAAATACCCATTCAACATCCTATTACCACTAGGAAAATGGCTTGGAAGAATATTCTAATAAAATCTTGATGACTATCATTAAGAAGATGTTGAATACAAATAGAAGGTCTTGGGACTCCCAGCTAAAATTTGCACTATGGGAATATAGAATCAGTGTAAAATGTGCTACAGGAACTTCGCCATTCCAACTTGTTTATGGAAAAGAAGCAGTTCTTCCTATTCATCTAGGTTTACCACTGATTAAATTGTTATAGCAGAGTATGAGGAACCAAATGATATGGAGAGAAGGATTCACCAACTGATCGAAATTTAGCAGGTTAGGGAGCAGCTGGACGAAACAACCAAGACACACCAAGACAAGATTAAAGAAACTTTTGACCGCAGAGCCATAGCTCGGTATTTTCAACATGGATACCTTGTCCTGAAATGGTATGCTAGAAGGGAAGAGAGATCCAAGCATGGAAATTTTGACAACTTATGGCTGGTCCCATTCAAGGTTGTTGCAATCCAAGACAACAACACTTACGAATTGGCACAACTCAACGATGAAAACTTTAGAAATCTAGTAAACAGGAGATTTTTGAAACAATTTTTTCAGTATTGATCTTTATCCCTACTCTACCAATGATCCTCTGTATCATATATGTAATATATGTCTTTTCCCTTTTCAGAAAGTTATGTTGTATTTACAGTTCCATTTTTCTTCTCATTTTTTCTGTTATTTGATTTCCAAAAGTTAAGGACATATATGAATCCACAACCCAATGGACTTAAAGGTACTGGTCTACTGTTCTCATCCTTTTCCACAGAAAAAGGTTGTCCCCGCTGAAGACAAATGTTAGTACTACTATTCGCGACTCGGTCAGCTAATGATGACACCACAGACCATGAGTGAAGAGCGCAATTTGCATCTAGGGATCAAAATTGTTACAGCGCAGGAGGATGGAAATAAATATTAGCACCCTTTAAAGAATTGATTGACTGATGAGACAAATTCAATATTTGATCGAAGATGCGATTCGAGTTAGATCTATGGTTGATATTGCATTCATGGGCCCAAAGTGCGCGATGTTTATTGAGCTCGGGGAACCCCTAAATGAAAACCACCGAGGCCACGCATCGCCTTCAGAATCATTCAGGGCCCCAAAATGGATCTCCTCGAACCGCTTTTCTCATGCCCTGAAACCACTAAGAATTTTCCTTGTAGTTCTACAGCTGTGAGCCTCCGACCAACAATCTATCAGAGAGAGGGGCACAGCCCATAAAGTTGCATCTACCCTGTTTTCAGGAAACATAAGCCGCTTAGATTTTAATGCACCGAAGGAACCCCTGAATTAAAACTTCCATCTCCACGTGACAACTTCAGGCTCATTCAGGGCCCGAAAAGTAGTCTCTCTGAATTGATTTTCTCGAGCCCTGAAACCCCGTATGGTTTTCGTTCCTCCATTTTCTTCCCTCGGCTTATCCACCTCATTTTTTCCATTAAGCCACCCTTACCGATCATTAATGTCGCCATTTAAGAGATAAATGTTCCCTTTCATTTAAGATCCAACCACCCCTCGATCGAAGTACCAATCCTCGAGTGCCAGGTACACTCCGCATTAAATCCAAACAAATTCAAATTTCTCCCTATAAATATTCCTTGAAAGAACTTACTAGGAACCTAGCCTCCATCACTTTGAGCTCCTCTTCTTGCAGTTTCATTTCCAACCTTTTTGTTTATCCTAGAGTCGAGCATCTACCACCATTCTCTACACCATACCAGCACCGCCATGGATTCTGCTTTTGCCCCCAAAACGTATCCCTTGGCATCAGTAGTTCATAGTCAGGATGACCACCTTGGAGACAAATATGACATTCATGACCCACTGTCCTCCTTCCTAAGCCTTCATAAGTTATCTAGGGAATCCAAGGAGCAGGAAAAGAATGGGAATGACCTGTTCAACTTATGGATCTCAGGATTGGCTAAAATGGTTTTACCACAAGCCAGGCCTTTCCAAGAGTTGGTACAGTGGTGTGAAGAGAGGTATTCCACAGATATTAAAGTAGTCATGTCCATATTGGGATCCATCATCTTCCTGATCACCCAAGAGCTCGTCTTGGAATTAAATGACATGAAAGGAAGCACCACTAGTCTACAATTCGATGAGAAGGTCCTGGAAGAAAAGATCAAAGAGTTATCATTTGAAAACAGAGACACTTTCATTCGCATGATAATTCCTCCTGAAGTAAATTTGCCTAGCACTCAGTCGATATTCATCCCTGAAGTGTTCACCGAGTCATCCAGACCAGTTCTTTCTATGATATGCCAAGTCCTCGGGTACAATGACATAGCCTTAGGTTTCCTCTTCCTCATGAATTTATCTTAGGAGGATTCACCTGTAAAGTTATATTTTCCATCTTTTCTCGCTCAGTCAATGTACCTGCAATTTAAAAGTTTCTCGGCTAGGAAATTTTTTAGATATAATTCTCTTCTCCTGTATATGATTATCTACCACAATAAGAATTTCTTCAGTTGAGATGATCTTGAAAATTTCATCGTCCCAGTTCCTTCACATCAAGGTTTCTCTACGTTTGTAGATACCTTCATGGATAAGGTTTAGCAATATTTTTTGACTTCCCTCCCCCCAGAGTCTTTCAAGAGTGCAAATAGTTGCTTCAATTAAACCTGAATGATGTGGTTGGATATTGGTTCTGTTTTGAGACCCACACCAAAATCCATGTGTATGGAGAAGATCTAGCTCCATATAAAATTTTAGTATTCCTGACTCCTAGGATTTTCACTTTGGAGTACATCCATCAGATATTGAATTGTGACGATGTGCATTTCATGAAGGGAAATAGTGCGAGGATTTTCGAAGTCCTAAACAAAGATGGACCATTCAAATTTAGGAGGAAATCCTCTCAAAAGGTAGTTGAAGATCTATTAACAATGCAAATTCTTGGAAATATTTGGGTGCAAGTATGAAAACAAAGGGATAATATCCCAAAAAAGACAAGTTTATAGGGAAGCAGCTTCCCTCCACGAAACACATCCACCGTTGGACAATGTGGCCAACTTGGACAGTTGGGAGTAGGGAAAAGCAGCATCTGATCCTAACAAGGCCACTAGGGCACCGGTCATCCACATGCCCCATAAAGTGGACACATTGGGAAAGAGGAGCACACTGGAGCCGACCTCTGAGGTCAACAAAAAGAGATCAGGGAGTGTTGGATCAAAGGTGAAAAGATCAAAATCTGAAAATTTTTCCAACACAATATCAAAAGTGGCATCAATGCCTACCTCTTTGGAACCTTTCATCCTGGAGAATTTCCCATCTGTAGCATGGCCTCAGAAGTAAGATACACATACCTCAAAAGGCACTTTGGTCACAACCTTGCCGATTAAAGCAGGATTGTTTGGGTTATATTCCCAAATCAAATACGAGAACATTGATATCCAGAAGACTTTGTTCCCAAAGAAGAAACTTGAAATGGGGAAATAATTGAGAATGTTGTCTGCATTAGATTTCATACAAGGAACTCTGAAGAAGGAAATTCTAGATCCATTGGTGCCTAGGGGGAAGAAAATTCCCTCAAATTTCAAGACCACCCAGGTGACTGTTAATTTGGATTCATTCCCCTCCAAGGACATCATGGAACTTCACCAACAGAATGGTGAAGGAGTGTATAGAGATGTAAGGAAATACACCATGAGAACCAATAAGTTACAGACTTCTTCCCAAGGGCTGGAGAAACACCTGAAGAATGAAAAGTCATCCAATAAAGAAAAGAAGTTAAAGATAGCTTACCTTGAATAACAAATTGTAAAAATGGTGCAGAACCTCAATGACTTGGCTCCTGTTCAAGCCTATGTTGAAACAAAAAGACAAAGATATTTCGGGTCTTAAAAAGAAGATCAACATCCCCACTATTGAGCATTTATAAACCGTTGAAGTATCGATGATACAATCCGAGCAGGAAAAGGCCTTGGTCAATATCTAGGCACTAAAGGAGAGAATTGTTGCCCTAGAGAATGAGTTGAATGAGCTAAAAAAACAAAATCAGGATTTCCTTCATCAAAACGCAGCTGCATTGCAAGTTTCTTCTTCCATGGATCCTACTGACAAGCTCGCTCATGCAATTACGGAAATGAGTCTCAAGGATGCCCAGCTAAACTAGGTGCAGGATCAGCTAAAATCTAAGTCCGATGAAATTCTCAGTGCAAATGAAAAGTTGGCCAAAAGGGAAGAAGACATATCCGAACTACTGCAGACCAGAGATGACCTCTAGAAAGACACCCAGGACTTGTCTCGAATACTAACAGGTAAGCCCCTACTTAAAAATACTAAGTTTGCAATCTGGGAACACATGGTAGCCTTGATAACCATGCATTGGAACCACTTCGTCATGTCTCAAGAATAATGTGAAATAGCTGAAGCTACAACTCAAGATGCGCGTTCAGTCCTTAACAATAAAAGCAAAAGGACATTTATGGATAAAGATGCAATTGACTTCCTTAATGATAAAACCTGCGACGAGCTCCAAGCATAATCCATCCGAGAAAAAACAAATATAATCATGGAGGCCAATAAAATGATTTCAAAAGGGATGATGGCTCAAAATGTTTCCGAAATGGCTGCGCAATTGAAGCAAGACGTCCACTCGTTCAAAGAATTATTCAAAGAAGCTTTTCCCCTTAGCCTCCCATCCTTCTGGGATGGACATGGATATTTGTACCAAAAGGAGCATTATAACGCCATGATAGTGGATGCAAGGAACTTTGCAGTTCATATGGAAGACGTGCACCAGGAGCTGAATGTCCGAGTGTTCATTAACAAAGTGCACACTAATTTTGAGATGCTCAACTGCCTTCATACTATTTTCACAGGTCTACCAAAACCCACTTTTGAGCATTATTTTGAGTTGGATATGTCCCTCATACAACTAATGGTTTTTCAATATCCTATGGGTAAAGACTGGAAAGGTATCACAAGAATTCTGCATATACGACAACTAGACAATACTTCAGCCCCATAGTCAGCAGTTGGAGCTTCCTCATCACAGTAGAACATTCCTCCACCTCAGCAAGGAGGACCCCAGTCTTCTATTCCGGCTTGTCATCAACAAGCTTAACAGATATATTTTTGTTGTAACCATTTTTTGTTTGCAATAACCAAAAGATTTTGGGTTGTAACAAACTTGGTGTAAATTTTGTAAATCCCATAGAGACTATATAGAGAGAAAAATGCAATTAAGAAGGGTCGAATTCAACGGAGTCTGTAGGTTTTTGAGAATTACAAAGTGAACTTATACATGTTGGTAACAATATGTGAAGTATATGTTGAGTAAGCTACGCATATCCACCTCGTATAACATAATCGTGCGTCACCAGGTTACAGAAACATGATTCTGTAACCACCCATCTTCGCTTCGGATGAGACTTCATCCTACTCGCAGGTTGATTCCAAAAGGGCCAGTGAGGGGGATTTTGTTGGACCAATAATAGAGGGTAAGCTCATAGAACTCGGGTTAGCCCCAAGGAAAATAGATAAATAGGAAGCAAATAATATTAACCAACGAATGGTTATGTTTCCGTGCAAAAGAACTGGCGATATGCAATGTTGATATGTTATGAGAATGTGAAGAAGTAAGCACAATGAAATAGTTCCATTGCCACGCTAAGAACTGGTAATATGTTATGTGGTATCTAAATCAGATGCATGAATGGAGAACTAGCAGAGTCAAATGCGTGAAGTATCAGCAAGACAATGTGTGAATATCACAAAGTCACTACGTTGGATTAGAACAGAGGTAATTCCAATTCCTACTTATGATGGTTTAGAAAATATCCATGCATTTCTTCATGAATATCTAGTTTCAGGTCCAGTAGAATATAAGTTAGTCGCCCTAGATATAGCATTGCAAGCTACACCTACTAGATGGTGGGCTGCGCATAAAGAGAACCTGAATACATGGGAATAATGTCAGCACATGATGGAAATCAGATTTAAAGAACATGATGAGATAGCACAAGAAAAATACAATGTACAAATTGATCCCAAAGATCATATAGAACTTTGCTTGAAAGCTTGGACACATACACCTAAGAAATAATGGGTTCACAGGTTCATACACAAATTGGATCAAATACCAAGGAATTGGTATACATAAGCACAACTTCACAGAGGCATAGTAGATTGGCACATACTGATAACTGACTTTCAATCCACTTTAATTTTTTAGGATGATTGTTTGAGTATCAGTGAGGCCCTGCAGGTCATTAAAAAGACAATATTCAGCGATACCCTATTACCAATATATAAACATCCAGAATGGGCTATACAACTTGAGCCTGCCCTTGAATGTTATAACTTCGCATTAGATGAAGGTGAAGAGGAATATCCTCGTGATGTGCATGTGCCTGAGTCAGAAGGAGAACGCGATGTTGAAGGACCTAAATTAGAAATTCTAGACTTGAGTAGTCCTGTGAAGACCAGAAATATCAACATTGGTACTGAGAATGAACCAAAGTTCGCTTCTATTGGGGATTATTGGGATGAAGAAATAGTAGGACAGATTGCAGACCTACTGCGTGAATATCAATATTTATTTCCCACCATTTTTTTTTTCTGAAATGAAAGGAATTTTAGGTGACTTGGGAGTTATGAAAATACCTCTCAAGCCATATGAAAATCCTATTAAGACAACACCTTACAGATTGAATCCCATATATAAATAAAGAGTTAAAGCATAAATTGATGAGATGTTTGATGCAGGAATTATTGAACCAGTAGAGGAATTTGAGTGGATAAGTCCTATTGTAATTCAAGATAAGAAAGCTAAAGGAGAAATCAAAATCTGTGTGGACCTCATAAAATTGAACGATGCATCCTTGCATGACCTATTTCCTACTCCATTCATAGACGAAGTGTTAGATAATGTAGGTGGACAAGAGGCACACTTTTTCACTGATGGATTTTCTGGATATCATCCTATCAGAATTGCTATAGAAGGAAGATGATCCAGGTGGATATCGGTGGTGGCCCACCTCTTCCAACTAGCTCAAAACAGTCTTCTAGCAATTTTGGTAAATTACTATTTTTAGCAGTTTTTCGGGTCCTGAACTTCCGGAGCCATTTTGAGGCCCTGAACGACATTTTTTGGTGATTTGGGGGACCAAATGGTTTCCAATGGTGTACATTTGGGCCCATTCAAAAGTTGTAAATCTCAAACAGACCTTTCCAACGAGCTACCGAGCGCCCCAAACGGAGATCGTATGCAAAAGTTATGACCCCGGGAAGTTGACTGTTCAACTAACCACCTTGGGGCCGCAAACTTTATGACGGTTCATCTTCTAGGGTTAGGTTTTTGGATGTTTGGGATTATTTCCCTCATGCTTATGATAAATAGGCCCTTTCGGCCTCTCTTTGTATTCATCTTGGCACGAATGAGCATAGCGGCCACATCTCTTCTCAGAGATAGCTACCACCATTCTAGCTATTGTATTTTACAGTCTGTTCTATTTCCGCTACTTAATAGAATATGTGTTTACTGTATCACTATGTTATTTGCAATATATCTCTGCATATGATTTTGTATATGCTATCTTTTGTTTCGTTCCCATATAAATCTGGATCAGTGGTATCAGAGTGGTCTGCTCTTTGATTGTTTCTCGGTGCATGTCCCCGACGAGGTCAGGATACAGAGAGTTGGGTCTTGAACTAGTTTCACTTGGGGAAGACCACTCTCGCCGCCCCAAACGGCCTCCCATGGCGGAATAAGAGAGAGACGACGGAGCAGTAGATCCTATCAAGTTGTTTCTCTAGGAATCCCTCGCGCGACAGAGGAACGAGATGATGGATAATTTCACCCAGATCCTTCAACGCATGCCAACAGTGGCAAATGCACCCTCAACGAGAAGCCATTTCGGAGATACAACTCCCTTCAAGGTACAAGTTAATTTTGATATCCCTTTATTTGAAGGGCAAATCGATGCCGATGCCCTAGATAAATGGTTGAATCTACTAGAAGGGTATTTCTCTGTCCACAATTTTTCTGATAGGGAAAAGATCATCTTTGCACTCCTCAAGGCCATCCCCCATGTCAAAAATTGGTGGAAAACTTATTGTGAGCAAAAATCATCAGACCAGTCTGGATTGTTTGAATATTCCAATCCCATTTGGGCCTCTTTTATAGATGTGGTCAAGGAACAATATTACCCTGTTGGAAACTATGATGACCAATACACAAAATGGACCATTCTGCATCAAGAGAGGGACCAAACGGTGTTGGAGTACACCAACAAATTTCATACCTTGCGCACAAAGCTAGGTATCAAGGACTCCGAGCGGCACCTAGTACTGAAATATCGCAGTCGCCTACACCGGTACATCCGAACAGAGATGGATTTCCTGGAAATATCTTCACTCGGATCTGCCTATCGATATGCTGTCAAAATTGAGCAGAAATTTCAGCAAAACAACAAGCGTGTCTTCGGACGTCCGTAGCAGCAGGGCAAGGGAAACTCTGGCTCGCAGAACACAGGCCAGGAAAAGGACAACCAGTCCCAACCACAAGCGAAGAAGGGTAGAGAAAAGACAAAGAAGGACACTGGGAAGTGGTGTGAGTTCCACAAAAGCCCCTGGCACAACACTGATGAATGTCACTCAAAACAGTCATTGGTGGCTGAGATCAAAGCTTTAGAATCAGATCCTAGTTTTGATTCTGACTCAGAACCTAATTTCACAGCTGCGCAAAAAGGGAAGCAAATCATTGGTGCAGAACCCAGTGCCATTGTCGCCACCACACAGATTCAGCCAGAGGAGCCTGAAGAGTCGAAGGCAGCGGAGCGCCTTTTCCACTCACAGATGTGGGTGAAGGGAATTCCCCTACACTTTGTTGTGGACAGCGGCAGCTAGAAGAACCTGATCTCAGAAGAAGTCATCAAGATATTGGAGCTACCAATAACGCCACACCCACAACCATACACCATTGGATGGCTAAGCCAAGGACGAAGGATCCGTGTCAGTCACCAATGTCGCCTACCATATGGCATCAAGCCCTTCAAAGATGAGGTATTGTGTGATGTGGCCCCACTTTAAGTATGTGATGTTATTTTAGGACAACCATATATGTGGAAGTGTCATGATGTATATGAATCATGACCTCGCAGTGTCATTGTCACTTTGGGAGGACAACTCTATCGGATACCAGAGATAGTTGCACCTACCCCAAACGAGCAGGGAAGGAAGATAATCTCCCACACTGGGAAATTTTCCCTATTCGCAATTGCCACTAAAGGGTAACATCAGATCGTGAAGACATCCACAACCTCTGCAGATAATCCTTCTACTCAGCAGAAACAAGAAGAACACAAATTCAGTGCCGCATCGCCTATTCGGGTACCTCTACAGTGCAAGGCCACACATTCAAGGTGCTCCTCCAAAAAGAAACCATCCACACCGGTGCATACCAAGTATACCAAGAAAACCAAAACTGTTGAACACCTCCAGCGCATCCATCAACAACAATTACAACCCTCTGAAGATGTCAAAGTAAGGCAACCTTTCCACTTCTGCAAATGTCTCACCAAGAGCTCAACTCGACGCACAGCTCGACATATGAAAAGGGATTTACTGCAATGGAGACCATTGCTTCCTAAGGAGGGAGGATTGATCTAGGTGGATATCGGTGGTAGCCCACCTCTTCCAACTGGCTCAAAACAGTCTTCTAGCAATTTTGGTAAATTAGTATTTTTAGCAGTTTTTCGGGTCTTGAACTTCTGGAGCCATTTTGAGGCCCTGAACGACATTTTTTGGCGATTTGGGGAACCAAATGGTTTCCTACGGCGTACATTTGGGCCCATTCAAAAGTTGTAAATCTCAGATAGACCTTTCCAACGAGCTACCGAGCGCCCCAAACAAAGATCTATGCAAAAGTTATGACCCCGGGAAGTTGACTGTTCAACTAACCACCTTGGGGCCGCAAACTTTATGACGGTTCATCTTCTAGGGTTAGGTTTTTGGATGTTTGGGATTCTTTCCCTCATGCTTATGATAAATAGGCCCTTTCAGCCTCTCTTTGTATTTATCTTGGCATGAATGAGCATAGCGGCCACATCTCTTCTTAGAGATAGCTGCCACCATTCTAGCTATTGTATTTTACAGTCTGTTCTATTTCCGCTACTTAATAGAATATGTGTTTAATGTATCACTGTGTTATTTGCAATATATCTCTGTATATGATTTTGTGTATGCTATCTTTTGTTTCATTCCCACATAAATCTGGATCAGTGGTATCAGAGCGGTCTGCTCTTTGATTGTTTCTCGGTGCATGTCCCCGACAAGGTCAGGATACAGAGAGTTGGGTCTCGAACTAGTTTCACTTGGGGAAGACCACTCTCGCCGCCCCAAACGGCCTCCCATGGCAGAAGAAAAGAGAGACGACAGAGCAGTAGATCCTATCAAGTTGTTGCTCAAGGAATCCCTCGCGCGACAGAGGAATGGGATGATGGATAATTTCGCCCAGATCCTTCAACACATGCCAACAGTGGCAAATGCACCCTCAACGAGCAGCCATTTCGGAGATACGACTCCCTTCAAGGTACAAGTTAATTTTGATATCCCTTTATTTGAAGGCCAAATCGATGTCGATGCCCTAGATAAATGGTTGAATCTACTAGAAGGGTATTTCTCTGTCCACAATTTTTCTGATAGGGGAAAGATCGTCTTTGCACTCCTCAAGGCCGTCCCCCATGTCAAAAATTGGTGGAAAACTTATTGTGAGAAAAACTCATCAGACGAGTCTGGATTGTTTGAATATTCCAATCCCACTTGGGCCTCTTTTATAGATGCTGTCAAGGAACAATATTACCCTATTGGAAACTATGATGACCAGTACACAAAATGGACCATTCTGCATCAAGAGAGGGACCAAACGGTGTCGGAGTACACCAACAAATTTCATACCTTGCGCACAAAGCTAGGTATCAAGGACTCCGAGTGGCACCTAGTACTGAAATATCGCAGTGGCCTACACCGGTACATCCGAACAGAGATGGATTTCCTAGAAATCTCTTCACTCGGATCCACCTATCGATATGCTGTCAAAATTGAGCAGAAATTTCAGCAAAAGAATAAGCGTGACTTCGGACCTGCGCAGAAGCAGGGTAAGGGAAACTCTGGCTCGCAGAACACGGGGCAGGAAAAGGACAACCAATCCCAACCACAAGCGAAGAAGGGTAGAGAAAAGACAAATAAGGACACTGGGAAGTGGTGCGAGTTCCACAAAATCCCCTGGCACAACACTAATGAATGTCGCTCAAAAGAGTCATTGGTGGCTGAGATCAAAGCTTCAGAATCAGATCCCAGTTCCGATTCTGACTCAGAACCTAATTTCACAGCCGTGCAAAAAGGGTAGCAAATCATTGATGCAGAACACAGTGCCGTTGTTGCCACCACACAGATTCATCCAGAGGAGCCTGAAGAGTCGGAGGTAGAGGAGCGCCTTTTCCACTCACAGATGTGGGTGAAGGGAATTCCCCTACACTTTGTTGTGGACAGCGGTATCCAGAAGAACCTGATCTCAGAAGATGTCATCAAGAGATTGGAGCTACCAATAACGCCACACCCACAACCATACACCATTGGATGGCTAAGCCAAGGAGGAAGGATCCGTGTCAGTCACCAATGTCGCCTACCATATGGCATCAAGCCCTTCAAAGATGAGGTATTGTGTGATGTGGCCCCACTTGAAGTATGTGATGTTATTTTAGGACAACCATATATGTGGAAGCATCATGCTGTATATGAATCACGACCTCGCAGTGTCATTGTCACTTTGGGAGGACAACTCTATCGGATACCAGAGATAGTTGCACCTACCCCAAACGAGCAAGGAAGGAAGATAATCTCCCACAATGGGAAATTTTCCCTATTCTCAATTGCCACTAAAGGTGAACATCAGATCGTGAAGACATCCACAACCTCTGCAGATTATCCTTCTACTCAGCAGAAACAAGAAGAACAGAAATTCAGTGCCGCATCGCCTATTCGGGTACCTCTACAGTGCAAGGCCACACATTCAAGGTGCTCCTCCAAAAAGAAACCATCCACATCAGTTCATACCAAGGATACCAAAACTATTGAACAGCTCTAGCGCATCCATCAACAACAATTACAACCCTCTGAAGATGTCAAAGTAAGGAAACCTTTCCACTTCAGCAAATGTCGCACCAAGAGCTCAACTCAACGCACAGCTCGACATATGATAAGGGTTTAACGCCATGGAGACCATTGCTTCCTAAGGAGGGAGGATTGATCTAGGTGGATATCGGTGGTGGCCCACCTCTTCCAACTGGCTCAAAATAGTCTTCTAGCAATTTTGGTAAATTACTATTTTTAGCAGTTTTTCGGGTCCTGAACTTCCGGAGCCATTTTGAGGCCCTGAACGACATTTTTTGGCGATTTGGGGGACCAAATGGTTTCCAATGGTGTACATTTGGGCCCAATTAAAAGTTGTAAATCTCATAAAGACCTTTCCAACGAGCTACCGCGCCCCAAACGGAGATCGTATGCAAAAGTTATGACCCCGGGAAGTTGACTGTTCAACTAACCACCTTGGGGCCGCAAACTTTATGACGGTTCATCTTCTAGGGTTAGGTTTTTGGATGTTTGGGATTCTTTCCCTCATGCTTATGATAAATAGGCCCTTTCGGCCTCTCTTTGTATTCATCTTGGCACGAATGAGCATAGCGGCCACATCTCTTCTCAGAGATAGCTGCCACCATTCTAGCTATTGTATTTTATAGTCTGTTCTATTTCCGCTACTTAATAGAATATGTGTTTACTGTATCACTGTGTTATTTGCAATATATCTCTGTATATGATTTTGTATATGCTATCTTTTGTTTCGTTCCCACATAAATCCGGATCAGCAGACACAAGACCACATTTGCTACTAAATGGGGATCATATCAGTACACTGTTATGCCATTTGGACTAAAGAATGCACCTGCTATATTTTCAAGAGTTGTTGTATTTGCATTTAAGGATTATATTCATAAATTTTAAGAAGTCTATTTTGATGACTAGAGAGTATTTGGTCTACTGAAGAATCATTATGCGAACTTAAGAATGATGTTAGCAAACTGTAGACAATACTAGATTTCCTTGAATTTGAAGAGTGTATGTTGTGTTCCCTATCCTGTTCTTTTGGGATACATAGTATGTAAGGATTGATGGTAGACCCAGCAAAGATCGCAATCATTGTTAATCTTCTAGCACCTAACTCTGTGAAGCAGTTACGCACTACATTGGGGCATACAAGATACTATAGAAAGTTCATCAAAGGATATGTGCATATCACTATACCTGTGGAGAAATTGTTGAAGAAAGATGCAAAGTACAGTTGGAATGAATATTTCCGAAAAGGATTGGACACATTGAAAGAGAAAATGCTCATCACACCTATTCTAGCCTTTCCTGACTAGAATAAACCATTTCATGTACACGAAGATGATTCATCTATAGCACTTGGCATTATACTATCTCAACCAAGTGAGGAAGGTATCGATCATCCCATTGCATTTTCAAGTAGAAAGCTATCTTCACAAAAAAAAAACTATACCATGATAGAAAGGGAAGGATTAGCGATGGTATACGCATTGCAAAAGTTTAGACACTATCTGATAGGTTCACATTTCTAGATGTTTATTGACCATTCATCTTTGAAGTAATTGGTCAACAAATCAATGTTAGGGGGGAGAATATGCATATGGTTGTTACTATTTCAGGAATATGATTTTGAAATCATTGTGACCCTGAGAAGATTGAACGCAGGACTTGACCATCTATCACACATTGCGTCAGGGGAAGAACCAAGTAATCTGAAGGATAGTCTACCAGATGTGCAGTTTTTTGTTATCCATATAGAATATGACTACTTCAAATATATCATAGAATTTTTTACTACATGGTTGGCACCTATAGAGTTTACTATGCATCGGAAGAAACAATTAGTGGTAAGATCAACTAACTTTACCATAATTACTGGACAATTGTATAAATTAGGACCAGATGAAGTATTCTGAAGATGCATACTAGAACATGAAAAACCTAGTATACTGGCCAAAGGACATTCAGGTGTATATGGAGGACACTATGTAGGAAGAGCTACTACCTAGAAAATTTTGAGATTGGGATTATGGTGGCCTACAATACACAAAGACTCAAAAGAACATTTTCGAAAGTGTGATGTATGCCAAAGAAGAGGAAAGCCATCTTGTCGAGATGAGATGCCATTAATGCCACAAATGACACTTGAAGCCTTTGATAAGTGAGAAATTGACTTCGTGGGACCTACTAACCCACCATGGAAGCGAACTGGATCAAGGTATATCATCACAGCTACAGATTATTTAATGAGATGGGTCGAAGAAAAACCAGTGAAGGATTGTAGCACAGTTACAGCCGCTCAATTAATCTTTGAGAATATTTTAACAAGATTTGGTTGTCCAAATATTTTAATTAGTGATTAGGGAACTCATTTCCTGAACATAACTATTGCATCCTTGACAAAATAATTTCATATCTACCATAAGAAGAGCACACCATATCATCCACAAGCTAATGGCATGGTAGAATCCTTTAGCAAAGTCTTGGAGAATGCATTGACCAAAGTATGCAACACAAACAAGGAAGATTGGGATCTCAGAATATCAGCAGTGTTATGGGCATATAAAACAACTTGTAAGAAGCTGATAGGCTATACACCTTTCAGATTAGCATATGGACAGGAAGTTGTCCTGCCCATGGAATACATAGTACCAAGTTTGAGAATTGCAGCATTTACAGATATGGTAGATGATCAGATAATGCAAGAAAGACTACTACGCTTAGTTAGACTGGAGGAAGATAGCTTCATTGAAGGTTTTCACCAACAAGTGCAAAATGACAGAGAAAAAGCATGGCGCGATAGACATATCAAGACTAAATTTTTCCAGGAAGGATACCTTGTCCTCCCCTATGATAGAAAATTTATGAAATTTCTTGGAAAATTCAAAATGCATTGGCTAGGACCATATATTGTTAAGCATGTCACTAGTGGTGGTGCAGTTTAGTTAGCCACACTACTTGGAGAAAATTTGAAAGGACTTGTTAATGGGAGGAGACTAAATCCTTCCATGGATGGCCCTACTCTTCTAGATACCAGTTAAAGTAGCGCAATAAAATTATAAGTGTCATGTGAAGTTGAAATTGGACACTAAGAATAAAAGAAGAGTCTGCACACAGTTTTGGTAAAACGAGAAGTTTTCATACAAATGGAAGTTGTGTTGCGAAGCATACATAGTAAGATGAGTTGTGAAGTAAGAGAGGGTTTGCACTGCGAAGATAACATCAAAGAAAGGGAAATTCCTAGTGAACCTCGCAATTCACATATCCTCTAGAAGAGAGGACTCACACTACGAAGTTAAAAGTAAGCAAAGAGAAATGCGCAGTGAACATCGCACTTGACATGGCCACTAGCGAAGTAAAGGAAAACTATCTATTATAGTTTTGATTGGAAAGTAGTCGTTATACAATTTTTTTGGAATCCAGATGTTTCGCAATTAAGGCATATTCATCTATTGAAGACACATTCAATGAAGGGAAAGGACCAATATCTATGCAATATTTGGCCAACCGACATAGAATTTAATGCTAAGTTAGTCATTTTTGGGCACACCTTAGTGGTGAGATTCCTATAAATAGTAAAGACTGTTTACTTATCAGTTTTATTGCAAATTTTTAATTTTACTGCTTACAAATTTCTAAGTGTTTACCAGTTGAAAGCAATAGTTACCTGACAGTATATGCTTGAGAAGTCGACATTAGAAGAAATTTTGAGTGATTTCATGCATTCTGGTCTAGAAGGAGTTATGAAGACACCCATAAAACAATCAATCCCAGAACACAGTGGTTCATATAGAAACTCACCAAGGAATCAACCACAGAAGAGAAAGACAAGCATAAGTCCACCGAACAAGAAAAGTTGAAGGCCATGAATGATCTGAAGCCATTTCCAAAAGCAGAGACCCAAGAGAGACCCATATGGCTTATTATAGAGTACATCTATCTGAGGGAAAGAGATGCACAAGACATGCTTCTCATAAATAACCCTCAGTATGAGATTCCCATACCGCCAATGTCAAGCCATGTGCGGCTTAAAGAGAATTTGATCGGTAAAATTCCATACCGCAAATTCGTCGACCATGATCTGCTCCAGGACGCAAAATTTCCACAATTCTAGCCATATCAGTATATGTGCAGAAGGTATGACGAAGTTACCAAGCAAGCGACAATTCACTCGCAGGACTGGATTGCACCATTACAGCCATTGGGGTTGATGAACCTACTGCGCATCTCAAATTTTGATAGAATCATAGAGCTTACAGCCGTGGTGCGCACACTACTTTCATGCACACACCGGGGATACGTGTGGTTGGACCGCAAGATCAACATTAACATCAATCTCATCTATCAGATCACACAGTTGTGCAAAAGGGGTGTTGATATTGCTGCTGAGTTCATTGGGAAGAACAAGGATAAAGAGCTGGCTGCAAGGATGAAGAGTGAATTCAAGATATCCAAAGGAATCCATGGTTACATAACCATCGGGATCAAAGACCAAGCCATGAGGTTCACAGTCCAACTCCTCGCAGGAAAGATCCTGAGGAAATATAGACCGAATGAGGTATCGGCTGCTGTAGTATCCTTAGTTGGAAAGGATAAGGATGGCTTTTTGTTCAAATGGACGAGCTACCTATTGAATGAATTTTTAGAAGACATCCGTGACACACAAGAAAATGGAGGTCAGTTCCACTACAGTTGGTTACTGGTATTGGTCTCCTTTGTAGGATGGAAAGAGCCTCGCTATCAGCAGAATGTATTGGTATTCGTTGGAGACTGTCGAGGACCAAGGTTTGTGAACATGTGGAAAAAATCAAAGCCAGATCGACAAAGGGTAAACAACATACAGTTGATTACTTACTTTGAGTAGTTATGCAAATTCATTCAGAGGACTCCATGTATCACTAAGGATGTGACAGCTCGCTAAATGCGAAAGATGAATTTCAAAGCCGAATTGCATTTAATTTACATACAACTACGAGTACAACTCACATTTCTTGAATGGTTTGAAGGACTATATCAGCTAGAGGCATAGAAAATAAATCTCACTATGGAAGACTAGCCACTAGAATGGAAGTTTGATGCGCTAGCCACCTTGATCACGGCTTCAGAAGAAATCGAAGCGGGAGATCCACAAGCTCAAGGTGATGACACAACAAGCGTGCAGAAACAAAAGAAAAGTAAAGGCGTAGAACAACAACAAGCTGTTGGTTTGTCAGCAGGCGATAAAAGAAAGGAACCTGACACAACCGTGTCAAAATAACGAAAGGAATAAGATGAAATCTACTAAGCCTCCACTCGAAGCACAGTTACATGATGATGGCTAGATTGCATCGTAGTCAGAGTGTCAGTGCACATTGAGGAAACACTTGCATTGAAGGAAAGAAAGCAAGAAGTAGTGCAAACATGCATGATGGAGAGCCTCGCAAAATTGAATAGTTTGGTCGCAAGATTTGAACAAGTCCAGTGAGACTTGGTAAAGGAACCTGATTCTGAGGATCGATCAGGAGAATCAAACCAAAGGAATAGAAAGGCTCCTGCCTTGACAATGAGACCTTGTCTAGTTAGAATTGAGTCAATGAACAACATATTTCCAACTGACGACCTAACTGAAAGTGAGAAGCAACTCACAGACCTAGACATTAATGTTGGGATGTTTCCCATTGAGGGATTACATAATCAACATCGGCAAGTTGTGGAATAAATCCGAGATAGAGACATAGTCTCTTATAACCAACATCTGAAGCTGGAGGAGAGTTATAAGGACCTAAAGGATGAATGCACACTTAAAGATAAAGAGCTCGCATATGAGCAGGAGAAGCAGAAGAAATTGAAGAAAGATATTGTTGAAGTCTGTGCAAAGATCCTAGAATGCCCAGAAGAACCTGAGGTAGAAGCCATCATTTCTAGGATTGGTGCCGTTGTAGAAAACCTCAAGGATAAAATGGAAAATGTGGAGATTGGATACAAGGAGCATATTACTGAGTTGGAAGCTCGACAACAATATGGCACCTCGCAGCAAGATAAATAAGCAAGAGCTGGAGAACTAAAGGATTCCACATAAAATAACTTTGTAGAAGTGGTGAGATGTCAAAACCTACTAGATGAAATTATGAAGGTATGGGCTATGCTGTAGGAAGAACCAGAGTTGCAGAAAATCCAGAATGAGGTACAACAAAGGAAAAAAGATCTTGATTCTGTAAATATGGCTATGAAGGATTTTCCACCCAAGGCAAAGGATCCAGAAGTTCACAGAGAAGAGGTAACTTCAGAAGGAGTTGGAACCATTAAGGTTAAAGGAAGCTGAAAATTCATCGAACTTACAACCAATGCAAGAATAATTGCTTGCACTTTTTGAAGAAATTGAGCAGAAGTTGCAAGAACTTTGAACAACAGAGGACACTGTGAAGGAGAAACTTCTATAACCCATCTCAGAGGAGATGCTCAAAACAATTAAGGAAATAGAGCAAGAGGCCAAGGATACAGTTGAGAAGTTAACTACGACTTTTCAAGAGTTTGCTGCAAAATCAAACATCTCAAAGGGTGCGCAGATGGAACAGCCCAGTCAGAGTGGCTCAAAGGCGAGCCGCGAGTAAGTGTTAGGGGCCTGTTGGGTGCATCCCAATTGGAAGAAGTTTTGATGGCGTAGCCCAATTCAAAGTACATTTTTTATGGTAGAAGTACAAGTTAGGCGAGGCCTAACATTGACTAGTTTTGCAAGAAGCAACTCCGCAATTCCCGAGAGCAGGGTATGGAGTGCAACGAAGTGGAAGATAAGGATTTGTCCCCTTAGTAAATGTGAAGGGCTAAGGACCAATGAAATAGTTGGAGCAGTTATGATTGAAGTGACGGACTTTCAGCTATAGAAGCAAACAGTAAAGAAGCGAGATGGTGAAAAGGACATGCCACTGTAGCATCAGAGCCGTGCGGTCATAATTGTGACTGTCAAAGAAGCGTTAGAGCCAGAGGAAGTAGCACAAAAGGACAGTAGAGATCCAATGAAGTAAAGACAAAGAGTGGTCAACAAGAGAACCATGCCATTTTGGGTTTAAGGGTACTATGGGGGTTGGCCCATAGTTATTGTAAATATGTGACCTTCAAGCACAATCTATAAAAGAGGAAATTTTGCATAAAGAAGAGTTAGATGAGATTAGATTATATTGGATTATTATTGTAGATCTATGCCGAGAGATCTAAGAGAGGAAAAATGCTCCACAGCCGTGTGCGCAAAGCTCTATTGTAGAGAAGAGTCTGCAGCTGAGTGCATAGATTGGAACTGTTAACTTCTTCCAAGAAATATAAGAACAGTTCCCGTGGACGTAGCTCCCATCTAGGGGATGAACCACATAAATACTTGTGTTGTGTGATTGAATCTCTATTATATCGAATGTTTATGAATTTTATGCTTATATATGTGTTTTCATATGAATGTGAAAGGAAATGATATGTTAATTATAGGAACATGTATGTATGAACATTGCGAAGTTGTGTTAAATATGGTAAATGCGTAGTCATAGAAAATGTGTGGTAACAATGATTCAATGGAGTCTGTAGGTTGTTGAGAATTTCAAAGTGTGCAGATACATGTTGGTAACAATCTGCGAAGTAGATGTTGAGGAAGAGGCACATATCTAGCTCGCATATAACATAACCGCGCGTCACTAGGTTACAGAAACATGATTCTATAACCACCCATCTTCGCTTCAGGTGAGATTTCATCCTGCTCGTAGGTTGATGCCGAAATGGCCAGTGAGGGGGATTTTGTTGGATCAAGGCTAGAGGGTAACCTCACAGAACTCAGTTCAGCCCCAAGGAAAATAGATAAATAGGAATCAAATAATATTAGCCAACAATTCAAATATGGATGTTCTTGGATTCAAATATTGTTTCTAGATGATTTATGTTGTGAAGTATTCATGGTATAAAATCTTGTTATATTATCCTCATAACTATTGAATTCTGCTTTGTGTTCATTTTGTACGAACTATTGAATTCCTTTTGGCTCAATACGTTTTTCTATATACATGAGATAAAGATTTACTTTCAGTGAGTACCTTCTCTCATGACATTCCATCAACACAAATTCACTCAAGTTTTTTACTGGCATATCAGAAGTGTTTCCCACATTATGTTAAGCATGATAATCATCATTATGTTCAAACAACAATAAATTTGATTTTTTATTAAAGTATTAAAAAAATAAACAATGAAATTTATTGATGCCCAGGAACAGTTCTAAAAATAGCCTTAGAATGTCTCTGGGACTAACAGGGGGTTTTAATGCCAAGTATGGGGTCCTTAGAGAAAATTTACCCCTAAGAAGGGTTGTGAATTATTTTTCTCTCCTTCAGAATAATTGGGAGAAAATCCAAATTTAATTCCCTCAAGAATATTCTCGGTCTTTCCAAGGATGATATTGTGTTGGTTCAAGAAACTATGCGTTGCAGTGTATAAGCGTGTGAGTTTTTCCTGAAGATTTTCTTAGGTTGGGAATGTTCTACATTGGATTCCATTAGTGGTTCTGGTGGATTGCTAGTTGTATGGAATCCTTCTTTGGTAGTTCGGTGAAGGATTATCAAAAAGATTAGATGGATTTTTCATTTCAAAATATCTCTTTGAAGTAGTGTGGAGATTCAAGTATTAGACAATTAATTTTGGGATATCTCATATGTTGGGCATGGCCCAATTTGGTGCAATTTTGGCGAAGCGAAGTCCATGTTGGTACGATTTTTGGCGAAGCAAAGTCCAAGTAAGCGCACTTGGAAATGTAAAGTCCAAGCATGGCGCAGTTTTATTGAAACATAGCTCCAGTGCAACAATTATTTTTGGCAATAGGTACAAGTGAAGTGAGGTCCAGCAGTGACCTATTTTGGGTAAGCGACTCCATAATTCCCAGGATTTGGGTAAGGAGTGGTGTGGAATTGGAGGAAACTGAGATGTCTCCTTAGTATAGACAGAGTACTAAGATATCCAGGGCGGCGGAGACCATTAGAAGAAGAGCGATGGATCGACAGCGACGGAAGAAGTGGAGCGGCTGAAAGGGACGTGCCAGTACACAGTCAGACTCGTGCAGTCAGAACTACGGCTGTCAGAAGAGGCGTCAGAGCCAGAAGCGGCGCAGAAGGATACCGAAGTTAAGTGATGTAGCTTTCGACTACAACAGGCCTGGTTAGCAAGGTAACCGCGCCATTTTTGGGGGATTTTTGGGTACTATAGGGATTTTGGCTCGCAATGATTATAAAGACATGATCCTCAAGAATGATCTAGAAAAGGGGAAATTTTGTAAGGGAAGGGTTGGTCATTTTGGTCTCTCATGGTATTTTTGGGGTTTTGATGAAAGACTAAGTATTGTAGAGATCAAGAAGAGAGAAAAATAGCTCTATAGCTATGTGCGCAGAGACCTATTGTAGCGAGAAGAGTCAATAGCTGAGTGCACAGACTGGAACTGTTGAACCCTTGCCATTAATCTAAACAATAGTTCCTATGGACGTAGCTCCCATCCGGGGGGTGAACCACGTAAATACTTGTGTTGTGTAATTGAATATGTGATATTTCCTATGTTTATGTATGTTTGCTCTTTTATATGTATTTTCACATGTATGATGGATGAGAATAATATGTTAAGTATTGAATGTATATAACTAAATGTGCAAGTAATTCTGAGTAGGTTGAATGCATAAGTCATATGGATAAACACTAAGTCATTGAAGCCTATAAAGTGTGTGATTTTTTAGAAGCATAGTCTGGGGTTGCATTGTCATATTGTATTGTGGTCGTTGCGAAGTGCGCAGTCCCAGTGTGCACTGTAGCATACGAAGTAAACGTGAAGTAGGTGTGACTTCATTCCGCTCACCAATTTATTATTTGTGTGTCACCTGGCTATAGAAACATGCTTCTGTAGAACCCCCATAGCTTCACCTCGGGTGAGACCTCAGTCATCTCATAGACTATTGACGAAAGGGCCCGTGAAGAAGGGTTTTGTTGGACCACAACTACACCAAACCCGAGTCAGTAAGAGAAATTTAAAGAACAAGGTAGTATCCCAACATCATCATATCCCTATTTGTTTCCAATTTGAAGTGGATCATCATGTCAAAAGTACCCCTTTAAATTTAACCATGTTTGGCTTGAAGATCCTGGGTTTTATACTTTGGTTAAGGAATATTGGTCTTCTTTCCCTATGGTTTTAGAGGATTCTACTATGGATGGTTTGATTTCTAAATTGAAGGGCCTTAAAAGGTTGGTTTTCCATTGGGAGAAAAATAGGAATTTATAACTCTCTTGGGATTTGTACTATTGGAAGGTGAGCCTTGATTCAATTTTTTCTCATAACTTCTCTTGTATTTTATCAAAGGAGTCAAAATGTCGTTTAGTTTATTTGGAAGCCAAAAAAGATAATATATTAAGAATCCAAGAAGAAACTTGGAGACTAAAGAGTAGAACCATCTGGATAAAACATGGTGATTGCAAAACTAAGTTTTTTCATAAGTATGCAAAATAGAGAAGGAATTACAATTCCATTCGAGATATTAAGGAAAATGAAGGGAACATTATAAATTCTCAGAGGGATTAATGGGAAAAGAAATCGTTTCTCATTTTTCCAATATTTTTTGGGATCCAAAAAGAACAGATATCTCAACTTAGCTAAAAGTGATCCAACATTATCCCAGATTGTTCTCTCAGGAGTAAGGTGACCAAGTTGGTAAAGAAGGCACCCTATTGAGCAGTTTTATGAGTTTTTTTATTTGATGGGGAGGGATATATTGAGGTTGGTAGAAGAGTCTCGGGTTAAATAGTTTATTTTAGGCTCCCTAAATTCTACTTTTATTGCACTTATTCCTAAGAACTTTGATGAATTCAAGCCACGACCACTTACCCTCTGTAATTTGGTCTATAAAATTATATCTAAGGTAATAGCAAATAGAATTAATCCTTATCTATCATATTCTTAGTTTATAAGCTACGCCATTACATTATTATGAGTTGAACTATAGTAGTGGAAAATTCCAACCCTATGGTCTATCTCTTAAGTTGCTTCCTCATCCAAGGTTGTGTGGCCAAATGGATCATTATCCTTCAAGATTATGACCTTGAATTCATCACACTTAAAAGAACCAAGGCATTGGCCTTGGCACAACTTATGACAGACTTACCATCTTTTCTTGTACCACCTTCAATCATGATCACTCTACCTGACGAACATTTGTTTACTATTTCCTTGGATGTCCCGTGGTATGGAGACATCTTAGTTTATTTTCGCATTTAAAAATTTGGATCTCACCTTAGTCGCAATGATCGATGTAGAATTTGTAATCAAGATTCTCGATACATCCTTATCGACGATATCCTTTATCGACATGGCGTCAACACGATTTTGCATTGATTCCTTACACACGATGAGTCTTAGTAGGTCTTGAATGACTTCCATAGAAGATCCTATGGTGGCCACCTTTTCGGTATGGCCACTTACCAAAAGGTTATCCTCGTAGGTTATTTTTTGCCAAATCTCTTTATTGATTTCATTATGGTAGTCAAACACCATCACAATTGCCAATGTTTTCCCCCAAAGGTGAGAACCCCTCCGATTCCACTCCACCACGTTATCAATGTTGGTTCATTCTACAAATGGGCCATTTATTTTGTGGAGTGTAATCCCACCTCAGCTAGAGACCATAAGTACATCATCACGGTTTTTTACTATTTCAATAAATGGATCAAAATCATGCCCACATTTAATTTCCAGGCCGAGATGGTAGCACTCTTTTTTTTTAACCATGTCATTACTTGTTTTGGGGTCCCTTTCCAACTCATATCTAACCATGACAAACATTTTAAGGAAGTCATTTGGACAGATTTATCTTACCTGTTGAAATTTGAGTCTCAATACACCTCTTTGTACTACCCACAAGGTAACGACCAAGTTGAATCTATCAACAAGATCCTCAAAACCATGCTCCAATGCATAGTGGATAAACATAAGTCCAATCGGCATCACATGCTCTTTATAGCCTTATGGACCTACCACACATCTGCAAAAACCACAACAGGATTTACCCCATTCCACTTGGTGCAAGATGTAGATTATGTTCTCCCCATTGACTCGTGTGAGATCCCAACCTTACACATAGCAGTCAAACTTCTACCACATACCTATCCTCTAGAGAAACAATTGCTCATGTTAGAACAAGAAGATGAATATTTCCAGGTTTCCATCTAGATGATTGATGTTGCCAAGCATCATTTCAAGGCCCATTATGACACTTGAGTTCATCCTTGTACCTTCAAATATGAAGAGCTTGTCCTCATTTGTGAACACACTATGGAATTATGACCCAAAATCCGATGAGAAAATCCAACAAAAAGGACTGTATCATCGGATTTCACCTTCAAAATTATGAAATTTGATGATTTTTTCTAAATTGATAGAAGGGTTGGTCGGATATCCGACAACCCTTGGATATCCAACGACATATGTGAGATAGTTGACTCAATTGTTAGATATCCGACACTATATTATTCCTACAAATGTCGGATATCCAACATTATATTATGCCCACGGATGTCGGATATCCGACACTATATTATGCCCGCGGATCTCGGATATCCGACACTATATTATGCCCATTAATGTCGGATATCTGACACTATATTATGCCCATGGATGTCAGATATCCAACACTATATTATGCCCTTGGATGTCGGATATCCGGCAATATATTATGCCCACAGATGTCGGATATCTGACATGTATTTTACAATGGTAACTATGCTTAATTCGTCAGATATCCGATGAACGTTTATATTTTAAAATCTATAAATTTTGAAACATTTGGACATGTTTGCTATACAAGCGATGGTTTGCAGAATTTTTTTTATTCGGTGGACTTTTTTCCGTAAAAGAATACATCATTATTTCTATTGTTTTTGTAATTAAAAATAGCAAAGTGTGGAGCTTGATGTTCTAAGATCGATAATCTTCATTCAATCTCTTTATGAGAAAATTTCAAATAGAAATATTCTTGATCTAGATGAACACAATCGACAATTCCTTTCTAGATTGTGGGATGGACTGAAAAGAAAGGGTGATGGGAAATGCTATTGTCCATGTAGTCAATGCAAGGGATTTAACAGGAGAAGAATAAAGATCACAACAACCAAAAAACATTGTACGGAACATGGACATGCTGAGGGGGGACATGATTATCATCCATTTACAAGTTTTGCATTATATATGTTTTTATATTGATTGCTTTTGTAAATGTATGTATTATTTTATTATTTCTTATATTAACTTTTATCTATTGATAGTTTCATGTAATTATAAAGGAAAGACATCCTACGACATATCGTTTGGAGGAAGTGCTTTCAGAACAAGTACCAGAGGAAGATGGAGCTATGAATAATGGAGAACAAGTTAATGATCATATTGAAAAGATGATCATATTGATAACATAGTTGAAGATGATGGTACAAATACTCTGATCCATGATTAATTTAATGTTAGAATGGATGATGATCATCATGATCATTTTGATGATATTCATGATTTACCTCTTCTTAAGAAGGCATACGAACCCCTATTTGAGGGCTCCAAAACAAATCTTCTCTCTACTATATTGTTGATAATAAACTTGAAGGTTATGAATGGTATTCCAAACATATCAATCATATGGATGTTAAGTTATGTAATATATTCCATCAGATAATATATATGATCGCACTAAAGGTTGTCATCATTCGTGTAATAATTTTATTGTTGATTCATAAGTCAAATTAATACGGATGAAATGCGTTTCATTAATATTATTTATATTGTATATTAGCTAGATTATTATTTTAATTTGCTATAGCATGATAGCTGAATTTTTGTTACCATCGTCAAATATTTTACCTTTCACATATCGAGATTTATCTGCCATCATGAAATAAATTGGAATGCAGTATGAAGAAATTCATGCATGCCCTGATGACCATGTTATATATTATAATCAGCATGAATTTGCAACAGAATGTCCGGAATATCATATCAATAGATATCGAACAGATCAAGTAACAAAAAAGGTGCCTCGCCAGGTTCTTCGTTATATTCCCATTATTCCACGTTTGCAACGACTGTTCAAGTGCAAAAACATAGCGCAATTTATGGATTACCATGCATGAAACATAATTCAAGATGAAATTATTCAAATGCCTGCAGATGGGTCTACATTTAGAGATATGGAGGAAAAATGGCCTCACTTTAAAGAAGAACCTCGTAGTCTTAGGATTTCTTTGGCAGCAGATGGTGTCAATCCATTTGTAGATATGAGATCCATTTACTCAGTGTGGCCTATTTTTGTTATCAACAATAACATTCCTCCATGGTTGTTAATAAAGAAGGAGCACATAATGTTGTCGATGATTGTTCCAGGTATATTGTGTCTACAACTCTTGTTTTAAAATGTAGTGGCATCTCATTTGTCGTATTTTGTTGCATGATGTCATATATATATTTTTTATTTTTCTCTTGTGCAATATGGTTTATATATCTAAATGGTATGTCTCATAATTATATAGTTTATATGTTCAAATCAATCAGGTAAGTACCAAGTCAAAGATATGAATGTATATATCAAACCTCTTATTGATGAGCTACTAAAGTTATGGAATGGCATCACTATGTATGACGTATCTAGACCAATACGACAAAGGAAATTTCAATTCCATGCAATGCTTGTATGGACAATACATGATTCCCCAGGGTTGGCGCATGTTTGTGGTTTGTAATTATAAGTTCCACTTTATTTGCATTTAATTTTATGAACTAGTTGATATACTACACACACATGTTTTTCTAAATAATCCATTCATTTTGTATATATTATAATTGACATAGATATTCCATCTCTATATGTAGGTCTTCAGCCAAAGGGGAAATTTGCATGTCCAGTTTGTGGTCCTAAGATCAAATCTCATCATTCAAAAAGCTTAGGAAAGGAGGTGTTTGATGAGCATAGGCACTTCCTCTCTAAGAATCATAGGTATTGAACTACCAAAAAACATTTGTTCAATGGCAAGCAAGAGACTGCATTAAAACCGAAGAGAATGACACCTCACCTATGGAAGTTGCAATATAATAGAAATCATCAAGGTATGGATGAATCATCGTATATGAAATGTTATGTATTTTTTTTTATTGTGTGTTGTTTACTATAATTGACATTGATTTCTGTAATTTCTTTATAAACTATGATTCATGATGGTCGTTCATGTGATCATGAAGGAATTAATGTGCTTCCACGATGAATGAAAATTTATCCTAGACAATTTAGTAGTTTGACCTACTATGAGCACCTACAAATTGCTCATCTATTTGATACAATGCATATCGGAAAGAATGTGACTAAAACATTATGGAGAATATTGGATGGAAGGAGTGAGAAAGAAAAAATTGTCAAAATTTTCAAAGACATTCAAGAAGTAACCATGCAATGAAAGACATCATTCAATTTCATAGCAACGGAGAGCAAATTAATATAAACTCACTTACATGGATGTTAACGGACCAACAAATTAATGTTGTAAAAGAAGTCAGGCGAAAAATTTAATTTCTCACCAAATTTTGTGCGAACATGAAGAATATCATAACAAAGAAAGGTGATTTTGCGGGGCTGAAAATGCATGATTGGCATGTCTTCATGAAGGTAATTATTATGGTATGCATTTAATTATTGTTTTTTTTGTATTCCAATAAATATTGTTAGTATTTTTTTTGTCTACTCTTTTTTTTTTAAATGAAAAGATTTGTATATTGTTACAATATGTTCTACCTCTCTGTCTCTCGGAAAACTTCAACAACAATGTCAAACAAGTAATAAATAATCTCAGGAAATACATGAGTAAAGTAGATATTTTTTGCATGCGCTTAGTGTTTGTTTAATTCCTCCTAGAACTTGTATTTGATTTTTGTGCTCTAATTCATGTTATGTAATATAATGTTTTTTTGTTAAATCTCTTG